>JAJGOT010000206.1:645000-1145000 GCA_022457155.1 Cladopsammia gracilis
TTCACAATCTAACAATTAGTGTGTGATAGTCCAAGTTAAACAAAAGAAAACAATGGAATTATTGTCCAATAGTGCGTACTATTCTACTAACTATTTCACGGGTTAACTGTAATCGCTCTAATATTCGAGGATAATTGAAACTGATACGAAGTACTACGGCGTAAAATCCTACTATCTATTTCACAGATGAAGTAAAACTACTCTAGTAGAATAGTACGCACTATTATACAATAATTCCATTGTTCTCCTTTGTTTAATTTGGACTGTCACACACTAATTGTTAGATAGTGTTTCACGGGTTAAGAAAAAACCACTCTAATCACTTTCCACGCAACTACGAACGAGACAAACTTTTGTTTAAGAAAACGTTCAAAAATGCTCTCCAAGTTCAAATTAGAAAATAACCCAGACATGATTTACAGAAGAGCCCTGATACAATTCTAGGCAGAACAGCTGACAAACATCGTCTCCAAGTAAATTGCTCAGTTCCATCGTTTAGCGATCATAATTACCATAACTGTCATATGCGCTCAGTTGATGATGACAATGCAGCCAGAGCAAGTGACTCACCCACCCCCTGTCGGTTCCTGTCCTCGTTAAACGTTTCCCCCACTAGACTGTTGGGTACAAAAATGTCGTCACCGACAATTTTCCGATTGGTCGCGATTTGAGGCCGAATGCTATTTCACAATACCCCATTGAAAAAGTCGGCTATTGAAATATTCTTGGCTTGCACATGACGTCATAAAAATTAAAAAATCTTAACTTTACATCTTACAAAGTTGTTTCTATCAGGGCATGTAGATAACAGTGTTAGCATCCTTCACAAAAAGTTTCAGGTTTTAACGATGTTTCGCTTCCGATTTGTAAAGGTTTTAAATGTCTCACACAATTCGTCACGCTATTTCAGATAGGCCGTAAAAATAAACAAAATCGAACCAGTTGAAAGTTATTTTTGCATTATAGATGTTTATAAGCCGATTTAATGTAACTTATAGAGAATACAATCTTCTGTGATGAGATTTTTAACTGGCTCGTCGCTCGCGACGAGTCAGTTCTTAAAATACCCTTTTTTTTTTTTTAACTGGCTCGTCGCTCTGCGACGAGTCATTTCTTAAAATACCCTCTTTTTTTTCTGTCGTGTCACCTGCCCCGGGAATCGGTTTTGCTGCGGCCAACACCGTACCAAGTTTACTTCCGGTTTTCTGAAATGACGTAATCAGTGATGTCATCAAAACGACGTCACGGCTGCGTCACACGGTCACGCCGTAACGCCAAATAAATATGTATCCTGCGCAGCGTTAATTGTTGTTACGTGAAAAAAGTGTTAAGTTTAACGCTGTAAAAAGTGATAAAAATGAAACTAGACGTTTCGGCAATGCTGCCTTCATCAGTAGTAAAAATGTGTTCGTTGCTAGCGTGTGCGAAAATTCAAAAAATTCAAATGCCGAACCTGTCCTTTCATCAATTCCAGTGACAGTATTAGAACTACAAATGGACACATCAAGATCTCGGGACATTATACGTGCATCACAAGCCAATTGGTCTACTGCATTTCATGCCGTAAATGCCCTGCAATTGTCTACATTGGAGAGACGGGCCGTCGTCTTGGAGACCGCTTCCGTGAACACCGATTGGATGTGATCAAAAAGAAAGTTGCGCTGCCAGTGCCTGAACATTTCACGAGACCAAACCACAACCTCAGCGACATGATGGTAGCGGTGATTAAAGCGAATCTAGGTGACCAGATCAGGAGAAGACGCGAAGAAATGCGGTTCATTTTCAATTACAAGACTTTGGCGCCCAGTGGTTTGAACCAAGACTTTGGCTTTTCATAATTAACTCGTATGCTAGCCTTGCGCGCGCTTTTCTTCGGCACGCGTGAATTTGAATTTTTTGAATTTTCGCACACGCTAGCAACGAACACATTTTTACTACTGATGAAGGCAGCATTGCTTATCACTTTTTACAGCGTTAAACTTAACACTTTTTTCACGCCGTAACGCCGCCAACCCCAACTCACACTGCACTAACCTTTACTTTCAAGTCAACCTTATATTAGGCAAAGACGAAGCAGGGGCTTCCTTGTGGTACCGTTTACTTATCAAAGCAATTTGAAACAGAAACGTGCTGTACATAGATGCGTATTACGTGCAAGAGATAATTCTTGGGAACATGCGGGTTCTCATCGTCTTGTTGCTTTAGAAAAATTGCTGCTTTTGTTATGGCACATTAAAATATATGATAAGTGTTTCTTACGCGTGCGCATGTTTATCACGCAAAAGAAAGATTTTGTTGGGGGGAGGGGTGTGTGACTCGTTCCAGACCTTCCTCTGCTCGATTGATGGTGAGCTGCTTTATACTTTCGCTGTGGTTATAAAAGCAAGCGATATCGTTCGTTTGCTGTTGTAAAACAAAACGATACTGTAACAAGACTCGGCTGTTGGATTTGTGAGACATCGATGGTCAATTTGATGCAGTTGCTGTGACATTCATCAATCGCTTCACTTTGACAAATCTCCAAGGTAAGCGCTCGATCGTCTGCAGCCGTTTTGTGATTAGTTCAAAATACAGCCACAGGTTTTCCACATTTTCTTCGTTTTAGGAGACGTTTAGGAGGAAGTCATGATCATTTAAGGGAAATGGCTTTGCTTTGAGATTTATATCCTTTGTATATCGCTACCGTGTGTGATTTTGTTGTGTTTACACAAGTGGTTTCAAGGATTTTAAAGTTGGAATATCGTCGAAGGTATGCTATGTTTTCATGACCGTTTGGCTTCAGTTTGCCCTCCTCAGGACGAGTGGCTCCTTGATGGAACCAAAAAAATGAAAAATGAAAGGGAGTGAAGGAAAGAAAAATGATAAGCCTACGACACGAGGTATTCCCAAGCGGTCACCCATCCAAGTACTAACCTCGCCCGACAGGGCTTAACTTCGGTGATCAGACGAGAACCGGCGCATGTCAACCAGTGACAGTGTTCCTAAAGTTTACGTTTTTTTTTCTGTCTTGATGTTGTGCAAGAATTTTTATTAGGATTGTTCCATATCTGTTTTTTTCCATTGGCTCACTGTGCATTATTTTTTTCTTTACTTTTCCTGTGCAGGGATTTATTTTTTTAATAATTGCCCAACCCCCACCCCCCCCCCCCTTTAACAATAAAATGGTCTGTCCCAAAGAAGTGCTTGAAGCGGGCTGTGGAATGTAAATGTAAATGTGGACTGGACTGTGCATATTGATATATTCCAGATTGTATATTGTGAATTGCTAATATAAAACTCTAAAATGAAAACCGGGTGAAACTGAGACCAAACGAGCCAGTTTCGAAGCCCATCGGGCTCCTTGTTTCTGTCGTGTCACCTGCCCCGGGAATCGATTTTGCTGCGGCCAACACTGTACCTAGTTTACTTCCGGTTTTCAGAAATCAGTGATGTCATCGAAACGACAATTTACAATTGAAATATTTACCGTTCTAATTTCGACGAAATTGTTAAACATTGAATCGCTGTGATTTCAGAATGTGTTCTATTTCTAGTAAAAGGAAAGCGGGTTGAACTTTTCTAACCAAATTAATTGTCAAACAGTTGAGTTTAGAAAGCACGTCCCGGCAAGTCAGCTGATGAGTAAACAATTCTTAAGCATTACGCCATGGAGTCACGTTGAAATTCCGAACATCTCGAATTTATGTCACGCTATGGTCGCGATCCGTGGGCGGCACGGTGGTGTAGTGGTTAGCGCGTCGGACTTTCAACCTGAAGGTCGGTGGTTCGTAACCTGGTCTCTACCCCTTTATGGTCGCGATCGATCATGTTGATATTGTTAATTTATTCGAAATCCTATGACTGATTCTCCAAAATGCCTGTGTTTAAACAATCCTGATTCCTTGTAGTGGGTGGTTTCAAGGATTTTAAAGCGAAAAAAAATGTACAAAATTCTAAACTTGTGTTTTTTCTAACAGTACCGAGCCGATTAGAGAAAAAAAAATAGAGACCTGAAATTGTGGCCTACAAAGGGAGGGACTTTTTTTTGTGGGGGGGGGGGGGGGGGGGTGTGGCCAATTTTTCTGATCATGAATTTTTTCCCATCTTGATGTTGTGCAATAATTTTTTTTTCCGGGATTGTTCCATGCCTTTTTTCCATTGGCTCTCTGTGCATAATTTTTTTTCTTTACTTTTGCTATGCAGGAATTTTTTTCTGGTAATTGCCCCCCCCCCCCCCCCTCCTATCTCCCCTAACAATAAAATAATCTGTCCCTAAGGAGTGCTTGAAGCGGGCTGTGGAATGTAAATGTAAATGTAGACTGGACTGTGCATATGAATATATTCTAGATTGTATACTGTGGATTGCTAATATAAAACTCTAAAATGAAAACCGGATGAAAACTGAGACAAAACGAGCCAGTTTCGAAGCCCATCGGGCTACTTGTGTTAAATATTAAAAATTATATGAGGCAATGAAAAATCGTCAACCATTGCAGTGTTGTGGCTCCTTTAGTTTTTAAATGAAAATTCTGAAATGCTGAAATAATGACAAGGTCGAAAGAAACTTATACAACCGAGAGAGGCCTGGGAACTAAAAATAGTAAGTCCGCTGATTGAATGTTAGTGATCGCGTCCGCCGTACGATATATCGTAAACTGGGCGTCAAAGGGTTAAAGGTTACATTTTGAGTTAGGATCAGGATTAGAATAGTTGTACCTAGTGATACAGCCAGCGTTAGTGCAGTGTTTGCCCAGGATCGCTACAGAAGCAATAGTAGTAAAGACCACTGAACAAACAAACAAACAAAGGAACGAGATAAAAAAAAATGAAAGAAACACACATAAGTATAATGCGATGCTATAAATAAAAATCTCACTAGAATAGTCAACTGATCTGATCTAGCCTTAAGAAAAAAGAGCTCGTAGAACCTATTCCAAATTTATATTATTCTCAGAAGAAAGGTGAAATTAACCCTGAGATCACTATTCTGACTCACGTCCGCTCACTATTTTTAGTGAAGTTTAACATTCGTGGCGCGTAAGCTTTATTCACGAAATTCGAATGGAAAGGCTGTAGCCTTATGGAAAGTGTTTTGCTGAACTAGTTCAACAACTAAACTGAGAAAGTAAAAACTATTTTCCTTGCTAGCAAAGCGTGAAAAGCATCCACTGCCAAAAGGATGATGTTTGAGATTTATTTCGTTAAATCACCGAGCAAAAATTGTTCAGTTACATATATATATATACGGATAAACCACATTCTTTTGCCAAAACACGCAAATTAAAACACAAAGTGAAAATCGGTTTATTTTACCAGAAAATAATTCATCCAAGACGATGTCTTTATGCCAAAAGTAAGCTAAAATTAAAATTTGACAAATACTGAAGGTGAGAGAAGCGGTTTAAGCTTTACATAAATCGTGTAACAACGCGCCGAAACTAACACGAAACAAAGCGGTTTGGCTTAATGTAAAACCAAAACGCCATTACTTACTAATAGAGTTATAACAAAAACAGTTACAGAGTCTAACAGCATAACATAAAAATGAAAACACTTACATAAAACTTTTGGTTTGACCTTCCATTCCGCTCGCTGAAAAACGAACCATAATATGTTTTCTGGCGCTTTTCAAAGTCACGCAAAGTAACGTGACGCCGCTTATAGAAGCTACGATCTTCTACATTTCGTCTCGGATAGAAGGGTAAAAAGACGTTCCTTTCGCTGGAGACGAGCAATATACTTTATAGCTCAGACTATTGCCTTTCCTGTCTCTTCGTTTTTATCGCAAGCTTCTCAGACAGCAGAATTAAAGAACGCAACAGATACCGCAATGAATTATGGGATACCCCTGAGTTCAACGAACGCGGAATGGCCTCCAACTGATTTTTCACAAAATATATTAAGTCTAACAGCACCTCTTCAATTCCAAACTTCGGTCACGGCAAGTTGCCACAAATGGGCTGCAACTCACGATCATACAGTTGTTAGACAAGACGTGCTTTTAGACTCCGTCTGGATCGGCTTGCCTGCAGACTGTGAACAGCCGAAAGAGTGCCAACGTTAGCACTATTCAACAGTCGAAAAACCAAAACACCAGTCGTTTCTTTGAAAGGTGCTAGTGACTTACGGGTTTCCGGACTTAATGATGTCCTTCAACCACCAGACGGGCGCAGATGTGGCGAACAAAGAAAATAAATTCATTGACTACAGGAGCTACTTTCCCGCTTTGATTTGAATATTACGACTTCATGGACACGTAATAATTCCTATGAAAAAGACTCTTTTCCAGATCTCTTCTGTAGTTAGCGCGAAAGTGGATTCTGCTAACGTTAACCCCTTTTTTAACTGGCTCGTCGCTCGCGACGAGTCAGTTCTTAAAATACCCTTTTTTTTTTTAACTGGCTCGTCGCTTCGACGAGTCAGTTCTTAAAATACCCTCTTTTTTTTTTTTTTTCGGCCTGTCGGGTCACCTAAAGGAAAGGTAAAAAAGGAAAGGAAAGGTAAAAGGAAAGCGAGTTGAATTTTTCTAACCAAATCATCGTTGAATAAAACACGTCCCGGCAGGTCACAGAACTGCTGAGTAAACAATTCTCAAGCATTACTCCGTGGAGTCACGTTCAAATTCCGAACATCTCGTATTTATGTCACGCTATAGGTGGTTTTCATGTTACGTCATAGCCGCCATGCTGGTGGACATAAACAATAGTTCTCTCATTAGCTCCTTTTGTTCGTCCACCAGCATTTGTTCGTTTCACTATTGTTATCTATGTCTCTAGAGATTGGTTGCAAACCACCTATTTGATCGATCATGTTGATATTGTTAATTTATTCGAAACCCCATCACCGATTCTCCAAAATGCCTGTGTTAAAACAATCCTGATTCCTTGTAGTAGATGGTTTCAAGGATTTTAAAGCGAAAAAAAAAAAATAAGATTAAGTTCTAAACTTACGTTTTTTATCAACAGTACCGAGTCGATCAGAGAAAAAAATAAAGACCTGAAATTGTAGCCTACTAAAGGTGTACGATGTTATTTTTGTGGGGGATGGGGGAGGTGGCGGTGTTGGGCAATTTTTCTGATCATGAATTTTTTTTCCGTCTCGGATGTTGTGCAAGAATGTTTTTCGGGATTGTTCCATACCTTTTTTTTCCTTTCGCTCTCTTTGCATTATTTTTTTCTTTACTTTTGCTGTGCAGGAATTTTTTTTTAGTAATTGCCCAACCCCCCCCCCCCCCCCTTAACAATAAGCGGGCTGTGGAATGTAAATGTAAATGTGGACTGGACTGGACTGTGCATATTGATAGATACTAGATTGTATATTGTGATATAAAATATCAGCAAGACTACAGCGACAAACCGTTGAGAGGTGCCGGATCTCCCAGTTGTAGACCTGGATCAGTACAATAATTACTTGTAGAAAATCAGAAAACGGCAAACTGATCCTTACGGCAAGGCGATGAAAGAGTAAACAAAATATATATATTCAAACAAATATTGTGGATTGCTAATATAAAACTCTAAAATGAAAACCGGGTGAAAACTGGGACCAAACGAGCCAGTTTCGAAGCCCATCGGGCTCCTTGTTTGCGTAATTTTGACTGAAGTTTTGGCCGCCATGTTGGTGTACAAAGTGTTACACCAACATGGCCGCTCGATACATTTTCACTAAAAATGACTAATACTCGTTCGCCCATGTAACTCTTGAACGAAAAGTTCTGGCGCTTTAAAATTTGGCCCAGATGTGTTATTTTAAACTCTCTACAATGCCATAAATATTTTGGAATCGAAATCTGTTTTTTAATTCTTCTGAATTTGATGACGGGATATGACGTAAGTGCAAGCCAAACATAAAACAAACGAAACAAAAGCGGCATTGTTTTAAAAAAATCCGGTAACTTCTAGTTTCATTGTTACGTTAATTTTTTCTTTTGTGTTAATCCTTTTATGGAATATAATTCATAGACTGCTTAGCCATTGTTGTTGGTATGTTAAAAAAAAATCCTAACCATAACAATAAGAAAAGTTTGATATGACGAAGCACTCACGTTTGGTCTAAAAAAGCGAACTTTCAAAGCACAGGAATACGAAATGGAGCGCTAAGGTTTTAATGATGTAATTCATGTACGCGACCTGTTATCTATTGTTTCGTGAACCAATAGTGTGGTACGTTCTAAGCTGGCTATCACATTGATCAAACAGAAATATTACACAAAGCTTCTAAATTATTACCAGTATTATACTCTATTGTTTTCTTCTATTTTTTCTTTCAGAATCAACGTCACAAAGATGTCCTCAAAAAGGAATACGCCACGCAGACGTCCATCGAAAAATCATCACTGTTGTTTACTCTTTGCAGGATTGCTTTCTGCAACGCTCATGATGACGTTAATTTATTTTAATATAAGTGAGAGCTATAATTACATGCGACCAGCAATTGCTCTTTATCATAGCTTATTATCCCGCGCGAGATTTATATTTACACCAGTTAAAAAAATGAACTTTAGTCACCTTCAGTCATTGAGAGAGATGTTCACTCACGAGATGGGAAATCAAACAGATCTAACTGTAAAGCTGAATAAAAGCGGTTGCATGTCAATGGCTACAGCCGATTTTAGCGACTTGGAGGAGCTCGAGCAAAAGACAAAAGTTTTACTTATGGTGATAGTATCCACTGCTCCAACCAGACAGGACAGAAGAGCAGCTATACGAGAAACATGGTGGAGCAAATGCAAAGGAAAGGTGAGTCTTTCCGGATGATTGATTCATGAAACTTAAATATCCAGTTTTATGCAAATAGTGCAGAACTTCGTGCCCTTTCTCATGGCGACAGTGAAAAAGAGGGACTAAAGCCGCAAGGATTTCATCGTAGTCCAGATTCTAAAGCTGCAACCATTTTGATCCGAAGGTTGTCAGTCTAATGCTGTGTTCACACTTGTGCGAAACATGTTTGGTCTGATCACGAATGAAACATGTTTCACTAGGAAATTTGTTCACATCAGGCCGCGCATTGCGTGAATCATGATCGAAATATGTTTATTCTCAACATGATTGAAACTACTTCACGAGGCAGTTTCGATCTAAGGCCCGGTTCAAACGTCGAACTTTACATGCGCCGAACCTACCTATTTGGGCGACCCAAATAATTAAGTTCGACAGTTGATTCAGACGTCGAATAGACTGCAAAACAGTCCAATTTTTTTGCGTTGGTCATACGAATGCGCGCGGTCTTTGAGCGAGCCAGCGAAAAAAACGACTGTTTTGCAGTCTAGACGTCGAACTTAATTGAGTCGAACCAAAAGGCCGAACAATGAACTAAATCTATCACGGTCAGCGGTTACTGTTACCAAGACCCCAAGAGGGTTTTTATGTGGTGGAGATGGTGGAATATAGCGCGGGAAACAACTCGGAAGAATTTCTCCTCGCTAATGCCATCCCTGAAAGTAGAAGAAGGCGCCTTAACATGCAAATGGTGTTAAACCACCTAATTGCAACCTTTTCCAGATTAAGGAGATCTTGTTACAACTGGATACAATCGTCCGTGGACTTAATGGTTAGGTAAAACACGGTGTCGTCTGCGAAGAGACGGACTTTAGATTTCACATACTGGGGGAGGTCGTTAATATAGGCCAAGAATAAAATGGGACCTAAAACGGAGCCTTGTGGGACTCCTGATGCCACTGGAACATGATCAGATATCGCCCCTTCAAGAACTACCCGTTGTTTCCTGTTCGACAGAAAGCTTTTTAACCAGGTGGAGTTAATTCCGTAGTTTGATAGCTTATAAAGCAGTTCCTGGTGTGACACTTTATCAAATGCCTTTGAGAAGTCCACTACTATGATATCCGTTTGTCCACCATTTTGCATTTACTTGGCCAAGTCTTCGACAAATGCAATTAGCTGGGTTTCGCATGAGTGACCTTGACGAAAACCGTGTTGGAGGTTGCCCCGGAGGTTGCTTAGTATTTGGTGTTGGTCGAAGTGTTGCGTAATATTGGATACCATGTTTTGTTCCATAATTTTGCTGCAAATACAGGTTAATGAGATGGGCCTGTAATTTTCAGACATCTGTTTCGATCCTTTCTTGAAAAGTGGCGTGACATTTGCAGACTTCCAATCCAATGGGACAACACCGGACACTAATGAGGCCTTGAAGATCCTACATGAGGCTGGAGCAATCGATAAACTTAACTCTTTTAAGACTAGGGGGTGTAAATTGTCACGACCAGGAGCTTTATGAGGATTTACCTTGGTTAGCAGTTTTCTGAATCCAGTTATAGTGATTGTAATAGAGGGCATAATATGGTGGTTGGTTTCACCTTCAAATAGATTTCTTACTGCCGCGTTAGCTACATGCTTGAGTTTCATGGGACTAGGCTCAGAAAAGATACTTTTAAAGTAAGAGCTTAATAAATATGCTTTATCTTTCGAGTCAATTAGGACAGAGTTTCCGCATTTGAGTGTTGGAATTCCCCTCTTGTCAGTACGGGAATGTTTAATGAAGGACCAAAAGCGTTTGCCAAGTACAGGCTGATCCTCTCTATCTCCGTCACTGAAGATTCTGCTTACAGAAGTCCAGTAAAATTGACGAATCCTCCTTTGGACTTCACGCATGAGGGACTTGTGATGTTGAATGTCAACTTTATAGCTCAGCTTGCTTGATATCCTGTCACAATCCAAGATAATTTAACGGCTTTTTACCCGTGGCACAGCCGACGAATTATAAATTCTGTTGATTTTTCTTCATCGTAGTCATAAATCGCAATGTTTTTTAAAGTTTCCCGTATCCCGCGGGACGATGCACACAAGTCTGATTGGTTGACAGGCGACCTCGTTATCTACCTCTTGCATGATTTCAAGATTGCGGCAAAATCTCTCCGGAGCAGATGGAAGAATTACAGCGTACAAGTTTTCAAGACAATGCAAAGCGTTCATGGATGGGTAGGACCGTTGGATATCATGTTCGCCGCTTATTGCTGTGGGATTTTTGTTCCGGCAAGTTTTGTGTTTTATATTACTTGCCATTTCAGTTATCGATCGTGGTTTCAAGTGTCGGCTACTGAATGCAGTGAATGTTGTATGGTCTAACTTTTTAGACATATTTTTCTCGGGAATCAATACTGCAATGGGTTAAGACGCCACGAGTTCAAGCTGTGTGCAGCTTCTTGTCTTTGATTGACGTCCACTAAAACTCAACTTTATCCGCCTCTTTTACAGGTGGATTGGTACACGCTCTAAAATTTATCTGGCAACAATTTGGTATGGCATTTTTTTGTTCACGGACTTGATGCGGTTTCAATGGCAACAAGATTTTGAAAGCCATATTTTTTTTAAATTTGCATATTTTACCTATTAATAAAAAATGTTTGCGGCCGCAAAGGAAACAGTTTTGGACGTGCCATATACCCTTTTTGCTTCATTGTCATAGCTTTAATATACTCTTGAAATACAAAAAAAGACAGACCAAATAGCATTAAATACCAGGCCTTTGAGTGATTTTCCTCAGACTGTGAAACAGTTTCTAGTATTTAGTGTATAATAGTCAAATAGATACAAAAGAAAACAATGGAAGCAAGATACATACATACATTCATACTTTATTACCACGTCCCTAAAGGGGATTTTCAGAGGCAATGATAAATACAATAATAAAATTAGAATTTTACCACAATTGCCGCTAAACTCGCAATCTGATTGGTCGACGTGAGTGGTAAATGAGAGTCCAGACAACGGTGTTGACGCTAACATCACGTGCGCTTGAAAGAAACCAATCAGATTGCGAGAAAGTTATAGACAACGCTTGCTCTTTCTTTGCTGTCACGTTTTGTAACAAGACTTCGATTTTTCCTTGTATTTTTTCTAAATATTGTTGTAAAAAACAAATTTACACCGGTTTTCCGTGGTGTGGACTCTTATTTACCACGATTTACGTCATCACATGGTCAAAATTTGTTGCTGACTCACTCGGCTGCGCCTCGTGAGTCCACAACATTTTGACCATGTAATGACGTAAATCGTGGTAAATAAGAGTCCACACCACGGAAAACCGGTGTAAATTTGTTAAATATACAATGTATAGTAAAATATAATACAAAATACTATAAAAGCATAGTATGAATCTATAAACGTAATAAGAAATATAAGTCATCTAATCACATAGAATTGCAAAGATTGTTTAAAAGCTGAGATTTTAGGCGACGTTGAAAATCGATTTAACAAATTTACACCGGTTTTCCGTGGTGTGGACTCTTATTTACCACGATTTACGTCATCACATGGTCAACAAATTTTGACCATGTGATGACGTAAATCGTGGTAAATAAGAGTCCACACCACGGAAAACCGGTGTAAATTTGTTTTTTACAACAATATTAAGAAAAAATACAAGGAAAAATCGAAGTCTTGTTACAAAAAGTGAAAGCAAAGAAAGAGCAAGCGTTGTCTATAACTTTCTCGCAATCTGATTGGTGTTTTTCAAGCGCGCGTGATGTTAGCGTCAGCACCATTGTCTGGACTCTCATTTACCACTCACGTCGACCAATCATATTGCGAGTTTAGCGGCAATTGTGGTAAAAAACCGATTCGCAAAGTTTAAAATCGTTCGATAGAGTATTCCATAAAGTGACTGCCCTATAATAAAATGTTCTTTGGCCGCTGGTAGTTCTAAAACGAGGTATGTTGATCATTTGAGAGTTTCTAGTTCTACGGTTTATGATGTCACATCGCCTAATGAACTGTGCGGTCAAATATGCTAACCTCTATTAGTGTACTAACTATTTCACGGTCTGAAGGAAATCACTCTAAACCGTGAAATAGTTAAGCTAATTTTGATTAATTGCTAGATACTGTTTCACAGTCTAAGTAAAATCACTAATAGCAGATAGCAATTGGTGCTTTTTAGAAAGAGGAATTTAAATATTTCGCTATATATATTTTTCTTTTCAGATATCATGCAAGTTTTTCACTGACGGCCTGAGGGTCTCCAAAGAACAAACGCAGCAACTTGCAGAAGAAAAAAGAATTCACAAGGACATAGAGTTTCAACCCATCGTTGGAGGAAGAACGTTTGGCCTTCGATATCTCTACCATGTCATGTGGGCAAGTGCCAAATATGACTTCTCATATTTTCTCCGAATTGACGATGATTATTTTGTGTGCATCGAAAGACTCTTGCATGAATTAGATCACAGGCCGGGTAAGGTGTTAAGCTGGGGTTGGTATCACTGTAAATTCAGAAACCTGCTCTACGCAGACGAAGCCTGGACTTTGTTTAGTCGTGACGTCATCGAACGTTTCCTTTCGCAAGATCCCAACGAAATGTTATGCCACCCTCACGCGGATCAGCAAATCGCAATTTGGATCAACAACGTCTACAAAAATAGGACAACTTTGATTTACTTTGACGATCGAAGACTTCATCATTTTCCTCCCGCTAAAGAAATGGAAAAGTTTAAATCTGCGACTCGCGTTTGTGATTCTTTCATGGGAGTGCATGGGAGTTCGCCAGAGCTGATGCGCAGATTTTGGAATAACAGTAGCGATGGAGCGAAGGAAATCACGACTCTAACAAACATTTCACAAACATGCGATAAACCGAATGTATTCGACATTTCCTTGATGGTTCTAGCTTTCAAGTTTGATTTAAGGCCATGCATAGAAAACCCACATTGGAATCCTGAAGAACAAATGTGGCTTGGAATACGCGTTGGTGCTAGTAAAACGACATCGCCATGTTAACCATTGAATAATATAAATTCTTTATTGAAAGGTTTTTTTTCTAGTATAATGGAGTCTTAGGATTAAATGCGAGACTGTGAATGCTTTCAGTGTTAAGCTGTTCACCCTCTTGAGGACGACACAAAATTTTAACTAACAGCCTTGAGTTTTACGCTTTATGTTGCTAGATACGAATCCTGACCAATATGTATGGGTTAGACAATGAACGCAAGTGTTCTATGGGATATAGTGCCTCGAGCATAGACAGAAGTCCACGAGGGCGTAGCCCGAGTGGCACTTCTATCTAATGCGAGAGGCGCTATATTCCATAGGACACGAGCGTTCATTGTCTAACCGTCTTAGAAAATGGTCATATCCGCGAAGAAAACATATGTTATGCAGATTGTACTTATGAGCGTTTTTAATTGTCATTTACACATGGGAATCACGTTGTTATTTTGTTTTGGATGTCGCCGTAACGTTGGTAGAATTTTACGAATAACAATGCTTTTCTTTCTTTGGAGCTTTGTTTATTCTTTGTTGTTTTGATGGCTCATTTGCTCCGGCTATGAGCCAGTACACAGAGCTCGAGGAACTTGAGGCCGTCCTTGCCACTCAAGAGTTACTTGCTTTTAAGAGCGTAGACATATCCGAGTGCTTGGGGAATGATATGAATTCGACAAAAGTGCACGTTTCCAAAAGCCTACGACAGTGAACGAAATTGAGCAAAGAGAAAGAGACAGAATTCCAAAGCACGGTGAGACCTGTCTTTCGGTTGTTTCGGTGTGTACCAGAGGACAGATGACGTAAAACAAAAGGAACAAAGAACGACAATAATACAAATGCAAAACAAGACCAAAAATACAATACCTCACAAACAATAGAAGACAATGAGTACCGGTACACGCAGAAAGACCCAGTCTTTCGTTTAATTTTTTTCTAAAAATTGTTAAGTCGAATTTCGTTTTGTTATTTTGGTGATTAATCTCTTGCTTAAGTTATGTAAAGCGAAAAATTCAATAAAATTGTCATTGTTGTTTTTGTTTAAATTAGCAGCCTGTAATTCATTAGTATGCTCTATATACTCATTAGTATGCTCTATTTTCTCATTAGTATGTTCTATATAGAGCATACTAATTAGGCTTTAAGACAAAGGAAAACAAAAGAATTCATTAGTATGTTCTATATAGAGCTTACTAATGAGTAGTTATTTTACCCCACAATTTCCCTGGGCTTCAAAGACCCCGCCTCTTTACATAATTTAAGACAGTTTATGGGATATAGAGCACACAAATACTGGGCACTGATTGGCTGAGTGGGTGTGACCATTTTCTAAGGATCAGTTCCACTTTTACTCATGTGGATGAAAGTTTGATCTCTCGGGACCATTTGGGTTCAAGGGGGCAGTACGCAGCTCTTACAAGGTCTTCTCTGATTTGCTGAGTAAACAATAGAACAAACAACACAACAATGGCTAACAATAGACCCTAGACCTAAAAACAATAGAGCTGCATGATATACAGGTCCAATGAAATTAGAGGTTGTAAAGAGCTGCGTGGTATCTGGGTTCAAGAGCATATTTTTAAATTAGCAGCATTTCACTCCCGGGAGGAGGAGGAAGCAGGAGGAAGGGGGGGGGGGGATTTAAAGGTACTCGATCGACAGATGCTAGGGTA
Source organism: Cladopsammia gracilis (assembly GCA_022457155.1). Taxonomy (NCBI): domain Eukaryota; kingdom Metazoa; phylum Cnidaria; class Anthozoa; order Scleractinia; family Dendrophylliidae; genus Cladopsammia; species Cladopsammia gracilis. Next base: position 660,368 of record JAJGOT010000206.1, read on the forward strand.
GGGAGGTGTGGCTGAGCCGCTCAAATCCTGACCCTGTTTTAAAGTGTATATAACAGATATTTTTTTTTATTTGCAGGGCTGCAAATATTTTTTCTTGAAAGGACATATGTCCGACTTGGGCACCATTTTGGTCGGACAAACGAAAAATTTGGTCGGACATCACATTATTTACCATGCATTACAAGCGGGCATACATGACGTATTCAATGCTCAAGGGTTTGCAATGCATTATAGGGCGATTTCAAACACGGTCATCCATTTGTAAGTTTTACGGACATAATGTCCGACCGCGGTTGCGATTTCGTCGGACATTGGCAAATTTTGGTCAGCAATTGTCCGATGACCGACTGTTATTTGCAGCCCTGATTTGCTTGATGGAATCTACATGGTGTTCTGGTAAGAAAATCGAAGAGTTTTTTCGATATCGATTTTCTTTTCCGTGTTTTAGCCGTCTTAAAACGTGAAATTTCACTTCCGGTGGGTTACAAAAACGCGCAAGAAGAAAGACTGGAAATAGTCCGCTGTGACGTCAATACACGAATGCCGGTGTCGCGGTTTCTCGGTTCCTCACATTTTTTGGTGCGCCCTGAGGAAGGAACATGGTTCTATTAAGGTGTGTTGTCTATGGTTGTAGCAACATGCGCCAACAAACGGAGGAACTGAGAAACCGCGACACTGGCATTCTTGTATTGACGTCACTGCGGACTATTTCCAGTCGTTCTTCTTGCGCGGTTTTGTAACCCACCGGAAGTGAAATTTCACATCTTTAGACGGCTAAATCACGGACAAGAAAAATCGATATCGAAAAACTTTTTTCGACTTTCTTATCAGAACGCCATGTAGATTCCATCAAGCAAATAAAAAATACACTTTAAGGTGGCTGGTATCGGAGTTTTAGCGCGCGCCGACTGGGTTCTAAACACGCGCGGAACCCACGGAACAGAAACAATAGCCCTAGACCTAAACACAATAGAAGCTACAGTACTACGGGGCCAATAAAAATAGAGGTCTGGAAGAGCTACAGTACTACTCTAAAAAAAACACAATGACAGCAATAACAAAAAAAATGGCGATCGAACAGTATTTTCGTTCACTTGGCAGGCAGTCTGTTTTACATTTACAAATTGCCCTACTGGCTTTGTTGTAGCGTAATTAAGCTTCGCATCACTGCCGAAGTCAACGGAAGTGAAGTCGGCGCCAACTAAATACTGGTTGAAATTCAGCTTGTGGTGAGGTTTCCAAAATTAAAATATATGCTTAGTACTGTTTAAGAAATTAGGCCATGTAAAGATACCCCATTCAAGACAAAAAGTGATGAAATCGATACCTCGTTCAAGACAAAAACCTCTGAAAAGCATACCCTATCAGGCTGCCAGGCTGCACGTCCCTGTTAACTCACTCACTCCCAGAGTCAATTATGGAAACAGGTAGTGTAGTTCTAACTTTTGAGTCTGTGAACGAAATCCTATGGTGTGACCATTCAAATGAAACCTCGTCAGCAGTTCTTTTGCATGGTACCATTTGTTCTAACTTTTGAGTCTGTTGATGAAATCCTATGGTGTGACCATTCAAATGAAACCTCTTCAGCAGTACTTTTGCATGGTACCATTTGTTCTAACTTTTGAGTCTCCGAGTCTGTGGATGAAATCCTATGGTGTGACCATTCAAATGAAACCTCTTCAGCAGTACTTTTGCATAGTGCCATTTGTTCTAACTTTTGAGTCTGTGGATGAAATCCTATGGTGTGACCATTCAAATGAAACCTCTTCAGCAGTACTTTTGCATGGTACCATTAGTTCTAACTTTTGAGTCTGTGGATGAAATCCTATGGTGTGACCATTCAAATGAAACCTCTTCAGCAGTACTTTTGCATGGTACCATTTGTTCTAACTTTTGAGTCTGTGAACGAAATCCTATGGTGTGACCATTCAAATGAAACCTCTTCAGTAGTACTTTTGCATGGTACCATTTGTTCTAACTTTTGAGTCTGTTGATGAAATCCTATGGTGTGACCATTCAAATGAAACCTCTTCAGCAGTACTTTTGCATGGTACCATTTGTTCTAACTTTTGAGTCTGTGGACGAAATCCTATGGTGTGACCATTCAAATGAAACCTCTTCAGCAGTACTTTTGCATGGTACCATTTGTTCTAACTTTTGAGTCTGTGGACGAAATCCTATGGTGTGACCATTCAAATGATACCTCTTCAGCAGCACTTTTGCATGGTACCATTTGTTCTAACTTTTCAGTCTGTTGATGAAATCCTATGGTGTGACCATTCAAATGAAACCTCTTCAGCAGTATTTTTGCATAGTGCCATTTGTTCTAACTTTTGAGTTTGTTGACAAAATCCTATGGTGTGACCATTCAAATGAAACCTCTTCAGCAGTACTTTTGCATGGTACCATTTGTTCTAACTTTTGAGTCTGTTGATGAAATCCTATGGTGTGACCATTCAAATGAAACCTCTTCAGCAGTACTTTCACATGATACCATTTGTTTTTAATATTTAACAAAACGAAATTTGATATTTTTCTTGAATATTTTTTATGTTTGGCACTCTTGGGAGTTTCAGGGTTAAGGCCAAATAAGGAAGCACCCTGGCTTTTACTATTTAACAATTAGATTATGAGCTCGAGATTTCTATCACGTGATTGTTAATGAGGGCTTTTCACGCGATAGAAATCAAGAGCGAATAATCTAATTGTTTTAGTAAAAATCTACTAGAAATTTAAAACTTAACAACAAATACTCTTCACAGACACTTCGAAAACGCAACGAAGCGGCCGCCATTAGGCTGCTCACTCTACTCACTTTCTACAACAGAATAGATAGTGTGTAGCGTTGCCAATACGAGAACAGCATTCGTGATAGAACGCTAGTAGATAAATTTATACTAAAACTTATTACTTACTGTTATAACATAGCTTGGTTGCATATCATCATTTTGCAATTGGCTCTTAAGAAGAATACCATTCTCTTTGCTTCTTTTTCCTGAAAATATAAATGATGAGCAAACCTCCAGTGATTTTAAGAGGAGCACTTACAACGACACTGTTATGACACTTACGACACTGTTATGTACGGAACATTAATAATTATTGACACCCAGGGTTAAATGTGGTCCATGAGATCTATAAAATAGGTGTTGCCTCGTACATGTATATAAGTATATTGTCCTGTGCCTCCACAAACCTAAACAAGGTTAGTCCTCCTCTAGTACGCTTGTTATAAAAAGGGTGTGTATCTCCGTTTTGGCAAAACTTTGGTACAAAAGGCTCTAGAATTGCGCATGGTTTGTATGTGGTGCAGATTTTGTGTATTTGACATTGCTTAAATGGGCAGTGATGGTGAAATTTTTAGGAAATTAAAGCCTTATTGCAACAAAATAAAAACGCATCAGTGTTAAATACATAAAGTCCACAGCGAATGCAAACAAAGGGTATGTTTGGAGTCTGGTATCCCATATTTTAGCCCAAACTGCGACATACGCCCTTTTTGCACCAAGCACTTCACTTAACTGATCTGTTAACTTTATTACCTGATGGTGGTGGATTGGCATTCTTTACACATTCAAGAAGATATTCAGCAATCTCTCTGTTAACCTTGTTTATTCCTCCCTGTATGAGATGAAATGTGAAATTCAGAATGTACTGGTAAAAGCACTGTATTTCACACCTTAATTAGCCTTGTTAGTTTGCATGAAATTTTTTTAATATTGTAGAACCTCCCAAAAGTGGTTATCCTTAGGACTGGCCAACCACCATGCATGTTTAATTGTCTGTTTAAGGCTGTTTTTCACCAGCGATGAAGACCGAGTTAGACTCGTAATCAGATTTGTAGGAGTGAAAATAAAATAATGGAGTTGTAAGCTTGACGAGAGTTGGAGTCACAAGAATCAGATGGTTTTCAGTTTCTTCCAATTAAAGGGGTGAGTGGAATAAAGCCCTAAGTGAATTCTGATCAACTGCTAGATTCTCCTTACAATCTGTCTTGTATATGCTCATGTAACAACGGGAGAATTTGGCTATAGATCAGGAGTCACTTAGGGCCTTACCCTAACTGAAATAAGGCCCTAATCTGAAACCAAATTCTCTCTTTGTTACATGAGCATATACAAGACAAACTGGAAGGAGAATCTAACAGTTGATCAGAAGTCACTTAGGGCTTTATTCCACTCACCCCTTCAATTGCACTTTAATGATTCCATCTCTTACGATCTACTGAAAACTAGATGTTCAGAGTCGCAAGCAGAAGCGCAAAATTAACCAATCACAATGCCCATTTAATGAGCCTTTCTGCTTACAACTCTGACAATTTCGTTTTCTTAGATCAATTGTAAACTTTGCTTGTGACTCTGGTATTTGATTTTCGCTAGATCGCTATGCTGTGCATTTCTGATTCCCCTCAAAAAATTAAACCACAACATATATTTGCATAGTTAATAGAAGCTAAGAGAGAAAATCATGCATAACCAAGTCCGGATACCAGTGAAACATCATAGCAGATAATCCATTCCCCTTTTGCAGCTTAGTTTTAATTTTTTGGTCACGCAGAAGCTTTTTGATCTAGGATCACAAATTTATCAATTTCAGATCGTCCCTGAAAAAACACAGTTTTTTAATGTTGATATTCTTACCCCTTCAAATTGAATTTTCCAGTTCAGTGATTTGATCTTCTCACCAATTGCAGAATCTTTAGTAGCTGTGATGATTAAGTCCAGAACACCTGCAAGTCAACCAAAACGTTCTCCACTGTTAACCGTTTCACTCACAGAGTCAGTTACGGAGACATGTAGTGTGGTTCTAACTTTTGAGTCTGTTGATGAAATCCTATGGTGTGACCATTCAAATGAAACCTCTTCAGCAGTACTTTAACATGGTACCATTTGTTCTAACTTTTGAGTCTGTGGATGAAATCCTATGGTGTGACAATTCAAATGAAACCTCTTCAGCAGTACTTTTGCATGGTACCATTTGTTCTAACTTTTGAGAGTCTGCTGATGAAATCCTATGGTGTGACCATTCAAATGAAACTTCTTCAGCAGTTCTTTTGCATGGTACCATTTGTTCTAACATTTGCGTCTGTTGGGGGAAGGAGGGGAGGGGGGGAGGAAGGGGGGAGGCAGGAGGGGGGCTCATACCACCAAGAATAGAAACTTAGTTTCCTTTTTATCACATATTTTAACGTTATGTTCTGAAGGTAACCATTCATATTTCTGGGAGGGCATGTACCCTTTTTGAACCACAAATTCAAGAAACTTTTGAGGATTTTCAAGAATGTTGATCTAATTTTGAAACGTAGCCGAATAAAAATGTGCTCCCTCAGCACTAAAATTAAAATGTTACATACCAGGATCTTTCCCAATAAAATCAAAGAAAATGGGAACAATGCAAAGCAGCTGAACCACTTCTGATGCTAAAAGACATCTATAACCAGCTTTCCTGATTGAATAAAACAAACAAATAAACTCAGTAGATTATTGCACTGCGACACGTCTTTGTACTGTGAGCACACCAAAAACCTTTTTACAAGTTAGCCAATCAGAGGGCAGAATTCAATTGACGGGCATGCCTCCTCACAAAGTGAAGCACGATCAAATGTATAATCTTGTCGCTTTGTGTTTATCACAGGAGTGTTAAGATTTTATTCACTTTATTGCTTCGAACATATATCCGCAGTTACGAAAATAATTATAAGAATAGACCAGTCCAATATATTAAAATTCATCCTTGGCTCCGAGGATTAGGGGAAAAACAAAAGAAATCACATTGAGGTTCAGCGTTGAATTATTCATTTCTTTTGTTTTATTCCCCTAAGCCTCGGAGCCAAGTATGAATTTTAATATATCGGAACTGGTCTATTAGCTGGTGATATTTTTGAAACTTGTAAAAAAGAAAGATTGTTGTGTTCTTACCATAAGGAACATCACACTGTAAGATTGTTTACTCAAACCCTTGTATTGTCACTGTCTTGAAATAATACAGTATTTTCCTGTGTCATCCCATGTTAACTCAAACAGTTCTGTGTTTCCTCCCACAGTTTGATCAATTATCTCTTTCACTCCCAGAGTCAATATTGGAGACATGTAGTGTACATGTAGTTCTAACATTTGAGTCTGTCAATGAAGTTTTATGGTGTGACCATTCAAATGAAACCTCTTTGGCAATACTTTTTTGCATGGGTATGTAAGATTTTTCAATATTGAATTTTTGTTTTTAATTGGTACTCTTGGGAGTTATCGGGATTCAACTGAGACTAGAAGAGAAGAAGAGACTGCCATTGTTTATTTGTAACAAAAAGAATAATTAACAATTATTGGATTCGGTTTTTGCATGATAGCGACAATTATCAAGGCCAAAGTTTGTGTTATCTGCCGAAGCCGAAGGCTGAGGCGGATAACACAAACTGAGGCCTTGATAATTATCGCTATCATGCAAAAACTGAATCCAATAATTGTTTTATTATGCATATTCCTGAGCTGCACTTGTAAAGACAAGAGCGTGCACAAAAAAGTGATCAATGCACAGCAGACAAACTATTGTCTGTAGGTATGACGTCACTTCTACATATATAAAATTCATTGTCTATAGGTATGACATAACAGAAACAGCAAGCAATAATTAGCTGCGTGCTTATAGCCAATCAAAATTGAGCTAGTGACACCAATGTATAATAATACCAGTTGGCTGATGATTTTGCAACATACCTTGAATCCAACTTTTTTCTTGTTGCCTGATACCTATAACGAAAATGTGCAAATCATGTTTTATCATACTTACACATGCATCGTGTAGTTCCAGAAAAAATCCATACCCACCCCACTGAAGGTCAGTGGAAATTCCTGGGGGGGGGGGGAGTCTTAAAAACCAACTTTTTAGAAGTAAAGTATAAAGCTAAACTGGAATTTCCTGGGGGGTGGGGGGGGGGGAGTGCTAAAAAAAACCTTCTGTGGGGGGGGGGGGGGGAGAGTTTGGTTATTTTCTGGAACTGCACATTTGTCAAGAAAGATTAAGCTTACAGTGTATAGCGTAATCAGTTGAAGCTCAAGAGTGAGGACTGAGGCAAAATATAATATCATAAAAAGGAACCTAATAACAATTTTGCTTTATTGTATAAACTTCAGTTAACTACAAGGAATTTCTCCCACTGCAAAAAAATTATATTTCAACACATGTGAAGATGTCAATTAACATTTTTATCTTTACTGTGAAGAGCAGAGATATCAATAGTTATCTTCACATTGGCTACCATGTCTGTCCTTATTTAATATCTTAGCATCTTAAAGGTGTTAGTCTATAATCGGCCGGCTGCCAGCACATTTTGAGAGTGCTGAAAATTCAGAGATCTTACTTGGATATGCTGTCCCCATTAGCCAGTCGCACAAGATCAGCCACAAGATCATAAAGACCCAGGTACAGTCTGTTGTACAAACCGCCATCCTAACAACACCAAAAATATTAGTTGATATTAACAACAATTCATAATGAACAAGATAGAAGAATGAGTGTTTAAACATCGACATCGAGTTGAACACTAGAAGATAATTAATTTCATATCTCCAAGCAGCCTGCAAGCATTGTTTTGTTTATTTAGCACAAGGACCATCCTGCCCTGAGTATGTCTTATAGCAAAGATTGTTTCGTGAGATATGATTCCAAGAGATTTCTGAGTGCAGACGCAAGTTGTACCGCCTCTTGTATGTTGGTTGGTACTGTACATGTACCCAAATTTAAAGTTTGCAGATTCAAGCCTAAAGAAGCCTTGCTGAAAATAGGCAAGCATGCTATATGCTGGAAGACGAACAGCAATACACCTTGTAGCTGTTGGTCACTTTTTAATAAATTATGAAATAAAATGCATGGTTTATAATTCAAGAAAGATTTTATATACTACATTATGTACCAGGAGGGAGGAGGTAGCTCCCATATAAAAATGATGGGGGTGCTCCTCGTACATTTTAGGGATCAAAATTTGTAGATTGGTACCACTTAGGGTGCAAAAATCTAAAATGACCACCCTTAGAATTATTACGGTACCTTTTAGGGTATTAAGCTGAAAAAATATGACAGGAATTGTTAGATTTGGTACCTCTTAGGGGTAAAAATCCATTTGAGCCATGCCCATCAAACGAGACTCTGGAACCTTTTTTCCTACGAGCACCCCCATCATTTTTATATGGGAGTCACCTCCCCCCCCCACCCCCCTCTGGGGCTACATTACAACACTTACAATATGCTGATCACGTTCTATCTTTACTGCACCAAGAAGCAAAGACAGCACTCGACATCTGATGTCCCGAGGAAGCATAAACAGATCCATGGTGTCCACATTTCTGAATAATAATTTATGTCAATACATTGACACACAACAAGGCTAGAGACTTATTATAATAATATTTTTGACAATTTATTAGTACCTTGAAACAATAAAATAAATAAAGAATCAGCTTTTTGACCTTAATATTTGAAGCTTTTTTTATCTTCATATTATAGACTAACCTTATTTTTCGTAGCCTTGCAATATCCAGGGTTTGTTGAACTACCAGTGATGGAATAGCAAATTCCAAAGATGCCTAGAAAAAAGTGTCATGAACTTGCATTATCAGTTGTTGATACATTATGCTCCTAAAATTGAGTATTATGCTATTCGGCGTCACCCTCCAAAACGGGCTATTATGCTCCAAATTATGCTTGACTGTAGCTATTATGCTCATAATTATGCTGCAAAAATTTTTCCTTGCCCCTCCACAAAACACAATTTTCATAAAAAAATTCTATAGTTGACGCAAACTCAAAGGTGAAAAAATAAAATAAAATTGACACCAAAAATACCCCCCTCCCATGATTCTGTGAAGCAATTACTATTTATTAAATAGTATTCAGTCAAATAGCAATACAGATTGAAGTTTTACAGTTTTTAATCAATAAACGAAATAAAAAATAACTGTTATTTCATAAAATACTGAAAAATAATAGTACTATTATGCCGGCATTATGCTCAATGCTCCAACTAAGTATTGTGCTCGAAATTATGCTGGCATAATGTATCAAACCCTAATTATCATTGGAGGTTCACTAAGCAGAAATCATTATTGACAATCACTCTATTTTAATCCTGATAAAATAGCACCAAAAATCAAAAATCATCATCACCATAGGATTTTGTTCAGACTTAGGAACTGCACTAAATTGACTCTGGGAGTAAAAAGGTTTTGAAAAGTTTCCACTAAATTTTAAGCTCAAACAATGAGTCATGTGATTTAGTTATATTAACTTAATTGAGATGTTTTAAAACGAAGCCCTTAACGAGACACTGACCCGCTGAAATAATCAAATTTCAGTTACCTAATTTCCATTATTGCCAAATTAAAATCCATCAAATAAACAACTTAATTGGATAAAAAAGATTCTATAGAGCAAAACAGAAACAGTAGTTTGGAGATAAAGTGCAGGATTACAAGGATGGAAGTGGATTACAGTTCATCAAATTTGATTTTATGACAGGCAGTCAAAGAAATCAAAATTAATTGCCATTCTTGTGGAATTTTGATTTTTTTATCCATTATAGCAAAGGGCCCTACATCCCCCCCCCCCCCCCCCCCCCCACGGCCCCTCCCCCTGCGCGGGCCCTGTAAGTGTGACCTTATTGTTACTAAATTTTGCAGAACTTAAAGACTTACCATAGTATTTATGAATTTACGATATAAAGCAATACAACAGAGAAAAGACATAATTATACAGTGTATATCATGAATGCTGACCTGTGTTATTAGTACAGTGTTTACATTTAAGCTTTGTCACAAACAAACAAGTGATGTCAAACTGTTTGAAGTTTTGTTGTGTTATTGGTTCTGTTCAATATCATCGTAAAATATCGCAAAGTATATCAATAATAATTACTTTCTATAACGCCGATTCTGAGACTACCAGTTTAAAGTCTTGCGAAAATTTGCATCTCCCATTTGTGCAAAGTTAAGTTCCACGCGAAAATTAGTAACAATAAGCTTTTAAAAAGCAGTACTTTCTTATACTGCTGTTATAATTTTCATGTAGTTATTGAACATTTTACAAATTAAACTGAATTTGAATTTTATTCTTGGCCATAATAATTTATTATTATGTTCAAAGGTCTAACCTACCACTAGCATCAATAAAAGCATATTACACCTTTCCTTGTCTTCATTTCTGTAATTTATCAGGTTTTCAATCAGCTGTGATGGCTTCACTTTTCCTCTAAAATTCAAATCAGAATAGCCAAAATTAGCAGCACGAAGTGGAATTTACTGGCCAAGTTCCCTTCTGTCCGGTCCATACATAAACAAAGACAAGAATAAGGACAGGTCAATAAGCTTGGACAATAATATACATGAAGTAAATGTAATTTCAAAAGACTAATGTGCAACAAGCAGCATTAATTTTTAATATATTTTTTTAGGGAGGGAGGGAGGCAGCAAAGGAGGAAGGAAGGAGGGAGGGACGAGGGAGGGACGAGGGAGGGTGAGAGGGATTAGGAAGGAGGGAGGGAGGGAGGGACGAGGGAGGGACGAGGGAGGGTGAGAGGGATTAGGAAGGAGGGAGGGAGGGACGAGGGAGGGTGAGAGGGATTAGGAAGGAGGGAGGGAGGGACGAGGGAGGATGAGAGGGATTAGGAAGGAGGGAGGGAGTGTGGGAGGAAGGGAGGGAGGGAGGCGTAAAGGAAGGAAGGAAGGAAGCAAGGAAGGAAGGAAGGAAGGAAGGAAGGAAGGAAGGAAGGAAGGAAGGAAGGAGGGAGGGAGGGAGGGAGGGAGGGAGGGAGGGAGGGAGGGAGGGAGGGAGGGAGGGAGGGAGGGAGGGAGGGAGGGAGGGAGGGAGGGAGGGAGGGAGGGAGGGAGGAGGGAAGGAAGGAAGGAAGGAAGGAAGGAAGGAAGGAAGGAAGGAAGGAAGGAAGGAAGGAAGGATTACTTGGCGGTGTCTTTCATGTAGAGGTTTACTTCCTGTTGCAAGCAATAAGCAAGGTACAGGAGTCTGCGCTTATCCAGATCTGTTTTAATTAAACAAAAAGAAAACAAATGACAATAGATTAAACAACAACAACAACAAAAATCTTTATTAATTTTATAATACTGGCCTGCAGGTAGCAAAAGCTAATCTCGGCAGGCCAGTGAAATTAATTACATGATTAGAAATCGCTACACACACCAATTTATTAGAATAAAAAGAAAGGATCAAACAATAGAAAAAAAAGAAAAAAAAAGGAAAAAAAAAGAAAACAAGTGATTGAAATAAAAGAAAGAGAATTGTGAAAATATTAATTAATTACTTTTTTATTTAACTTTAGAGATAATCTCATCAATATTAATTAATATAGGAATCTGCTTCTTTAAATATATAGTCAAAAGTATATTCTTAATTTTGTTTTTAAATGAACTTTTGGTAGTTCTCTCAGAAAGCATGGTATCTCATTCCATAATTTTAAAAATCAAACTGAAAAAGAAAAGAACTCAAATACAAATCGTGTTTATAGTTTATTAAACTGCAATGGAATCTCTCTGATGCACTATTGTGCATAATGTCAAAAAAACAATTTGTCACAGAGGCATATAGAAGTCCAACTTGTATTACCAAGGAACAGGAAGAGAGCCTCCCCTGGGATGCACTTGTTGGAGCAAATAATAAAAATAATGCTAGTTGTCTGCAGTTTTAAAGAATACAATATATACACACTGTAGCATATTCTTAAAATGTCAGATTCATTCTGCTCAGCATACAATATCCAGACTGTTTCATTATTTTATTGATTTTTTTGCTGCAACAAATAGGTTTATATTCTTCTGCATGAAGTATGAAATATTACTTTTTATGTGTTAAACAATCACAGGACACCACATTTTTCTTCAAGACCTTCCACCTTACCTGGCACAAATTAATGTCAACAGTGTCAAATGCGTTATAAGTAAGCTGGTATTCTTTAATTGTGATACAACGTACATGTAGGATTTGTTTTAAAACTTACCAACATTCATCTTTTCCTTGACAGGAAACCTTCGCAGCAGATGTTCTCTCTTAGAAAAGCAGAGCAAAGAACTCAGAAAAAAGATACCAAAATAAAAAAGAATTAAATACCAAAATTGAACAGATGGAAACTATGCAGTAAGATAAACCACTCAGCACATGTACATGTACCTTTTGTCCAAACACCCCAGTGACAGAAATATTTTTTAGCGTTGATGGAACAAACTGATTCTTGGGAAGCTTATGTCTCTATGGATGGAAAATAAGATAAAATAAAATAAAAAGGACAAAAGGTAAGTTGATGGTTTGTCAAGTTGTATCTTGTTATATTAAAAATAACTAATCAAAATAAAATGATTTGCTGACATGAGAAACATGTATGGAGCAACTTGGCTGTAACATTTAGCTACAAACTGGAGTGAAGCACATTTCTTTTTTAACCAAGTGAGAAATAAAAAAATACATTCAGTACAATTAATGCTAAAATTTTAAAAGCTGTGACATTCCCAATTTTCTTCATCTTCCTTGTTGCAGACCAGTAAAGGGGATATACCGAGGCTATAAGAACCAGATTGGTGAAAGACATACCCTAATACCTATTTATAAATGGCAGCCATTTTTTTATTATTTTATTATGTATGTTAATTAGACCTACATGTACTTTAGTCTCATTTAAGGTGGCTCCCAACAGTTTCAAGCACTTTCCACGACTTAGATTTTGATGGGTCATTAAAACCACTCTTTATCAGTTGACGCTACAATCATGATATCAATGTAGTGCCCAATGATTGGTGAACACGTTGTTATCATTTTTGTGACACAATATTTTACTATAGCAACAGTATAACGTGCTGAAAACACCCTTAATTTAATTAGCTTTAAGTGTTAATAACTCAAAAATGACTCGGTGAACCCCATTTTTTATTGTCGAATTTTGATCAGTAGGATAAGATGCAACTTTTGGCAAAGTTTTAAAAAATTCTGTAGGTGGGGTCCAGAGCCACATTAAATTTTCGAAAATTTAAGGTGGCTCTGAGCCCCACCTACAGAATTTTTTTCAACTTTGCCAAAAGTTGCATCTTATCCCACGGATCAAAATTTGACAATAAAAAATGGGGTTCACCAAGTCATTTTTGAGTTATTAACACTTAAAGCTAAAATTAAGGGTGTTGTCAGCACGTTATACTGTTGCTATAGTAAAATATTGTGTCACAAAAATGATAACAACGTGTTCACCAATCACTGGGCATTCCTTTGATGTCATGATTGTAGCATCAACTGATAAAGAGTGGTTATAATGACCCATCAAATTCTAAGTCTTGAAAAGTGCTGGAAACGGTTGGGAGCCACCTTAAGAGTAAAAACTATTTTGAATTTTACACATTAATGAGACCAGTAGGCATGATTAGCATGCATAGAAAAGAATAATTAATCATTTGCCATTTATAAAAAGGGTCTTGTCTCTATGAAAAGTCGTACTCATACTCAATCCTTTAAGTATGATTTAAAGGTCCTAATATAAATGAGGAAGATAAATAAATTTTTGGAAACTAAGATTTTAAAATTTGACGTACCACAGGCCTGTCAGACAATGCAGAATCTTTAAAAAACTGCTCCACCTGTGCACGTTCTGCAGCTGTTGACAAAATGGAAGAAAAAATAACCCTTTAATTTTACTCCCAAATGCATTCAAGATCAAAACAAGAAGAACAAGGTGTTTTATACTGAACACCCTAAGTGATATCAAAATTCATAATTTACACCCCTCAAACGATGAGTGAATGAATGAATGATCAATGAGCATCCCCGTCTTTTCCACATGGAATATTCTTTTGTGATATTAATTACTTCAGGAATAGTAAACGTCATCAAGGGCTGCCATTGTTATGTTATAAGCACATGAGAATTTTAAAAAACACAAGAGAGTGCTTAGTTCCCAAGTGCTTATATAATTCAACAATGTATGAGGAACAAACTTACTATTTCCTTTATAAAATGTCCTGTGATTTGAGCCAGTCATACTGGTGACATATATGCTTGTGGCATTATAACTCAATAAAACATGTGCCTGTACATCACACACATTCTTTATTAAAGAAATAAAAATGTGCCGAGTGCATTGTTCAGTTATATGAGCACGCAGGAATTTTTAAGAACATGAGAGAAGTGCAGAGAAGCACAAGCCGAAGGTAAGTGCTTCTCACACTTCTCAAGTGTTCTTAAAAATTCGTAAGTGCTTAACTCAACAATGCATGAGGAACAAGTTTTTTAATTTCTTTTATAAATTAGACAAAGTGTAGAAACGGTTAAATTGGACCTTACGTCATGCTCGTGCTTTATTGAGTTATACTGTTTAACCACTCATAGTGCATGCATTTCCTTGAGCATTTTATAATGAGTTATAATCAACTTGGTTATATGACCAATCATAGTGCACACACTTTTTTGAGCATTTTATAAATGAAAATAAACTGACGATCTTCAGAAAACTTACAAGTAATAATGCGTCCATCGAGCATCCACACCAGAGGAAGACTGTCAATCACATGCATTCTGTCTGTAATCAAAGGGCACAGAGATCATGCATGATACCAACTCAATTATGGGCCAATATATAACTGGCCTGCTGGGCCGGTTAATTCATAAACAGTTAGTCATGATTTTTTTAACTGGCTCTCCAGATCAGTCAATTCATAGATAGCATTATTTTGATGTACTTGTGAAGAACAGGTCTTCAATCAAAGGGCTCATAGAGCCATCTCGTGACTATGAAACAAGGTTTAGTCCACAGATTGGTTTTAATTTTTTACACTCAGTTTGAAGTCAAAGAATTGAAGAGGAAAACAGATTTAAAACGACCAAAAACATCTTAGCGTGACATAAATATGCATTATGTGAAACAAGACTGTCAAGACAACTGAATGACATAATTACACTAGGGAATCAAAGTTTACTTATTCAATTACAGCAATCACCTTTTAACACGTAAAACATTGGGGAATTAAAAACACAAGATAAAAAGGTGCATTCTCTTTACGAACTGACCAGTTTGGCCAGCCAGTTCTGACACATGGTAAACACACTTAGACTCCTAATTTTTCTCAAATCACAACCTGTTAGCAACATACACCTTCCATTCAGCCCCTTCCTTTCAAAGCTGGCTTCCTACCACATCAGTGATTGTTAGTCATGCAGGTATATTTATGAGTGATGTTTGACCTGTATGGCCAGCTGGTGGTTCAGATGCTATACCTCTACTTATTTACTTGAATTGGCAAACTGATCCTAAAAGTCCAATGCCCGTTCACGTATAAATCTTCAACAAAATGCTCTAGCACTTCAAAATTTGGCCCAGATGTGCAGTTTTAAACTCTCTCTATATATATAACATTTGGGATAAAAAAAATTGAAATGTGTTTTTTAATGCTTCTGAATTTTGATAAATGTATGACATAAGTGCAAACCAAGAGTATAAAGTGTGATTTTAACTAAGTATGCTTTGGTGAGTGGCAAAAATATTACTTAACACCACAATGTGACATCTGTGCAAGGTAAAAACACTTACAATATGCATCCATTTCCAGTTTATGGTTGCCATGGAGACAAAGGTCCAGGATGTGAACATGTCGTATCTTCTGCAGCTCATTCCAATCCAGGTCATTGTTGGAAAGGATCAGTGTTCCAAATGCCGCCACATAAAAAAGACCCTCCAAGCTCCTCACCTTTGGGAAAATAAAAACCTGGAATAAAATCTCTGTGAAAAGCTATCAAGCAAAAGAGTGAATCAATACGAGCAACAAAATCATGTAACTTGTTGCACAATGTTGCATTGCAGGTTGCAGTACGTTTGCAACAAATTTTCATGTTGCAGAAAGTAGATGTTGCTTCTACCTTACACAACATGAAAATTTGTTGTGGTCATAGGTGGTAATATACAGAGATGCCAACCTCTGGAGATTAAAAATAGGGAGTTTTTTCTGGGGGTGAAATTCCAAACCTACCACTTAGCTATGTACTCTATCAATTTCCTTTCATGGAGTTTATCCTGCATACAGTTAATTGCATCCATAAAATTATTCTGATATATCAGATTTATTTCCCAATATCCAGGAATTTCTTTAATTTCTTCAATTTACTGTATCCCTTTCATTTTTCCCAGTACTAAATCCTATATCCCTATAATTTTTTACCCCAATAGCTGTGTTCATACCACACACTTTTACCTAGGGCAAATTCACAAAAACTTTTCCCAAGGTAAATTCATCTAGAATTTCATTTTCCTCAGGTGAAATATCTGGAAAAGTCACACTACTGACAATGACAGCTGGGGTTGTCATGTAAAATTAAGCTGTCAAGGGAAACTCAATTGTTTTTGTGACATATCTAAGCTCACAACCATAAAATTTCCCAGGAATTAATAGGGCAAAATTGGTCACACTTTAAAAAAATTCAGTTTCCCTAGGTATGCTCTCTATGAGACAAGTTTCCATCAATTGAGGGCAAAATTCTGTAGTGAATGACCACTGACAGCTAATCATAAATGCGGCCTCAAAACAATCTTATGTCTCTATCAGTTTCGGTGGCAAAACACTAGCTATAGAAAGACGTGCATTTCCGAGACAAAACTCACTGTCTTGACAAAACTAACAGACATGAAAATTACTTTTTCAGTACGCCCGAGTTAACAAAGACAATAACAATTCAATTAGTTCGAGCCGGGGTACGAAGATCATTACAATCAACCATTATCATTGTTGAGAAACCGGTAACCACAAACACAACACAAAAGTAAATAAACTCTCATGAATAAAGATTATCAGGAGCAGCAACACGTTCTCGTTAAATTCATTTTAGGTAAAGGCAAATGAATAAAGCAACTAATGACTTAAAATAAATTAATAAACAAAAATGCTCGCTTTTATTCTGATCCAGTTCGCTAGCGCTAGCGCTTGTGTGATTCCTAAAAGCGTGTAATCTTTGGTCTAATCAAACACTTGGCACATTTCTGAGTAGCATGGCTGATCAATTTCAAGTGATAGCTAGATTAAGTTAAACGATCAAGAAGATTACAAAACATTATTCGAGGGTTTAACGATAAATTACGAACCGTCGATATTTTTTTTCGTGAACACGTTAGAAAAGATTGAAACCTGAAAGAAAAACAGCCCCCAGGGCAAAATCATGGATGTAATACGCTTAAATTTACCACGTTGTTAGCGAGGTCAATTTTCCACAGTTGAGGGCAACATCGCAAATCGGGTGCCGATTCAACCCTGTTTCCACGTAGGATAGCTGTCTGTAGTTTTGGGCATAATTCCAACCTTTCAAGAGAAACTGAAACAAAAGATAGAATTCATCACCTTTCATCGATTAAGGCAAGAATATAGCACTTTTTTCCAGCCTACCTAAGCCGAGATTTGAAAGATCCAGATATTCGACCAAATGCAATGGTTGTGAAGTCCGTGACCTCAGCAGCTATTGTGGAAAGAAAAGAAAGAAAAACTGATAAATAACAGTAAACACTAATGGCAAAACACTTAGAGAACGCCTCACCTGAGCAGAGATCCTCATTCTAAGCTACATGACGGCATAAGAGAACATGCAGCTAAGCTACTACAAAAACATGAAGCTTTGTTTGTACGCGTAGAATACAATCTGTTTACGCAGTAGGGTAGGGATGGGACGCTATTGTTACTAGTGGCGGGAAAAGAAACCCCACTGATTTTTTCATTTCGCGAAATTATTCCTTGACTCTCTATAAACATCATCACAACTGAGCTGTTTAAAATATAACTTGAATGTGTCGTTTCCGAGATCCTTGTCCACATTTTTGTCCAACGCATTATACATTATAGTGATTATACCCATTGACCATAGCATGATTAATGTCTTAATCTGTCCAATTAATTACGAATTTTTAAAGCAACTAAGGTCTCCAAGTTTCACAGCCATAGCTTTAATGTTCTTGAAGTTACGGAGGGTGGCCGTAGACCAAACAAAGACCAAAAAAAGGCCGGTCTGAATAGGGTTGAACACGTAAAAAATTAGCCATTTATTTGTGGCCTGCTGCAGTAACAGTGCCTTCGTAGCCACGAAAAGAAAGGACCAAATCATCACCTCGTTCTCATAACACGATGACATGGCGTTTTAGGAGATCAGTTCCAGCGAAATGCAGCCGTTGACAAGTCCAATCTAATTTCCTTGGTCACCATTTTGAAGAAACCAGCAGCAGGAATACTAATAAAAATGCAAAGCCATTCCCACTGATTAAATCTATAAAAAAATTATTTTTGAAGAGTTCAAACTCTTTAAGCTCAAGATAACTGAAAAAGAATTGACTAGTCAAATCTGTGGGCTATAGCTATCATCACCTTTGCTATCATAGGAAACAGCCAGTCCCGACGGGGGACTGATGCTCATCGTCTCGTTTAGGGTGTAAATATCACTAAGGGTGTTGCAGGAGGGAACGCCGTTATTTTTAGCTATCAAGGTGAAGAATAACTAAAGATTTATGACAATGCTTTTAAAATCTTTTTTTTTAAATCTATTAATAGATTAAAGCATTCGATGACGAAGTCTTCATCGTCATTAAATTCACTATAACTCTTGTTTGTCTGTCTCTTTTAGAATGGTATCTTTTAGAGGTGAAATAAAGCTTGAGCCACGCCCAGATTGGTCTCCTTTAGGGTTTTAATTTAAAATTTCTGACGAGCATCCCCGTACCTTTTATATGGCAGTCCCCCTTCCCCACCCCCCTCTCCTATACCCCCCCCCCCCCCCCCCGCCACCAGGGCGGCCAGTCGTGTTTCAGAAACTGATAAATCCGTGGGAAAAATTACAATCGAATCGTGAGCATACGTGCATTTTGAGTCGAAAAAGGCAAATGAACAGGTGAACAGGAGTGGCTCGGTTTAACTAAATAAAAGCAAATTGCCTGCAGTAAAGTAATCCTTAGTCTTTCATGCTGTTCATTTATTGAGTCAAAATGCACGTGCCAAAATGCGTATCTAGGGTCCTCAAGAGTGATCAATCTAAAAACCTTAAAAAGGGTTTGAAATCAGTTTTATGCGTGAATTAATAGTGAACTTTAGATTTGAATACGAGTGAGATTGAGTACGAGTACGACTTGCGAATTTCAAGCCGGTTGCAAACCGAAATATCGGGCAAATATATTCAACTGTTTATTATTTTTTTATTTCACTTCTGTCTCTATCTTTTCTTCTTGCCGTAAGGATCAGTTTGCCGTTTTTACCATTACTATTTCAAGATTTTTACTGATCCAGGTCTACGATAGATCCGGTACTCTGTCTTCCTTGGTTTGTCGTTGTGGTTTTACCGTTATTATAGTTTTTGAAACTATACTATACTATCCGTAAATAATTTTTATATTTTTTGAAGTTAAGTCAACCATAACTTGAATTACTACCCACGTCGCTACAGTATGTCGCTACGTCCGGCGTCAGACCCGCCCAGAGAAAAAAAGAGAAAAAACCCTGAATAAATCACGGTGATTCTCAGGAAACAAAACTCACTGTTTCCCGAGGGATCATTCATTAAGTGATTTGTTATATAGCTGGAAGTTTTTTTTTTCAGTCTGATCACATGCGCTAGTGGGCAACAGCGCACTGTTATCCTCTGACGTCAAAAATGTTGCCTGCTTTCGCAAATGTTGCCCGCTCATGGACGTTTGGCGGGAAACAGTTTGTTTGTTAGATGTCATGTGACCATGAATCAACCAATGATAGGGAGTATTGGGATAGTGGCCGTGTTTTCACGAGCGAACGGGTGACAGTGGGAAATCTCATGAAAACAGTTGCTTGTCCAACTCGCTTAAAGTTAAGCGAGTCGGCGAACTACAATAGGATTCTCATTAAATTTAAGCCACCAAACCAGGTCGCTTAAGCTTTTCGGCAATTAATTTCGGCCAATTTCAATTTTCCACCTTCTCTGCTGAAAGAAACAGGCTTCGATTCTTCTTCTCCTATTCGAATAGCAAGTAACTTGAGCCTTTGCTGAAACGTTCTCCTCCTTCGATCCTGGAACAAGCGCGATAGCACGCCAATAAATATAAGATTCATATATTTGCAAGCGTCTCTGTTTCCCGCTATCGCATGTGTAAACGGCTGAAACGGGCCTTTAGACTGCCAACACTGGCTGTGTTTTCACCAGGCGGTGTTAAGCAGTCTAAAGGCCCGTTTCAGCCGTTTACACATGCGATTTTTGATGCGATTTTTGTCGCGCTCTCCAATGCAACTTTTGGGATTTCCGGAGTTAATGACAAAACTACGGCCCCAGTGAAATGAGTAACCTGTTTCAGTAATCAGTATTCAACCAGAAAAGTATTGGGCTTATTGGACTAATTGGAGAGGTCATTGGGGTTTTCGGTTTTTCGGTTTTTGTCATTTTTGAGATCGGTTTTGCGTTTTATGCACTAAAAATTTCCGGTTTTTCGGTTTTGATAACCGTTGCAGTTTTCATTTTTTTTTTTCTTTCTTTACCATCCGGTTTTCGGTTTTTATGAAAAGCCGGTTTTTCGGTTTTGAGCAATTTTTATCCCCAGTGCGGTTTTTTGGTTTTCACGGAAATTTTGAGCGATTTCCCGGTTTCTAAGGGGGACGTACGTGATATGCGCGCGTCTTGTCAGCGTAGTCCCCGCATTTAAATACAATGCACTCCATGGAAACTTCTAATGCAGCGTACATGCTCGCTCTCCTCCTGGGGTAACTGGCGCGCATATTATGTTCGCCCCCCTTATAAAGGTGCGAATTCTTAGAATAAATTCCACACGTGCTCATTTCGTATTCATAAACAAAACTCAGAAAACTGTATACCATGCGCGATGGGTAACACTTAGGCCCCGTCCACACGTATCCGGATATTTTTGAATCCGCAACTTTTTTGTTGCGGATTGGCCTTCCATCCACACGTATCCGGCGAATTCGGGCAAATACGATTCAAATACGCTACGTGTGGACGCGAATATTTTCTAATCCGCAACAAAAAAGTTGCGGATTCAAAAATATCCGGATACGTGTGGACGGGGCCTTAGACCATACTAGAATACATTATTTTACCTAATACAATGGAGGTGTACAATGTACAATGGCGCTGACACCCTGACTCGGGCATCATATGGAAAACTGCTTGCCAGCTTCGCCTGTGCTCAGATGCGGAGCACCTTATAATCCCAACAACTAGCTATTTCCCATTTGAAAGCCTTTCTAAGCAAGAAAAAAGTCGATGCAAAAGTATTAGAGTACCTTGAAATTCATGTGAAGGGAGTTTGACACCAAACTGCTGCATAATTTTCAAACAATGATGGAAAAAACGTAGCATTGGAAATTTTAGCAGGTTTTGGAGCATTTTATAATATTAGCGCTCGAGGTCTTAATTCTTATAAATGTTAAAAAAGGAAACATTGAGAGCCAAGACAGCGCGCGGGCCATGACTTTAGCACATAACTATCGCGTGATACGCAAGTGTTCTAGAAATAACGATAGAGAATAAAGGAATGTTGCATGGGGTGATTTTTATAGCAACAATTTCTTGCGGCAGCCAGAAGAAAATATTGCGTCATAAATCATCGTCCGCGCGCTGTTACACGGTGTCAACTTTAAACGGGACAACGTTGCGTTAAGAGTCGTCCCGTGTAACATCACCCTAAAACCAAAAAAATATCGCTTGAGATTTATTCTCGTGAAAGTAAAATAAGCAAAAAAGGAAACACTGAGAGCCTAGAAGGCAGTCGTGACAACAGGTGAAATATCACGTAAACACAAGTGTTCTAGAAATAACGCTGGAGAATGAAACCAAAACATTATCTTTAGTAGAGATTAAAATCTCGTGAAAAACATAGGCAAAGAAGGAAACACTGAGAGCCTAGAAGGGAGCCATGATTTTACTTGACACACAAGTCAAATGTTCTAGAAATAACGCTGAAGAATGAAACCAAAAGATCATGTTAGTGGAGATTTCATTCTTATGAAAGTGAAATAAACAAAGAAGGAAACACTTGAGCCAAAAAGTGCGTCATGACTTTGTAACGTGAAATATTACAGTGTTCTATTTATAAAAAGTGCGCCTGTGCTTAATAAAAGGACTCGCAACGTACATTGTGCAATATAGTGTGTAATTCATCTGTTGGTTTGAAAACAAGGCGCTCTGCAAATCATTTTAACTGAAGGACTTTTGATTGACCCCGCTTTATTTTGCGTCAAGAAACTACCCAAGAGTAATCAAAGGTGCGTACTTTTACAGTTATCCAGCGACGTACCTGTAATCGTTGTGATACGTTAATACATAATTTTAATTACTATCACGTACACAGGGATTCTTAGCGACTAGAGTGATTTCAGACAACTCTTGAAACAAAATGAGACGGTCATTGTTAAATAGTCGACAGTAAACGAAAGAAAACAATGGGTTTAGTGTCCTATAGTGTGTATTTGTCGAATTTCTATTTCAATGGTTATATGAAACTATAAGACAGGGCGTATAGAGAGCATGAATAGGCGAAGCGTTGAACGATATGTAGCAGACGGGGGTAATTTTAATTTGATCCCTCGCTCGATCGGCTGTAGACTTCTCTTAGTAATTCCACTGACCAGTGCATAAGGCTTCGAGCTCTGGAGTACTTCACTTGTTTTTTTTCAAGACTTAGGAAAACGCTACAGTACGGAAATTTCGAAAGTTCAAATAAACCAAATTTTGTTTCGATGAATTAAAAACATGTCTAAGCGTGACACAAATACGCATTGTTTGAAATAAGAGAGAGTACTAGATTTGACTAGATGATGTACTGTAATGTTTTAAAGAGTTAGAGTTAACTCAGGCGGGACAAATCATTTATGAGGCCGGAATATTGGACTCTTGATGTTGTAAAATGGTCTGGGAACAAAGATGTTTCGGGTCAGCGGAGGTCTCTGCAAGTAGAGAACACATGGAGCGGCCATGTTAGTTTTAGTTCGTTCTGTTTCTTGTAGCAGTTCGCAGTTTACGGTCAGTAAAACAGTTATTTAAACACTTGACAACTTAAGAGCATCACTTGAAAAAGTTCTTTGAAAACAAGTGTTTGGAAGGACATTTTGCACATCACAGAAAGCCATTATTTTTCCGCCATCGTCTTAGTGATTTGATTGGAGTGTATCACTTTACAAAGTTGCGCCCCTTTTTGTTGTTTTCAATAATACAAAGCTGTGTCTGGAGGGGGCACTGGGGTTTTCGGTTTTTGTCATTTTGAGATCGGGTTTTTCGTTTTGTTTTTCTTTCAAAATTTCCGGTTTTTCGGTTTTGGTAACCGTTGCGGTTTTCGTTTTTTTCTTTCTTTAACATCCGGTTTTCAGTTTTTATGAAAAGCATTTTTTCGGTTTTGAGCAATTTTTATTGCGGTTTTTCGGTTTTCACGGACATTTTGAGCGGTTTTCCGGTTTCTAATAGGCCCCAATGCTCCCCTCCTTATTATTTCCTGGAAATTTGCATCTGATCTTTTTTAAAAATTTCCAGTTTTATTATTCACAAAAGAAACGTGGAAAAGGTTCCCTTGGCCTGGAAGACGCAAACCAATTAAATCAAATTGAAGTAGTGACACAAACATTCTTTAGACTAACATTTTGAACCACCTGTTTCTGTAATCATTCCAAAATATTGATCCCTCAGACAAGACATTTGCTCCGGGCGTGCGCGTTACCAAAAAGAACTATCGCTCATAATTATGTATGTATGCGCTATTGTTTTGCTTTTGGATTTCTATTGTTTTGGCTTTTGTTGATGTTTTAGTTTTAAGAACGGTATGCATAACTAATGTATGGGGTTAAACGGAAATCTTTCCGGCTGAAAAGTGCAAAATGACGGAAGTTTTTTCCCTCGAACCAAAGCAAATTTCCCACCAAAATGTTTACTAGATTCCAATCTTTCCAAAACCGAGTGTGGATGTTGACATTTCGCCTGTCAAAATGAGTTAGAACGGTCGATGACCGCGCGGTCGAACTCCATAATACAAGCCTTTGTACGAAATTGCTCACTTCAAGGTAAAAATGACGGTACTTTTTTTAAAAGTTATTAAAATATTTTAACGTTTCTAGATAGAATAATAACCAAATTTCTGGAATCCGAGTGTGGATTTCCGAAAAGTAATTCATAAATGGGCGAAATTTTGATTTTCCCTTTAAAAAATGGCATTTTCGTCTGGGGACGAGTTAAAAAATTAGAGGCAAATGTCACCCAATTTTTTGCCATGAAACCAATGTCGGAAAAATACAGTTTTTTTGTCTATTAGTATATAACTGTTGTTCCAGAGAATCTCGTTTTTAAAATTCAGATTTGTGTCATAGGTTGAGTCTTTGAAGTTGCACCAATAGTTTAGAATGGCTCGATAGAATGAGGGTAGGTTTTTAAGATTGAGATTTTTGGTCCTATAGTTGCATTTTGTTAAGAAAGCGACATTTTAATCTGATCAGGAATAATTTTTACTTTTTTGCGGAGAATAAAAACAGTTGTTTAAATAGTATCAGTTGCAATTTACAAGGGAACTACGTACTAATATTCATTTTGCATGCGTTCAGTTTCTGTGAAAGACTTTTCTGGTTGCATGGCAAAAAATTGGGTGACATTGGCTGTGTTTTCACGAGGCGGTTTTTCTCGCTTAACATTCCTGTAGGTAATTTGTTTACTGACCGCGTTAAGCAGCTTAAAAAATTTATGCGTTTTCACGGACAGAACTTTATTCATTTTCTTATACCATGCGCGATATATTTTCTTTTGTTAAAACAATAGAAAATTAGAACACAAAAGAACGACAATACAATGCCATTCTTTGTTGTTTAGTTGCCGACAAGCTTAAGCGACCTGGTTTGGTGGCTTAAATTTAATGAGAATTCTATTGTAGTTCGCCGACTCGCTTAACTTTAAGCGAGTTGGACAAGCAACTGTTTCCACGAGATTTCCGACTGTCACTCGCTCAGCGACTTGAAAAATCGCTCGTGAAAACACGGCCATTTGCCTCTAATTTTTTAACTCGTCCCCAGACCCCCAATTTGACCCTTAAAATCACTGCGAAAATGCCATTTTTTAAAGGGAAATCAAAATTTCGCCCATTTATGAATTACTTTTCGGAAATCAGTCCACACTCGGATTCCAGTAATTTGGTTATTATTCTATCTAGAAACGTTAAAATATTTTAATTTTTTTTAAAAAAAGTACTGTCATTTTTACCTTGAAGTGAGCAATTTCGTACAAAGGCTTGTATTATGGAGTTTGACCGCGCGGTCATCGCTTTAAGCGTTCTAACTCATTTTAACAGGCGAAATGTCAACATCCACACTCGGTTTTGGAAAGATTGGAATCTTGTAAACATTTCAGTGGGAAATTTGCTTTGGTTCGAGGGAAAAAACTTCCGTCATTTTGCACTTTTCAGCCGGAAAGATTTCCGTTTAACACCATACATTAGTTATGCATACCGTTCTTAAAACTAAAACATCAACAAAAGCCAAAACAATAGAAATACAAAAGCAAAACAATCGCGCATATATACATAATTATGAGCAATAGTTCTTTTTGGTAACGCGCACGCCCGGAGCAAATGTCTCGGCTGAGGGATCAATATTTTGGAATGGCAGGGTAGTTTTGAGCTTTCAGCTAGTATTAAAGTCGGAACAAATGACCCGTACCTAAACTGCTAAAGTGCAAATAACGTCATCAACGGAAACCGAAATGTATATCATCAATGCGGAAACTGAAAACACTGCATATCATCGATGAAATTGAAAGTGGAAAACGTGACACTACGGAAACTGAATAGATTTTTGACATACATATTCTACACCTTATGTTTTCTACTTTCTCGCCACTCCATGTTATGTAGCGTTTTCTTTGGATTTTGTATTTTTTTTTTTTTGGGCGGTAAATATAATTCATTGATGGAGTGTTAAAATCCAGTTGTTTAACTTTGTTTGTCTGTGTTATTTTGTGTGCGCAGGAGTTTATACTGTGCGGTGCGGAGGGGAATTTTTACAGCAAAACAATTCAATATCATACTTATATTTGGAATAAGTTTAAATAACATAAAAGGGAAAACTTAGATTTATAAATCACAGAACATATCTTGCTTATTTCACTGCACCCCGTTTTAATGTTTTAACACTCGATATAGTACGGTAGTGCAGCATAAAGACTTCAAATTGTAAGTCGGGAGAAACGAACCAAAACTGCTAAATGCAAATACTAAACCGACATGTCATCCAAAAAAAAAAACACTGCATATCATCGATGAAATTGAAAGTAGAAAACGTGACACTACGGAAACTGAATAGATTTTTGGCATACATTTTAAATTATCCACCTTATGTTTTCTACTTTCTCGCCACTCCATGTTAATATATAGCGTTTTCTTTGGCCTTTGTAGTTTTGTGCGGTAAATATAATTCATTGATGGTAAATATAATTCATTGTGTTAAAATCCAAGCTAGTTTTCTAAGATCACGAAATCACTACCACTGCCATGTTGTTTAACTTTGTTTTTCTGTGTTCATTTCGGCGATTTGCGGCTCGCAAAAGCGACATGTTCAAAATAACAGTTAGACTCGCTCAAAAGTAGTTCTTTCTCTGCTGTTATATTATATAAACTTTTGCACGTACTGTACCGTACTGTGAATCAATAGGCAATCACTCGGTTTCAGTTTCGATAGGTATTCAACATGTTCCCATGTGTTTTACATTTGTTACTCTTGTAGCAGTTCTGTTTCGCGGAAACAGTGGACTGGTGTAATAAGAATAAGGAAATGTTCAGTAGTAATTTAATACCTAGTTTCATTTGTTACAGTACTTGGCATAACTCTATAATTATCCGTTTCTTTTGAACCCAATAGTAGTGCAGCTTGGACCTTTCTCCTTAAAAACAGCTCGTAACCAAAACTTGAAAAAAAATCTAAGACTGAGCCAAGGCATCAAATTAACTGTACAAAATAACAAGACACAGACTTTTAAATTCCCCTGACGAGAGAACGGTCATGACGCATATCGGTTTTCCGAAAAAAAAAGTTGAACTTCCTTTGCACAGCAATCACGAGTTTAAATTTTAATTCAGGTCAGTTGAGCGAGTGTTTCGTTTTTCAGTTATATCTGAGCAACGTGTTTGACTGCAGTGCAACATTTCACTTCCTCTAGGCTACTGTAACAAGTCAAGAAATCCAACTGGATTGGTAAGAAGGTAACCTATTCGATGTGTTTTATTGTGTGTGACTCTTAATTCTGTTTTGGGGAAATTACGACAAATAATGGACTGATTAAATAATAACTAACGACATGTTTAGGAGTGGAAAACAGAAATAATTACCGTGGATACTCGGTTCAACTGAATAGGTGTATTTCTATTGGAACAAACACGAACAACCGATTGCTAACGGCGAATTAAATAACAGAAATCAATATACCATATTTTTAGAGTAAAACAATTCAATGGAGTTATTGAACATCAAGCCTTTTATTTCGAATACCTTAAAAAACATGTTTTATAAAGAACAAAAGATATGATAGTCACTTACATGTAAGTTATGTATAATATTTGTATTTATCTCTGTCAGCTATTAAGTGGCTGTCCGCCTAAGATCCTCATAACCAAAATTGGTCATAAACAGATTTTCTTCAATTCTTGCATGTACAAATGAAAGCATACACCAAGATGGTAGTCACTGATATCAGTCTGTATCAGTTCAAGGCAGTAAGCTCTGAATTAACAATATACGCATTATGTCGTGTTTTTGATGCTTTATTGTAGACTAATAATTACAGATGAAGACTCTTTAGACCTCTTTATTGTAAACTTACTTCTCGAGTAAAATTAGCGGCCATTGAACGAAGCAGTATTTTACAGGATTTTGTGTGCATTGAGGACAGTTAATGAGCATTTTGAAGGCTATCAACAATTTCAATACTGCTGTATACTCATGTATACTAGTATAATTTTGTATTCTGCTGTAGTTTGAAACTATTTTTGTGTTTCTCTGATGGAAAACAACATTGTTCGAGTCACATTTGCACCGTATTTGCATTTGAAATTTTCAAAAATTTAAGGTGGCTCTGAACTCCTCATATAGAATTTTTTTAAACTATGCGAAAAGTTGTATCTTATCCTACTGTTTAAAGCTAAAATTAAGGGTGTTTTCAGCACGTTATCCTGTTGCTATAGTAACATATTGTGTCACAAAGTTCACCAATCATTGAGCATTCGCTTGATATCATGATTGTAGCATCAACTGATAAAGAGTGGTTTTAATGACCCATCCAAATCTAAGTCTTGGAAAATGCTGGAAACTGTTGGGAGCCACCTTAAACATTCATGGTCAAAACAAGTAAAACGCATTTCAAGAATCGAAAGCGAATTCTTAGAAGTAATTGAGTAAAATACGCCGTTTATGGGTACCTAAATGAATTTCAAGAGTCACTGTACCCCGTTTGAATTTTGAGCTTCCAGCTTATTAGTCGTGACAAACGAGCCGTAATACCAAAACTGCTAAAATGCAAATACTAGCGCGTGTATGACCATATCCCACCCCTGTCAAGCGCCTGTTAGTCACGTGAACAATGCGGGACAATAGTCACGATGCATATCCGTTTTCTGGGAACAACTGGGAAAAAAAACCCCGTTGAACTTCCTTCGCAAAACGGTCGCGAATTTAAATCTTTATTCAGGTCAGTTGAGAGACTGTTATAGTTTTCAGTTACATCTGAGCAATGTGTTTGACAGCAGTGCAATACTTTACTTCTTTTAGGCTACTGTGACAAGTCAGGAAATCCAACTGGAGTGGCAAGAAGGTAACCTATTCGGTGCGTTTTATTTTGTGTGACTCTTGATTCTGTTTCAGGGAAATACGACAAATAATAGACTGATAAAATAAAAACATAAGGGCATGTTTACGGGTGGAAAACGGAAATAATTACCTTGGTTGCTTGGTCTAAGCGAAGAGGTGTATTTCTTTTGGAATAAACACGAACAACCAACCGGCTAATAGCAAAATTACAGAAATGAATAATTGTTGAATGCCATGCCTTTATTTCAACATAATAAATTGAGAAAAATTGGATTTATAAGTCACAGTCTTTGCTGTTAAGGCAGCTTGTTAATGAAAGTCACCTACATGTAAGTTATATATAATATTAGTATTTATCTCTGTCAGCTAATAAACATTCATGGTCAAAACAAGTAAAACGCATTTCAAGAATCGAAAACGAAATCTTTAATATTCTCTATGACTGCTGCCTGAATTAATAATTGAGTAAAAGACGCCCCCTGCCTTATTTCGCTGTACCCAGTTGGATGTGTTAGTATTGGATGTAACAGGGCAGTTTTGATCCTTCAGGTAGTAAGTCTGGACAAATGCTCCGTAACTGAAACTGCTAAAATGCAAATACTCCGAAACAGAATACATTTCAAAGGGGACAAACTTCAAAAAAATGTGGCTACTAAATATCTGTTCATCAATGAAACTGAAAGTGGGAAACGTCACATCCGAATACATTGTAGCTTTTGTTCTCAAAGAGACTATTAAAAAAAAGTCCTATTGGAACAAACACGAACAATCGATCAGCTAATAGCGAAATTACACAAGTCAATAAATGATATTTTTAGAAAAGAACAATGGAGTTTTAATATTGAATGTCATGCCTTTATTTCGCATATGTTAAAATATTAAATAGGAAAAAGTAAATGTAAGGCAGCTTGTTAATTATAAAAGTCACTTACATGTAAGGTATGTGTAATATTAGTTTTAATCTGTCAGCTAATAAACATTCACAGGCAAAATAAGTAAACGCATTTCAAGGACCGAAAGCGGAATCTTTATATTCGCTATGATTGCGCTCTTTAATATGTTATTGAGTGAAAGACGGTTTTATGGGTACCTGTATAAATTTCAAGAGAAGCTTAATTCACTGCACCCCGTTTGAATGCGCTTAGCATTGGATATATAGGGCAGTTTTAAGCTTTCAGCTTGTAAGTCTGGGCAAATGAGCCGTAACCAAAACCGCTAAAGTGCAAATACTAACCTGACATGTCATCAGAAACTGAAATAACATCAACAATGAAACTAAAAGTGGTTTTTAGCGTAAATGTGCGCAAGTGCGATGAGCGAGTTACTGTGCGGTGTGGAGCGGAATTTTTACAGCAGAACAATGAAGTAATTCATTGTCATGCTTATATTTGGAATATGTTAGAGAACACAAAAGTGAAAACTTCGATTTATAAATCACAGAACAGATCTTACTTATTTCACAGCATGACAGTGATTTTTGGTATTTTTTAAATTTCATTTTCATCTGTTTTACGAGCCCTAAATTTCGCTTTTATTGAGGCTGGTGGATCCTCTTCGCGCAAAAGAGGAAAATGACTGAAAATGAAATAAAGGTGAATGGATATAAACAGCCTAAAACCCTAAAACAAAACATTGGTCAAATTTCACTTCATGTGCACTTAAGAGCAATTCTTGATAAAACTTTGCACGAAATTAACTAAAATAACGCTTATTTATCACAATATGTTTTGCTTGCCAGCCAAAAAACCCTTACGAAGTTGTATAAGCCCAGGGGTTATAACCGGGATTTTACGGTATCTCCAAAACAATTTCTAATGTGTTGACATGAAACTTGGCATGACAATTGCTATTCGCCACTTTAGGAGCGAGAAAGAAACTGGGCCGAGTGAACTTTCGCAACGACTTCTGGGATCGTTACAGGGGACGCTTCTTTTGTCTCTGTCCCCAGTAACAGTCCAAGAAGTCGTTGCGAAAGTTCACTCCGCCCAGTTTCCTTCACGTTTCTAAAGTGGCGAATTGCCAAACCGTGAGCACCCATCAAATATTGTTTAAAGGGATGGTTTCACTGTCCGGCTCATGTGCACAGATTAAAATGCTTTATTCGCTTTCTTACCAATTTTATCGGTTAAAAAATCACTCACATTTACTTCAATAATCACATACTATAATAGTCCATCTGAAAAGCTCCAAGGTCTGTATCATAACAAGGTCAACTTCAGCCTCGCTTCCATTCAAAGGCCAGGACACTAAGAAGACAAATGTAAAATGGTCTATTAGTCCAAACAAAGCGAAGGATGACCTAAATCACAGAAAATTTCAACAGATGATACCGACAAAGTCAACACTGAATAAAACCTTTGATCCGAAGGATTTATTCTACGCTCTGGTGGCTTTCATGGCGCACATGGGTATGTATAAGTATCCATTCAATCAACTGACAGACCGCGCATTTTCACGGGCAAATTTCCCGCCAGAGATATCCACTCGCTTCCGATTGGTCTAAACAATGAAATTAAATGGGTTACATCATAGCTTGCACATGCGCCGAACCGTGAAACCCTCCCTTTAACAAGTTAGCCAATCAGGAAGCGCGAATTCAGTTGACAGGCACACCTCCTCACACAGTTGAGCAGCACGATCAAATAACGTTAATCTTGTTGTTTTGTGTTGATCGCAGAAGTGTAAAGTCATTTACAAAATGCGAAGATTGTATTTACTTTATTGCTTCACACTCAGTTAAGAAAATAATTATTGAATTAGATGGTGACATCGTTAATCTTGTTGTTTTGTGTTGATCGCAGAAGTGTAAAGTCATTTACAAAATGCGAAGATTGTATTTACTTTATTGCTTCACACTCAGTTAAGAAAATAATTATTGAATTAGATGGTGACATCGTGGAAACTTTAATTTACTGTGTAGAAAAATTGTTTATATTTTAGAATTTTGATGACGTCGCGTGAAAACGAAGAATTATTAGTAGTTAAACCTCACGATCGGTCATATGGTGTTCCAGGAATGAGGGGATTTAAACCCTTAGAAACAATGGCATGTTTTCCGCTTAACCTCCAGCGCTCAGACGCTTTACTGAGGTCTGCAGTTCTATGAATATTTATATAACTTGTATTTGAACGATGTGTGTGACTGCTGTATAATACTGACTTTTTCTTGTAGGCTGCTATGTAAATCAATAAGGACAATAAGCAATCAACCGGGTTTTATTAGGTACGTATGCAATGTGTTCCCATATGTTCTATTTTTAGTTACTATTGTAGCAAGACTTGTAGCAGT
This sequence comes from Cladopsammia gracilis, assembly GCA_022457155.1. NCBI lineage: Eukaryota > Metazoa > Cnidaria > Anthozoa > Scleractinia > Dendrophylliidae > Cladopsammia > Cladopsammia gracilis. The sequence goes on from JAJGOT010000206.1 coordinate 692,453, forward strand.
TCTGTTGCAAGGAAACAATGTTTTCCATTTTTCGATATAGTTATGGTAACACGAGTGGTAAAAAGCTGAAATAACTCGAAATAGCTGTGAAAAGATTTATCCTTCATCTCGTGTTTCCACAGCTATTTCTCGTTCTCCCAATTGCACTTGTGTTACTATAACTATGGAAACACGGACACGGGGTGTCCATATTAAGCGGGTTCTCATAAATGACGTATTAAAAGTATTTGCTTTTGTTTTTACGGAAAAAATGCAGTACAGTACTGCTTCTAAGGGGCTATTCACATGTTACTGGAATGACTTTCATTCTGGAACGCGTTCATTCCATCTCCATATATTTCTCTGTATCTGTTTACATGATACCGAGACGAAATTTCGTTCCCGTACAAGTGATTCCGGAATGAGTTCATTCCGGTTTTCAATCCGAATGAAATTCTCGTTTTGGTATGACATTTTATTCTGGTATCACGTAAACTATTAAAAACGAACTTCGTTCCGAGATGAAAACCGCAAACCGTGTAGTCTGGGGCGAGTACCGCATGCGTATCGTCACGCAAAACTTGCGTCATCTTTGTTTTCTGATCTGGCGCGAAAACCACGCGAGCGAGAACGCCTTAGGCTGAGCCGGTCGATTTTGTCATATGAATTGCAGTAAGAACTTCATTCTGGAACGAAACTCATTCCGGAATGAAACTCGTTCCGGTATCATTTATGTGTAGCATGTGTATCATGTATGTGTAGCATGTATGTGTAGCAGGTGTATCATGTATGTGTATCATGTATGTGTAGCATGTGTATCATGTATGTGTAGCATGTATGTGTATCATGTATGTGTAGCATGTATGTGTAGCATGTATGTGTAGCATGTGTATCATGTATGTGTAGTATGTATGTGTATCATGTGTATCATGTATGTGTAGTATGTATGTGTATCATGTGTATCATGTATGTGTAGTATGTATGTGTAGCATGTGTATCATGTATGTGTACCATGTGTATCATGTATGTGTAGCATGTGTATCATGTATGTGTAGCATGTGTATCATGTATGTGTAGCATGTGTATCATGTATGTGTAGTATGTATGTGTATCATGTGTATCATGTATGTGTATCATGTATGTGTATCATGTATGTGTAGTATGTATGTGTATCATGTGTATCATGTATGTGTATTATGTATGTGTAGCATGTGTATCATGTATGTGTAGCATGTGTATCATGTATGTGTAGCACGTGTATCATGTATGTGTATCATGTATGTGTAGCATGTGTATCATGTATGTGTAGCATGTATGTGTATCATGTATGTGTAGCATGTATGTGTAGCATGTATGTGTAGCATGTGTAGCATGTATGTGTAGCATGTATGTGTATCATGCATGTGTAGCTGTGTATCATGTATGTGTATCATGTATGTGTAGCATGTATGTGTATCATGTATGTGTAGCATGTGTATCATGTATGTGTAGCATGTATGTGTATCATGTATGTGTAGCATGTGTAGCTGTGTATCATGTATGTGTAGTATGTGTACCATGTATGTGTATTAACGAGGTTGACTTTGTACGATATTGTCTGGACCAGAGAAACTGTCGTCCGTATTAACGGGTGTCCTTATTAAGTGGGTAAAATTTAAGATAAAATGGCGTAAGGGCTTTTGGCCGAGAAAACTGTCTGAAAAGAACTGCCCTGATTCCATAATCAGAGCGCGCTTAGTATCTCGCATACTTAATACCTTATTCTTACTAAATTTCGTGGGTACAAAATTTCGCAAGTTTCGCGTTTTGGGAAAAAATCACAAAAATTAATTCACAGGGTTCGAAATTAACACTCGCAAACTCGCAAAATGCGAGTGGTTTTTGGAAGTTGCGGGTCTGAAAAATATCCTCTAGCAAACTTTTGCGAATAAGCGTTTCTCTAATAAAAGTTGGAGGGAAAAAGTGAACGTTCCTGGAGAATTTTGTGGCAAAACTTCAGACATCGTCGACTGTCATCTACGCACGGAACGTTATCTACGCAATCACATTTTGTTGGAATCAGTAACGTAACAGAAGAGAATTAATTTAGTGCTTTGTGAGCCACTTTTGTTGCAGATCTCTAAAATAACCGCTTTTTTCAAGAGGCCCTCGACCTCTAAGACTACCGGTAACATGACCATGATGATAACGTCTTGCCCGACAACCCCGAGCTGCCAAAGAAACAACAGGACAACGCCGGCAAAGAAGAATACAAAATTAACAGGATACTATTTAGGCATTTTTACCATATTTTCTGAGTCATCAAAGGGAAAATGACTGCAAAAAAAGCTAGTGACCTTACTAGTTTTGCTAGTAGAAAAAAACCTTACTAGTGGACTAAAAAATTAAGTTCGACCCCCGAATACTCGCGAAAAAAAACAGGGCGCGAAAATTAAAATCGAGAAATTTAATACCATATTAAAAAACTGTATAAGAAAACAATACATAAATTATAAAGGTTAAGGAGATCTTCGGCGCTTTAATTTGACTCAAGAACCTCAACATTGACGACGCCACCTCGTAAAAGCAGAAAGCGCGTAACTCTTGATATTTCTCTCGGTTAGTGTTCTATATAGCTATTTTGTGAACATTCTTTAAGGGCTTTGGAGATTTAAGAAATAGCAAAGTCGCGAAATTAAATACACTTTTGTTGACTTTTTTCCTGGAATCGCGCGAATTAATACTCGTGAAATACAGCTCCCGAATTTTTGCGAAATTAAGTACGCGCGAAAATTAGTAAGAATAAGGTAAATAATAATGAAACACCCCTCTAGAGAAACTCTGAATTAAACTTTAAGGCACAAAAAACCAGATGCAGATACAAAAAATGTTATAAAGGTTCTTCGGACGCAATTTTAGGTTTCACTACGCATGACATCCCAAATCCAGCTCAGTTGGTTCGCTTAATTCAGGTTTCCATTGATTTGTCATTTTTGCTTATGCCTACTGTTACAAAAATGTTATAAAAAGGGAACATAGAATGCACGATGACTGCAACAAACCGTTGAGAATGGCCGGATCTGGGTTTTCAGACCTTTAATGGATCAGTATTAATACTTGAAGTGAAACAAAAGAAACGGCAAACTGTTCCTAATGGCAGAAAAACAGAAGCAGAAGCAAATAAAATAGAATAAAATAAAAGTGGAATATAATAACACCCAATATTTCGCTTTGCAAAACAAAGCTTGTGCAGGGGCTTGCACAAAAAAAGTCCTACAATATATTATTTCGCCAAGCGCAATCCTGATGAAACGATTTGTGAAAAGATCACGAGACTGAATATTTTGCCAAACCAATTTTATACTGCGCTAGCGATATTTTCGGCATCGAAACGTGAGGACAGCTCCCCACCCCAATCCTACCTGACTCGATTCGTAATCTTCAGATATTATTTCTACAATAATAAAATAAAAATACTCTTAATAATACATGTAAGATGATTCAACAACAAAAGTCTTCTTTCCTCTTCCATAGACCAAATATTTTATCAAAATCAAAAAGTGAGTAAACTTTGATATTTACATTGTTGCACCAAACCACAGGATCTGTCCGAAGGGTTGTGGTAAACTAGTAACATAGAAATAGATGTTGAAGGGATTCGTCCATAATTCCACATTTTTTTCAGAAGGCTGTTCGTCACTAAATATCTGTTTTATACTTTGTACTGAAATTCGTGTGATTTTGTGTTTAAAGCCACTTATAAATTTATAAATTATAAATTAAATCACCTTCAGTAATTAGTCGATTTTCTTCTGTTACTAGATCACCTATAAATAAGGTTTTCCGATTTAGCGGAAAATCCGCTGAAGTGGAAGATACAGCTTCTTGTGCAATGTTGTAAAGTGAGTTTGGTGTTTAAAATACTTTCTAAAAATTATTAATAATTCACAGGCATATCAGCTTATCATTCGAGGCAAATCAATCACGTACATGAACCTTAAAACCTGGTAATCCGTCATTCTGAAAAGCCCGGAGAGGGATTTGATATCTTTCTTGGGGGGAAAGCGGAGTTGAATATCCAAACAATGCAATTATCGCTAATTACCCCTAGCCCTGCGTTTTTCTTTTTTTATTTTTCTTTTTATTATTTTTGTCACGATTTTGCATGCAAATTTATGCACGCATATTTTAAATTGCGCTCTTCCGGTTTATAGCTTTGCCATTTACACTTCCTGTTTAGTGACTTCCGGCGACTCTCACTTTCAGTAAAACAGCGTTACTGAAGTATCACGACTGCGTCTCCTACAACCCTACTTACATAACTAACGTTCACGTTAGGTATATATAACACTCAGAAGAATCACTGGCTTCATTGTGATACAGCCTTCATTTACAAAACATTCAATAGTAAACAACGTGGTTTTCAGGAACGATTACTGAATGAAAGGAGTAACTCTTCTCCATGTCGGACATCTTCTTATTTTCTTGTGGTTAGAACAGGTTTCAAAAGTACCACGGAGAGACGCAGCGCGGAGGGTCGACTAATTTTCAAATACCAAACCCTTGAACCACACAGCATTAACATTGACTTTAGTTTTATTTAGACTTCATCTGTGCGCGCTACAATGTTGCGTCATGGCGATATTTGGAACATTTAAACAGCTGACGAGTGTTTTCAGTTAATGGCTATTCACTGAGGAAGGGACAGAAGTCCCGAAACGTCTGAACCTTTGGTTTCAAAAGCGCTTTAATAACATTTTTTTAACCACATTCATCTTCTTATCTCTTGTTTTTTTATTGAAAATGATTTTTCATCATCGCCGTGATATTTATATAAAGATCACAGTGATCTACTTAACAAATAGATTCCATTTTGCCGTGCGCCTGTTCAGTTATAGATCACAGATGACGTAAAAACGTGGTAAGAACGAAGTTACTGATGTTCTTACCACATTTTGACGTCTTCTGTAATCTATAACTGAACATACACACGGCAAAATGGAATCTATTTGTTTTATACAATGAACAGAAAATTAGTAAAAAGAGTAAAATTACTCTACTACTGTTCGACGATTTGTTCTAGTTAGGTATTTTTCAAATCGCCAAGAGCACTTTTCGTCTTGGTTTCTTCTTTTTCTTGCTCGTAAACAGCTCCTACTAAACATTTTTCGAGGCTTTCACTTGTTCATTCCAGAATAATATCGCAAACATTTTCAAAACTGTGCGCCATGTTGGACAAAACAAATCAAACAATTTTACTATGACGGCAGGGTGTCAGTAAAACGCGGGGCCGGGGCCGGGTTTGTTTTATTTTCTACTTTCTTTCAATTTTGTTTTTCTTCAATTTTATACTTTCAACTCAATTTCGACTGCTTTATCAATCTGTTTCTTGCCTTCGTACCGATGAACATTCAATCGTCAGGAAAAGGTCAAATCCTAGCTTCATCTAAAATTCGCTAAATAAAAATAACGATGCTTTGCAGTGATAAACGCGGGACCGAGGCCAGGGCCGGGGCCGGGGTCGAGAGATCAGATTCCTTTTTTTGTCCAGCTGTAACTGAGCATTCTGCAAAACTTTCCAAGCACTCTTTGTAGTATTTGGGAAGACTGATGGAAAGTTTCTTAACATCATAACCGCAGCAGAGGTCGTATTGATTTCCGACGTGTTGCAAGTAGTGAAATAAAATTGTCTTCCAGCTACTCCAGTCCTCACTTGCAAATCTCTTGCAGCAATTTATTCCCTGTGTCTTAATTATCGATTCCAGGTGTAGAGCTTTGAGACCTCCATCTTCAATATCAATGATGAGAAATAAGCGTTTTACTTTATTTTAACTTTTCCATATAAATGGAATATTGGCCTGTTGGCTTCGCTTACCATCTCCTTGTCTTAACTGATTAGACCCACGCGATACATAAATATTAATTGGGACAACAAATGCTTTGACAATTGAATTTTTCTGATCACCGTTAACTTTCTCCAACTCCATAACTTAATTTTTTTCTTTGATGGAATCAATAACGTCTGCAAAGTTTAATTTTTGTATGAGCACCTTATCTTAGGTAAACTGTACGCCTAAAATCTTCACTGCTTTCTTAACCTTTACGTTTCTAATCTCAACATCGTGTGCAGGCATGGGGATTTGATTTCCTAGGAATAATATTTCTGTTTGTCTAAATAAATATGAAGGCCTGAACATATGCCAAATTCCTCAGTAGTGTCCAGAAATGTCCCTAGGGATTGTCTGTCAAAAACGCTGTTAAATCATCTGCAAATAACGTAAGTACATCTGACAAGTGGTCTTTCGTACAACTTTACTCGGTCAATTCGCTCTTTTTTTTCACGATTTCATATCATGGTCAACTCAGGGAAGATTTTATTGTATAGTTAAGCACTGGCTCTTTTAGAAACGTGGTTATATTATATAACGACGTTTGTTTCAATCAGTAAAAGGTTCAGGCAATTCTACCTTTTCATAAAAGAGTGAATTCTTTTAGTATAAATTAAAATTATAAAAAAAAACAGCTAAGTTCACGCATAGGTTTACCATGAAATAAACTGCAAAGATGATACGTTCTTATTACTTCTCTCGCTATTATTTGATTGTGAAACTGAAAATAAACTCCTTTTTTCAACTGATGTGCTGTGTATATTTTAGTTAAGCCCTGAGGCGAATCCCCTTTTTTTCCAAACTGGTAACTAAGACCTCTATGCCCGTGTTAATATACCATTTGAAAGGTTTTGCTAAGTACAATTCATAACTTATGCCATTTTAAATGGGGGAAGTTATGGCTTTGATCATTATAGAAATGTGTTCAAAACATAAAATATAAAGTTCAGCAAAGAGCTTGACTTTATACATGCTAGGTATACCCCCAAACTATACCTCATTTTGCAGTTCTTAGTGAGTAGAATAACATGGCTTCTCTCTTAGAGCACATATGCCTAACGAAACAAAATGTGAAACGTTTGAGGCGTGGTCAATCACATAGTGCAGGGGGTATGATTTTATGTGTGTAATAGGTAGATCTCTCCATCAAATTTTGGTGGCCAAAATTTATTGAAATTGACTAGATATTGTACAAGTTATGCGATTATGTGCCATTTGGCGCTAAGAAGTGATGTCAAAGCTTTTGACGATATCGCTTCTTAGCGCAAAAAAGTAGGTAATTTATACTTGCATCTTTTAAACAAATAGAATGAAAAATACGAAAATAGCTGGCAACTTTAACACTTATTTGTTTTGATGGAATACTGGGAACAAGCCTTTATCATGCTCTTTGATAATAATGTGCAAATGCATGTACTAGTAGCTTTCTCCGCTTTTACTTTCTTGTGTCTATAATAAGGTATGCCAGCAGATCCACCTGTTATAAATTTCTACGGCAAATTCCTGAAAAATCGTTTTCTGCTCAGCATTGAAGGACTTGAAAACCTTGTATGATTTTGCAATTGTCTTGCCTACAAACAGGGGTTGTTCCTTTTGAAATTTAAGATGTCTTAATCAGTGATAGTCAGCCGGATTTGGAACATGTTCATGAGAATCGCAAAAGAGTATATTTGTCCACGAGTAATCAAAACAACTCAAAAGAACCTGTTTACGTAAATAGGAAGTGTTGCGGTAAAACAAATGAAGTACACGGAAAACTGTTCTAATAAATGAATTCACAAAAAGGAATTCGAGTCATTTGAAGAAAGAAATTGTGGTCATACTGTTTAACATAATCAACTGAGGTCCAATCTAACTCAACAAGGCCACATACATATGTACGCAATGCGGACGTATTTTTAAGGACGTGTTAGGATGGTTGTCTATTCATAGAAAATGAACCAACGGCATCGTGTTATTTTTCGTGTGAAAGACGAATCGAGCAGGCGACGAGTTTTATAAAGAAGGTGTAATGCTGACCGCCATTTTGTTATTTACCGGTTTTTGCCGCAATAAGCACAAATAAGACATTTGACGCTAGAGAAACTTCATATGCTTCAGAAATTGGCTGATTTCCCAGGACGTTAAGACAGAGAAAAGTGTTAGATTGATTCCATCGCATGTTTGATAGATTTCTTGAGATATGTCAGTTATCGTGAATGTGCCCAATTCAGAAAACCTTGCTTTCGCAAATTTCATCATGGGAAAAACTTACAGGAGATAGCCCAACGGGCACGTTAATGGGGTCTAAAAGTATTAGGAATTGAAAAAATTAAAGCAACCGGTTGAAGTAACACAGTTATGCTACAATTGTAATCAATCTAGAATACGTTTTAGTCTTTTTTATTCCTAGGCTACTATTCGTGTTTTCTTACCAGGGAACTCAATTTAGCTAATTATTATGCACAAATTTGTAAACAAATGGGCATTTATCGCGAGGGGGGGGACCCTACAACTCAGGGAATGTAAATATATTGAACTTATGTTGTGGTACATGTATCTACTCATGACACTCAATCTTTGTGGCGTTTGAGTGAAATCGGTGATTTAAGTATTATCAACTCCTACCTGGTCCTTTGGTGGACACTCTTAATTTTGTCCTGTTTGTGGTTCCATATAACATTAAACAAAAAAGCAGTGATCGACTAAATGATTATTATCGAAGGCATGTTCAACAATGATGAACATGCCTTCTAACGAAATTCCAAGACATTTAAATATAAGGCATCTACCAGGTTATGTAAAGGCGCCTTCATACGACAAACTAAGTTGCAAATTTGAGTTCACAAAATTAAGTTGGCGTGCGCGAACGTCACATCAATAATTGACAAACATGTTTTGCGACAAACTCGCATTTGACTTGTGCTCGTTTGCTGCAACTTCAGTATCTACAGCCTCGTTTCACAGGATCTCCTTTCTTCCCTTGAGAAGGAAGAACCCTAAAACCTCTTAAGCTAGATTGGTTTTTGTATGTTTGTATGTAGGTTTGTCTTCGGTCGTGTCACACAAATCAGATTGTCTCTAGTATGTACACGTTGTACTACATCAGCCAATCAATTCTTGCTTCTAAATTGGTATTACTCAAGGTCAAATAAGGGCACTTGACATGAATTGAAATCTGGAAATCCCGTAAAAAAATGCTGACCAAAATGTGTGATTTTTCCCCACCTATTTTCATACCTATCACCCTAGGCTGCATTTTTTTTTTAAAAAATCCCTTCCAGAATCCAAAAGCAAACTTTCCATTTTTGAACTGAAATAGCATTTTGGGCCGAACGCATGTTTTTTATCATTATAAGTTTGGAAGGGTGCGGGGGAGGATTTGAAGAAAGTTCATCTAGCTTCATCTGCAAGTCGTTTTTCGTGCGGCTTTAATTTCTGCCGTTTTGTTGCTTTCACGATTTCATATCATTCAGGGGATAACGTAATTTTCTAAATAACTCATGCATACAATACGCGTTTGGAGTTTGTTAACACGAGTATGTCAATTATAGTTTGTGTCCTTACAGTAACACTACTTTTAATAATTACTTTTCTCAATGGAACCGTCAAGAGGATTCTCCCTTTTACTTAAATGGCAGGCATGAAAAAAGGAAAAGACAAAAAGAGGCATTACAAAGATCGCATAGACTACCATGAACGTGATCTCCAGATTGCCAAAGAAGTGGGAGACAGGGCAGGAGAAGGACGCGCGTATGGTAATCTTGGCAACGCCCATTTCCGTCTTGGAGATTACAAAAAAGCCATAGACTACCATGAACGTCATCTCCAGATTGCCAAAGAAGTGGGAGACAGGGCAGGAGAAGGACGCGCGTATGGTAATCTTGGCAACGCCCATGACAGTCTTGGAGATTACAAAAAAGCCATAGACTACCATGAACGTGATCTCCAGATTGCCAAAGAAGTGGGAGCCAGGGCAGGAGAAGGAAGCGCGTATGGTAATCTTGGCAACGCCCATCACAGTCTTGGAGATTACAAAAAAGCCATAGACTACCATGAACGTCATCTCCAGATTGCCAAAGAAGTGGGAGACAGGGCAGGAGAAGGACACGCGTATAATAATCTTGGCAACGCCCATGACAGTCTTGGAGATTACAAAAAAGCCATAGACTACCATGAACGTCATCTCCAGATTGCCAAAGAAGTGGGAGACAGGGCAGGAGAAGGAGGCGCGTATGGTAATCTTGGCATCGCCCATCACAGTCTTGGAGATTACAAAAAAGCCATAGACTACCATGAACGTGATTTCCAGATTGCCAAAGAAGTGGGAGACAGGGCAGGAGAAGGACGCGCGTATGGTAATCTTGGCAACGCCCATCGCAGTCTTGGAGATTACAAAAAAGCCATAGACTACCATGAACGTGATTTCCAGATTGCCAAAGAAGTGGGAGACAGGGCAGGAGAAGGACGCGCGTATGGTAATCTTGGCAACGCCCATCGCAGTCTTGGAGATTACAAAAAAGCCATAGACTACCATGAACGTCGTCTCCAGATTGTCAAAGAAGTGGGAGACAGGGCAGGAGAAGGAAGCGCGTATGGTAATCTTGGCAACGCCCATTTCAGTCTTGGAGATTACAAAAAAGCCATAGACTACCATGAACGTCATCTCCAGATTGCCAAAGAAGTGGGAGACAGGGCAGGAGAAGGAAGCGCGTATGGTAATCTTGGCAACGCCCATCACAGTCTTGGAGATTACAAAAAAGCCATAGACTACCATGAACGTCATCTCCAGATTGCCAAAGAAGTGGGAGACAGGGCAGGAGAAGGACGCGCGTATAATAATCTTGGCAACGCCCATGACAGTCTTGGAGATTACAAAAAAGCCATAGACTACCATGAACGTCGTCTCCAGATTGTCAAAGAAGTGGGAGACAGGGCAGGAGAAGGACGCGCGTATGGTAATCTTGGCAACGCCCATTTCAGTCTTGGAGATTACAAAAAAGCCATAGACTACCATGAACGTCATCTCCAGATTGCCAAAGAAGTGGGAGACAGGGCAGGAGAAGGACGCGCGTATGGTAATATTGGCAACGCCCATTTCAGTCTTGGAGATTACAAAAAAGCCATAGACTACCATGAACGTGATCTCCAGATTGCCAAAGAAGTGGGAGACAGGGCAGGAGAAGGAAAAGCGTATGGTAATATTGGCAACGCCCATTTCAGTCTTGGAGATTACAAAAAAGCCATAGACTACCATGAACGTGATCTCCAGATTGCCAAAGAAGTGGGAGACAGGGCAGGAGAAGGAGAGGCGTATGGTAATCTTGGCAACGCCCATCGCAGTCTTGGAGATTACAAAAAAGCCATAGACTACCATGAACGTCATCTCCAGATTGCCAAAGAAGTGGGAGACAGGGCAGGAGAAGGAAGCGCGTATGGTAATCTTGGCAACGCCCATTGCAGTCTTGGAGATTACAAAAAAGCCATAGACTACCATGAACGTCATCTCCAGATTGCCAAAGAAGTGGGAGACAGGGCAGGAGAAGGACGCGCGTATGGTAATCTTGGCAACGCCCATTTCAGTCTTGGAGATTACAAAAAAGCCATAGACTACCATGAACGTCGTCTCCAGATTGCCAAAGAAGTGGGAGACAGGGCAGGAGAAGGACGCGCGTATGGTAATCTTGGCAACGCCCATGACAGTCTTGGAGATTACAAAAAAGCCATAGACTACCATGAACGTCATCTCCAGATTGCCAAAGAAGTGGGAGACAGGGCAGGGGAAGGAGGCGCGTATGGTAATCTTGGCATCGCCCATCACAGTCTTGGAGATTACAAAAAAGCCATAGACTACCATGAACGTCGTCTCCAGATTGCCAAAGAAGTGGGAGACAGGGCAGGAGAAGGACGCGCGTATGGTAATCTTGGCAACGCCCATTGCAGTCTTGGAGATTACAAAAAAGCCATAGACTACCATGAACGTCGTTTCCAGATTGTCAAAGAAGTGGGAGACAGGGCAGGAGAAGGAGGCGCGTATGGTAATCTTGGCATCGCCCATTTCAGTCTTGGAGATTACAAAAAAGCCATAGACTACCATGAACGTGATCTCCAGATTGCCAAAGAAGTGGGAGACAGGGCAGGAGAAGGACGCGCGTATGGTAATCTTGGCAACGCCCATTTCAGTCTTGGAGATTACAAAAAAGCCATAGACTACCATGAACGTGTTCTCCAGATTGCCAAAGAAGTGGGAGACAGGGCAGGAGAAGGATGCGCGTATGGTAATCTTGGCAACGCCCATGATGGTCTTGGAGATTACAAAAAAGCCATAGATTGTTATCAGTGCGGTATTGCAACGTACAATTATATTAGGTCTAAACTTGATTATAACGATGAGTGGAAAGTTAGTTTTCGAAATATGCATGACGTTGTGTATGCTAGTTTGTGGCGTTTATTTTTAAAGCAAGGCATGACTGTTGAGGCACTGTTTTACGCTGAGCAAGGACGTGCACAGGCTCTAATAGATCTTATGGAACTTAAGTATGGATTGCAAACAACCAATGTAGTTTCAGGAAGTGTGAATGTAACTTCATGGGACATATTTAGTTACCTTTCATCGAAAACAGTTTTTATAGGAATCGACAGAGAAGAAATAATTTTCTGGGTTATTGGAGAAGGCCAAGATGTTGAATTGAGAAGAAGACAAATCAACAATGACAATAGGACGAGCAATGCCATGACATATTTGCAGTCTCTAATAGAGAATGTGTGCCAGGAAATTGGTGTGGCAGCTGATGTAAGATGCGAAGATCGGTCATTGGAGAAAGTGACAGATAAAAAGCGGGCAGATGAAAGATCAAGCAGGCCCCGATATCATTCCTCACACTTCGATACAATTGCTTTACGAACTTTATATGATGTCCTTTTTGGCCCGATTGCAGACTTGTTCCAAGGCAAAGAAGTAATATTCGTTCCTGAAGGTCCACTGTGTTTGGCTCCTTATGCTGCATTTATGGACCCGACTTCTAAGTACCTTTGTGAAGCTTTCGGAATCCGAGTGCTTCCATCCCTGACTAGTTTGAAATTAATCACAGATTGTGCAGACGACTACCACAGAAAGACTGGTGCCCTTCTCGTGGGTGATCCGTGGGTACAAGGAGTGACCGAGTTACAGAAGCTGCCATGCGCCAGAAAGGAAGTAGAGATGATTGCGCGAATACTTCGCACTGCACCTCTTATTGGTAGGCAGGCAACAAAAGATGCAGTGTTAAAACGTCTCTCCTCGGTTGCATTGGTGCACATTGCTGCTCATGGTAGTATGGAGACAGGAGAAATTGCCTTAGCACCAAACTGTCCAAAGTCTTCCTCAAATCTAAACGCCGCACAAACCCCGGACTTTCTTTTAACCATGAAAGACGTTTTAAATGTTCAGATACGGGCAAGACTGGTTGTGCTTAGTTGTTGTCATAGTGCTCGTGGGGAGATTAAGGCTGAGGGTGTTGTTGGCATTGCACGGGCATTCTTGGGTGCTGGTGCTCGTTCTGTCCTGGTGTCACTGTGGGCAATTGATGACGAGGCTACTCTGGAGTTTATGAAAAATTTCTACCGACACCTAGTAAAAGGAAGAAGCGCCAGTGAAGCTCTAAACCAGGCCATGAAATGTATGAGAGAATCTGACAAGTTCAGTGCAGTGAAGCACTGGGCTCCATTTGTACTTATTGGTGATGATGTCACACTGGAGTTTGATGTAACCAACTAGCCAGCAAGGTAAATAGGGCTGTGTTTATACTCGGGCCTTAACATGCTTGAGATCAAACAAGGTTATTTTTTAGCACTTTTGGATTTTGCCACTTAAAGCACTTAAAAAAAACCTCAAAGGAAAAAAAGCTCAGGAAATTATAAAAGTTTAATTAACTAAAACTGAAACAAGAATAAAACAATGATTTAAAACGGATTGTCTTGCAATAAACGTCACACAGAAACGAAAAAGATGATACTGAATAGTACCGAATGTAAATAAACGTTCTTCATCGCCATAATTAAAATTTGAACTTATGTCAGCTGGTTGTTCATTCGCATATCGTACAATTATTGATCAATTGCACGAGTACATTCTAAAGTGTACAATGCAGATTAAATTACAATAACATTACAGTGACTGCACAACTTTGCTGTTTTTTTTTTCTTTCATAGGAAGAAACTGCATTCAGTGAAAAATGACGTCACTCTTAGGAATTGAACTAGGTATCCATTTGCTCCTGATTAATTATAAACGAGAAATAGAACAGCTAGGCGATTAAAAATCCTAAACCTGTTAACGTGTTGCAACGTTTCAACCTGAGCTATATCAAAGAACAAAACTGCATGTAATATAAATCCAGATGTGAGTTTGCACGTTGTATTAGCTAAATGCGCCAGTTGCACCGTTTCACCGTTTGTTCATGTAAAAACGTTTCTGTTGAGATTCCGTCTTAAGCGTTAATTTAAAAATTTACAACTGTTAGTCACAATTGTGAGTCTGTCACATTACAGATTTGTCGCTGATTTCTCAACAACAGAAAAACCTCGTTAAGGGCTCTATAGTGAAAACTTTGCTCGGTATCCTTTCGCATGCATGAATCTGGGAGCTTATTTTCATTTCCCACAATAACGCATTTTAACAGCCGGTTCACGACATTGTTGTTTCCGACTGATCTTCCGGTAAAAAGTCAAACAAAACAGATGCGACTGCATGGGACGAAACTGATAGCATTTTAGTACTACAGTTAATAACTCTGTCTTAGTATAACGGCCAAATGGCCTCCACGTTATTACGGAAAGTTGAAGTCCAGGCAAATGATATTGACTGAAAATAACTCGTTCAATTGATTAGCCATTTTTAGACCTGAAAAAATTTAAAACTCTTTCATTTTATTCCGGGACAGAAACGTCATCCCATTCCATTCCGATAATTCCTTGGGGATCATTTCGCGTCGTGTTTAGTTCTATTTGGGAATCATTCTGCGTCGTGTACAGGTTCTCTTCATTTGTAAAAGAGACTGTAAGCTTGTAAATATTCAACAAAATGAAGCTTTTCCCATGGTGTGCATATTATAGCATATTTTTTATAATTTCAGGTAAGGTTTCTACCATTATTAATCAAGCACTGTTCATTATCTCGTGTAACTTATGGAAAAATATTGCGACGCAAAATGCGGTAGTTACGTGTTTAAAGAAAATGGCGTCTTTTAACAAAAAGGACAACGCATTTGATTTTCATTCTGTTTCGATAGCAAAATGTCATACGATGAAGATATACAGAATATAGCTGTTACAGCAATACCAATAGAAAGTATTACACGAATTGAAAACAAATGCGATGAACAACAAAACAGAAAAAAATCAAAAATATTAAATCAAAAAGAGGCAGTTGCATTAACTAACATGATGCAGCTTTTGGGTTAAAATGGGCTTTTCCCAGCTATTTTGCAACACTTCGTTTTTCTTAACTTTAAACGTAGTGGCAGCATAATCGACACTAGCAGTTGAAAACAGTCTGCGGAACACAAACAAATTATGACATTCCTCTAGTTTCTGCCAGTATTTTAAGACGCGAGACCCTGTACATAGCCCTGTGATTACCTGTCCAAAACTGTTGGCCAGTTTTTCCAACATTGTCAGCGTTACATCGCGCACAGATAAACTTGTAAATGACACGCGGATGGAGCCCACTATGGACAGGGTCTTTCACAAATGTACACTTGTCTTACAACAAGAAACAATTAACTTTATGGTGAGATTGCTATTATATGCGGGGATTGTATTAGAGGGAGGACACGAACAACTGTAGATAATGCACTTGTTGATGGCTGTCTATTATATTAGTGGCAAAACGAGTTGTGCGTAGATCTACATCGGTGCAACATTCAATAGGGGAGTGGGAGGGTACCGTCGACGCAACATTCAATAGGGGAGGGGAGGGGAGGAAGGTGAAGTTTTCAACATATGCAGACTGCCTTTCCATCGGTGCAACATTCAATATGCGGGGGGAGGTGAAGTTATCAACATATGCAGGCTACCTTACTATCGGTGGAACCTTCAATAGGGAAGGGGAGGTAGGTGACGTTTTCAATATATACAGACTACCTTGCCATCGTGGAACATGCAATAGGGGAGGGGAGGGAGGTGAAGTTTTCAATATTTTCAACGTATGCAGACTACCTTTCCATCGGTGCAACATTCAATACAGGAGGGGAGGAAGGTGAAGTTTTCAACATACGCAGACTACCTTACCATGGGTGGAACATTCAATAGAAGAGTGAGAGGGAGGTGAAGTTCTCAACATATGCAGACTACCTTACCACCGGTAAAACATTCAATAGGGGAGGGGATTGAGGTGAAGGTTTCAACATATACAGACTACGTTTCCATCGATGCAACATTCAATAGGGGAGGGGATTGAGGTGAAGTTTTCAACATATACAGACTTTGTTTCCATCGGTGCAACATTCAATAGGGGAGGGATTGAGGTGAAGTTTTCAACATATACAGACTGCCTTATCATCGGTGCAACATTCAATAGGGGAGGGGAGGTAGGTGACGTTTTCAATATATGCAGACTACCTTATCATCGGTGCAACATTCAATAGGGGAGGGGAGGTAGGTGACATTTTCAATATATACAGACTGCCTTACCATCACATGCAATATGGGAGGGGAGGGAGGTGAAGTTTTCAATATTTTCAACATATGCAGACTACCTTTCCATCGGTGCAACATTCAATAGGGGAGGGGAGGTGAAGTTTTCAACATATACAGACTGCCTTTCCATCGGTGCAACACTCAATAGGAGAGGGAGGTGACGTTTTCAACATATATTCTTAAAAAAAATTAGTGAGAAAATCGTTTTTTCAAAGTGTATCAACTTTTTTTATGCCAATGGTGTATGTTAATCGAGGCGAACAGCTTTGTATTATTTCGAAATTTACAGTTAGAATTTGAAAGAGAAAATAGGAATAGCCTTATGTCTGCTTTCATGTTGCTTCGTCCAGGCGTTGGTATTGCACGACAGTTGTTTAAAAAACTATTCTTGTTGTTTTCGATTTTCATAAAAGCAACACGATGACAGAGGAATTTTTAAATCTTTGTAATCTATTTTTGGAGCTCAATAGTTGTACATAGAAGCGAAGTAGCTATGGGCACATGAGTGGAAGTTTGGAAGAAAGCAATGCCGAAGGCGAGTGTTTGTTTTGAGTGGAGATGTTTTGAGGTCTCTTTTTTACAGATGTTTTGTTTTCTCCAAACTTCCACTAACGCTGCCATAACTTAATAAAACAAAGTAGCTTTTGTATTAATAGTTTCCATTGAAAGTAAATGGCTTTTGACCAATCACAGCTTGTGTAACATTGTTTATCTTATTAAATGTTGTAAAATGTCAAACTGGAGTGTTTTTATTATTCTCGTATACATTAATCACAGACTTGCCCTTGGAGTTTCAAATCCAGAAAATCGGACCGCAGGTAAGTTTCAAAAAGCAAAACAAAATCGTAAGTGATTAGCTGTTTTCGTATACTACCCTTTCCATCGGATTCTCTGAGAGAAAACAACAAACCAGGTTTAATTTTCGTATTCAGAAACTGTAAAAAAGCAAAAACCACAACGACGGAACAATGGTGAGTGCCAGATCTTTTGTAGACCTGGATCAGGGCAAATGTTTAGATATGTTAACAACGGTAAACTGGTACTTACCACAAGCAGACTCGAGATTAAGACGGAAATGAGATTAAAAAACCCAGACATTTTTGTCTTTACCTCTTCTAAACCTCTTTCTAGCCCTATTCCCCACTTGGGGAAAGGAAGTAAGCAAGCAAGCTCTTCTCTTTACCGTGAGGATCAGTTTGCAGTTTTTAGTTGCATGTTATCTTTTAATTTTCGTGAAACTTTGATGAACCAAAACCCGCGCGACTGAAGGCATAAAGCTCTGGCCCAACAGGAATGAGAGTTGAGATTTTTTTTAAGAGCGCATGAGAGTTTCACGCTAAACATGAGCGAAATTTGGAATTCCTGTCAACTCTTGTTCCTGTTTGGACCTAAATGGTTTTCGGCTTATCAAGGCCGCCCATTATCTCAACAATTTTATAAATGACATTGACAAAACAGCAAAATTAACCGATTTTTTTATTTTATTGCTAATTTACACAGCAAAGTGCAAATGACATCTAACCAGACCCACTGTAAAGACACACTGTACTAAACCAGTTATTCTCTGATAGCGATAGACAAGCATCGTAACCAAGGACTGGGGACAAGAACAGAACTAATGCATAGCAACAGCACTGACCACTAAAATACGCCGCCCATTTCAGTCAAATTACAATTGAAACTTACAAGGGATCTTCAACTTTTATGGCTTCCTGTTTCTACAAATGTCGGGGTGCGATCATTTTAAGAATCATTTTACACTAATATATTTGAATATGGGTGACGGGTGTGAACTGTAAACAAATGTTTGTCTTCAAATATAAATACTTCAAGAAAATATGTGCATTCTCTAGTACTATAAAATCCCTAATGAAGAGTACAATTTAGTTTTTTTTTCGGTTGATTTACAAGGTTTCTGTTCAGCTCAACACAAAATCGGGCAAGATGCCTCACTGAGTATGGCATGTTCATATGTTACGCAACACTTTCCTGAAATGCGTTGTGTGACAGAAAAGAGTTGCGTGACATCTAAATTCAGATGAGGAGAGAAAAAATATCATTTACTTTTTTGCCATTTTGCAAGCATTGTTTAGGTTGTCACGCGTGACGCACTGCTCTCCTGAAATGTGTTGCACGACCTGAAAGCGCACCGTGACACCCAAATTTTGGCTGCTAAGAAGCAGTGTTATTTTAAGTGAAAGACTTGGTCTTCTCGTAGGCATAGCTCTCCAATGGTGGACAAGTGCAAACTAACTGCTGGTCACCATATTTGTCATCCACACGTGAACATGTTGGCCAGAACTTTGCGGTTCCTTTCAACCAAGGCTGGAAAAAAGAAAAACAATACAATTACCGTTAAGTAAAGTACTTATTGCTCGCATTTTAATCCTCCAGCATGGCTCGAAAAACTAGGGATCGACTATTTACCGAGTTAAGAGTTGAGTTGAGTTTGAGTTGAGTTTGAGTTAGGTTTGAGTTAAGTTTGAGTTAAGTTTGAGTTACCGTTTTTACTTAAAACGTCGTTAATGGTAGAACAAGATCCTTTTTTATATAAAGAAAACAGATAAAAGATAGTGTGACCGACAATAAAACCGTCTTTTCGCATTTCAGGGATGATAAAGTGAAAATATTCTAATGCACTGTATTGTCTCTATCCGACTTCCTACCGAATTTTTCGCGTAGCTTTTTCGTTGTCGTTTTCCAGACATTATGTCGTTTTTCTTAGCAGTTTGTTGATCTTTTTTCGAGCGCTTTCGCTTCCTCTTTTAGTTTAATATGTCGGGGACCGAAGAAGAAACACCGAAGAAAATCTGAGAAAATGTGCCGTCGCGCCGAAATGAATGTCACTCTGTGTGAATTATTTCCGCAAAGAACTGATCAATCAAGTTTGCGAATCGACAAACAAACTATTAAAGCGCTGGAACTTCGGATTGATAGGAGAAAATTATTAAGTTCTGATCAGAATACTGGATTTAATTTTTTCAATCAAGTGAAAGACGTTTTCATTCAGGAAAATTCAAACAAACATGCTATTCGTTCGAATTACATTTCGCACGTAATTTGCATACATCTCGGGGTTGTGTTTTTGCAGCAAACTTTCGAAGAATTTGTGTGAACCTTTACTGGAAATTATTCACAATACATAAAATGTACGGATTTTTTTATAAAGGAACTCGCTCAGATCGGAAATGTTTTATTTTGAGGTGGTATTTCGGTTTTACCCGATCGAGTTCATCGTGTCACGCAATGTGATTTTGTTGAGACAAATAAACTTTGATGAAGAAAATAACCGCAAATAGGCGATTGCTGGGTACATTTTAATCCCCAAGGTAAAACATCTATTTGTATTTTTCATTTATGCAGAATTTCCTCCCTGTCATATTTTTCTGGCCTGGCTAGAACACTGGTGATTGAATATTTGGCCCGGGGGGTACTCTGCAAATTTTTGGGTGTGGGTGTGCCGCTGGGACTCTGAGACCCTTAACCTATACTAGACCATTTTAGCTGCATTTTGCCACCCTACTCTAGACCAAAAATCTCTGATTACCATACCCTATCCTAGACTAAACCGCCTAAAAACCACCCCCCCCCCGGGATATTTGGTTGGTCACAGGAGTGCGCAATCCCGCACAATTTTAATTTTTTTCCCGCATCCTGTCAGAATCTCTGTAAATTAGCAACCACTACCAGCACAACCGTTCAGTTTGGTTAGTATAACCTATCACACAACGTGGGAATATAGTATCGAATTAGCTGTAAAAGACAAAAACAAAGTCGAATTTCTCCCGTGCCTGGAAGACGTGCCTGGAAGAGGAAGATTGGGGAGCGAGGATCGAGGAACACGGATCAATGATAAGAATCAAGAAAACATTTCAAAATAAAAAGTCAAAAATTAAAGATAATGAATAAATAAAATCTTAATTTTCTTTCCTTCCATCGCGCTTTCTAAAATAGGACTGATTTATTCAGGCTTTTATTTATTTATTTATTTACGATTCCTTAAGGCGGTGTCACACAGTCGAGACGTAAACTCACGATCAGCTCACGACCTTCACGATCTAAATTTGTAAAATATCGCGAAAAGAACGCAGGAAATGTGGCGTCAAAATAAAAAAATACCACAAGGTGAAGTCCAACTCACGTTTGTCAAGAGCTATACACGAGTTACAAACGAGCTATACACGATCAACAGACGTGCCGTAACAGAGCAATCCACGTTCATTCGCGTCCTACTCACGATCTGTTGGCGACCTATCAGTGGGACTGGCGATCAATTAGAGCGGCTCACGAGCAACTCCCGACCGTCAAGAGCATTTAAGAGCAGTTGACGACGGTTTGGCGTCCGCTACCCGACGAAGATAGATCGGCTGACTCTCACGATTGTTTTGAGCATGGTCAAAATGTTCGTGAGAGTTTGCCGACTTATCACGTCCTTCAAGACACACTGAAGACCACTTAAGTCCTATATCAGAGCCCGTCAAGTGCTCTAAGACCTCTCGCGAGGGACTCATGATTTTTGTCACTTTTCGCATCGTCAGGTAATCGTGAAGCAAAATCGCGACTGTGTGACACCCGCATTAGCTCTAAAATTCGAAAATTGTTTTGCCGTAGGGTTCTGGACTTCAAACATAGACCATGAAAGACCCGGCGAAAACTTTAAGGATCGGATGGAATTTGTTGTGTAAAATAAAAACAGGTAATATCGAAAAACAAAAATCAAAGTTTGCTTTAAAAAGCTGTGACCGAATGCCGATGGATCAAGGAATAATAGGATATATTGATTCAGGCTTATAAGAAGATGGTCTCTCGTGCTTGTTGCATTTCAGTGCATTTCAGGCAAACATACGTCTTTGTCGCGTCTTTGTCGCGTGCAATTTTTTTGTGTCAGTAACAGACACTACTGTGATTGGATAGACCATTTTACACCCGTTTGCACTCCCCTATTTGGCCTAAACGGGTATGTGCCGCCCAACAGGGTATGGTTTTCAGTAATTTCACTATTTAGCGTCTTTAACAGGGTGTCTTTCTGAACCGTACCGGGAGCCATGAACAGGGTGTGAACGTTGGCTGTGCGAAGTCTGCAATGTGGTACCAACAACTTTTTAATCTAATTCTATGATGTTTATATACAAAAATTCTGAATGGGAAACGAAAAACAATGCAGATAACCCACAAACAAACGCAGTTTTGCTTCTCCACGTGTGAATTCAGTTCTCTTAAAGTTCTTTAGAGTGCCGTCGCTTTAAAAGGAGATCCTGATGTTCTTAATCTTTAACAGGGTGTTGTATTTGGGCCGCACTCTTAATCGGGGTCACCATAAAAGGTCTCTTGGGGTGTGAACAGATTTTGCCTTAATCCCCGCGGGCTTTTTAAATCAGCACGAGTAGCGGGAAATTTCATCATTCACGTTTAGAAACTGTGAAAATGAACTAAAAAAATTCTTTAAATTCACTTGCTTGTTCAGGCAAACAACCAGTGGTTCGGAAAAAAATGAAAAACAAAAAATGAGAAAAAATACAATTCGCTGTCATTTCCGAGATTGTTGAGTTGTATCACATTACTGCACACTTGCAGTTGTGATTAATTAAAACGATCATTACATCACTTGATGATCGACCACTCTTGTGTGCAGTGCGCGGTACTTTTACGTTTCGGGGGAATGTCAAAAAGAAAATATATTTAGATGTTGTGTCGGGTCGCCTGGAAGAGGCCTCCTCAGGTGGCCCAAGTAGTTCTTATGAGCAAAGCTGGCTGAGGAAGTATTAGCAGGAACTGAAGAAGAAGACGCACTGCAGAAGGCCATCAAAATGAGCAAGGTACAGAATTAGGGAACAGTCGTTATACCGGGGTTGTGTAACATCATCTTCGTTCTATAGGAAGCCAAACTGCCGTTTAGATTGCCCTTTTCACAATTACAACTATGACTGAAGAAGAAGGTAAATAGTTGTTGATTTCACTAAAATTAGTCGAAAGAGGCACCTCAGCCACACCTCGCGCACAATCCAGTTTACGGCCGTTGGCCGGTTCGCACAATTTTTTTGTCGGGAACAAATTTAAGCCATATTTCTACAAAAAATTATTTTGGCAATCGAAGAAAACAAAACGTACAAGCTAAAGAGTTCTATTGTTGTTGTTCATTGACGATTTGATCAGATTCACTGAAATACACAGAGACGTGGAAGCAGGGCAGTGCTTGTTCTGCCAATCTGCATATACAACTTTTTCTGATGGCCCATAAAAATGTGGTCGTATTAACGGGGTGGTCGGGTTATACAAGGTTTCTCAGATAGGGAAATCAGGGCTGAATGAGCGCTTGTTCGTGACTCCGAAACTGGGTGGTCCAAAGGGGATGTCCCGAAAACTCACTCAGACTTCAGTCCTCAGACCCGGAAAACTCAGACCTGGAAAACTCAGATCAGATATCGATCTCAGACTGGAAATCTCAGACTGGAGATCTCAGACCTGCTGTTAGTTTTTCCCTGTTTGATCGACAGCGATGAACCGGGGAAGATAAATCCCGGGGGAGGGGGTACTTTACAAATTTTTGGGTGGGGGTGTGCCGCTGGGACTCTGCATTTTGAAACCCTACACTAGACTAAACACCGAAAAACCCTACCATATCCTAGACCTATTCCAGACTCGCTCCAGAAACTCGTTCACTAACAGTTATAGTTAACAGGCCCGTGGAAATACCCCCTATAATGGACTATACGGGGATGCTCGCCCGAAAGGGGTACCTTTTTGAGGCTGGAGGTATATGAAAGGGTAGGGATTTTACGAGTTGAAGGATATGAAAGGGTAGGGATTTCACGAAGTGTAGGAAACGGTAGGGAAAACACGAGTTGAAGTATAAAAAGTGTAGGGAAAACTGCCGTTTAAGTATTATAAAAAGGGCCTTTCAAAATATGTCAAACAGATTCACGTAAAGTCCGTAAAGGCTATATGAAAGGGGTACCATTTTCAATGAAAGATATGTGAAAGGGGTACCATTTTCAATGAAAAGTATATGAAAGGGGTACCTTTTCTGTCAAAAACGGTATATGAAAGGGTAAGGGTTTGGAGCGTACAAAACTTTGTTGAGTACCCCCCCCCCCGCCGGGTTAACAGCAGTCAGTAAAAATGCCGTACTGCCCGCCATACCGATTTTTAAATGCCATTTGCCAGTAACTCTGGTATAGACTGAATTCTTCACGCAACTGATCAGTTTCGAGGAAAATGATACCCTATTCTCAGGGGCGGATTTAGGGGTGGGCGGATTTAGGGGTGGGCCGAGGGGGCCGGGCCGCCCCCCCTCCCCCCTTTTGCCTTTTGCCCCTAGATTGTCACGCCTTCGGCGCTCCTGATGGGCGTTGGCGCGCCCATATTGTCACTATAAAAATTGCTCCGGCCCCCTCTTTATAGATTTCCTGGATCCGCCCCTGATTCTAGACCAAAAATCCCTGATTAGCTCATTTATGGGAGTACCCTCCACCCCCCCCCCCCCCGGGCCTACGGCCAACTTCGTCGGATTTGCTATTCGTACGGGAGTCTAAAACTTTCGAAAATTTTCGATGTTATTCTTCGCTTTTGCCAATCCATAATATTGTACGTTTGTTTAGATTCACGAAGCGCTTCTTGTGGCGATGTTTGTTCAGCTAAGTGTCACGAAATGAATACAGACTCGGCAAATTAGTCTAAGCCAAATCAACATCGCTTACCAGAAGCGCTTCGTAAAACTAAACGAACATTTAATATTGTGGACCAACAAAAGTGAAGAATAACATCGCAAGTTGTCGAAAGTTTTGGACTCCCGTACGAATAGCAAATCCGGTGAAGTTGGCCGTACGGGAGTATTCTTTGACGCAAAAAATTTAAGTGTCACGAAATGAGTCACTCGCGTAGTATACGAGTCTGAGCCAAATCAACATCGCTTTAATACCAGAAACGCTTCGTAAAACTAAAAGAACATTTAATATTGTGGACCAACAAAAGCGAAGAATAACATCAAAAAATTGGCGAAAGTTTTGGACTCCCGTATGAATAGCAAATCGATATCCCCCTACGGGTGCCGTACGATAGCCCTGCGTAAATTTATCCCGTTCTAACAAGTGATCACGGTGTCCGAAAATGACAGCCGAAAGGCCCAAGGTTCAAAGCCTCCCTCGTGCCGTCCATTTCTTTTTTTTTTTCCTTTTTTCTTCACACTGAACATTATGAAAGTGATCTGCCGTATTTTTCTTTTTCTCTTTTTGCGTTTGTCAAAAAACCTTACGTTTAATTTTAAAAAAATATTAAACCGTGTCAGTGCGTTACGCGTTAGCATTTCTTATTCACGGGTTGGCTCTTAGGAGCCTTTGATTACTTTTATTACAGAAAACAAATTATAAGTTAGCCAGCTGGGAACTTCAAATTGATCGTTATTCGCGCGTTCAACAAGAGCATGAGTGAAAAACCAGTTACGGGGAGTAAACAATTGTTGTGGCTGTGAAATGAGAACAATGCTACGCTTCACGTTTGGAAATGTAAAATTAACACTTTTTCACCCGTGAAAAGAGAAAAGACGGTCTATTTTCTGTAGAAAAGATCTGGATCCTCCATTAACCACTTTTAAGTTAAAAAAATGAAAGCAACGGTAACTCAAACTTAACTCAAACTTAACTCGAACTTAACTCAAACTCAACTCAAACTCAACTCAAACTCAACTCAACTCGTAACTCGGTCATTAGTATCTCTCGAAAAACTAACACACAAATCGTAAAATGGCCGTATGCATTATACGTTAAATCATATTTATTTTAGGAAACTAGCAAGATGTTTTGGCATTGACATGATGATCACAGTGTCTATTCAGTTTTCAAAACCCAGAGTGCAGGAAATGTTACTATTTCTCTTTTTACAAAGCTTCTTCTTTACCCTACCGCGCTTGTGTTGTTGTTCTCAATTGGGATTTAGCCTTTTAGCCTATGAGGAGTCCTTCGTTTCCCCGGGATAGTTGAGTGAAACATGCAAGCCCACACAGAAAACCACCAGTCATTAACCCTTTATCTCCTGGGTAGCTCTTGTCATATATGTTTTATGCCATACCAGGTAGCTCTTGTCATGTATGTTTTATGCCATACCAGGTAGCTCTTGTCATATACGTTGTATGCCATACCAGGTACAGTCATATGGCGTTAAACCCCCGCCAAAATTCAAGGTTGGCTTTCGATGTTCAAGTTTATTATTTGACTTTGTTCATCACTGTGTGACATTTGAGTTTTTCAATTCAACATTGTTGCTTACGATGCGACATCAGGGTTTCAATGTGGCATTGGAGTTTTACCTTCCAACATTTCTGTTAAGGAGGCGACATACGACTTTCCCAATTGTACATCCGTTTTACATTATAAAATATTATTTTCCACTCACCATTCGAGTTCCGCATTTTTAACGGAAGTTTCCATGCATCATTCAAGTTTCGACATTCAAGTTTTAAATTAAATTTCACGGATGAATGGTTGACCTTTAGTAGCGAATCTGCTGAACTAACAGAGTGTGGGTGCAAGGAGTAACACAAGCGACACGGTAAAGCCGAGAAACAGCCAAAATGGCCGCTAGCAGATATTTTCATGCTTATAATATAATATGGTTGAGGAGACAGTCACAGGGCTTGAGAACCTGACTGTTCCATTTGAAATTGATTGATTAATCATGAGATTGGATTATCACAATCGCTTACCTGTAAACCTAGATTATGGTTTACAAAACCTTGATAATGGTCACAACAATGGAGGTTTATCCTAACTCCACTAGGACACACTACTCAACTAGCAAGAACTTGCAAGAATAGGCCATTTCCGAGTTACGTTATGCCTCGTTGTCAAAGCGAGGCTAGGTGCACAACCTTTCATATGGAAATGAGATTTTATTCAAATGCAAATAAAACTCATTCCCATATGAAAGGTTGTGCACCTAGCCTCGCTTTGACAACGAGGCATAACGTTACTCGGAAATGGCCTATTCATTATTCCATTGCAGTGGAATCATAGATTACAGCTTTTTGAGACTTGGATCTAAGATGCCTATATCCGTGATGGGTAACACTTTTTCACAAGTCTTGCACACCGCAGACTTTAGACAATAAATCACGGCCCAGCTGAGAAATTTTAACGATCATTGCACTTTCAAAGTGATAACAAACTTTAGCCGAGAAGTATTTATCTTGTAACAAAAGTGAGCCAAAGAAACCACAATGTATGCCAATAGAGCTAGCACCAAACAACAGCATAAAGAAATAAAATAATTTTAACGGCTCTGTACGGCACAAAATCCTCCTATCAATTTGAGGGATAATCTGCCGAGATCAAAAAAGGTCAATATCATCGAAGAGAACAAATTCATAACTGATCTAAAGACACATTTCTTCTTAAGTCTCACTGGGAAAGCTTAACGATGTTACATCGTAAGCAACAATGTTGAATTAAAAAACTCAATTGTCGCATGATGAATAGCAATGTAGAATTATAAAACTCAAATGTCACACGGTGAAGAACAAAGTCAAATAACAAACTTTTGGTGGGGATTTAATGCCATACAGTCGAACCTCCCGTAAGCAGACACCCTCAGGACCAAGGGTTAGTGTCCGCTTACGGGAGGTTGGAAAAATAGTGCACTTGTTTATTTTATTTTTTTTATTTTATTAGACTTCGCTATCAAATAAATAACAAACAAAATGATAAAAAAAAAACAAAAAAAAACAACTACTGAGTTATGGCAGGGTGACCACAACAGCTGCCGCCAATTACTGTGGGCCCAAGATTAACAAAATTCTAAACACTCGAATAAAATGATAAAATATAGTAACTAATAACAACACGAAATAGGCTCAGAAAAGTTGCGTGGCGTATTACATTTTAAACAGACAGATTTCCAGGTTCTAGGGTCCTCAATATCGAATCGCGAGATAAGTGCATCTTTGTAATATGAGGAGAGCAAAGATTTAAATTGGTTTAGAGTTACATGTTCATATCATCATATTCATAATTGTATTATCCATCACAGGGTTGTTGGATGTTGCTTTTTATATCACACATAAATTGAACACTAATTTAACAACTATGGTTCAAGATTGAAAGAATTATCGCTAAATAAATGCACATATCTGTGAAGCTCCCGCATTGCATCACACGAACTGATGATGTAAGTCATTTAAAAAAAACAGTAACATACTCAATCCGCCATGTTTCAGAGGTGAACAGAACAGAAGGAGTACATATTATATGTACATTGCATGTAGTTATTTTCTAAAACGAAACGTGTCCTTTGGTACGTGAAAAGACAATCGATGAGTGTCTACTTTCTCGGTTCCCTGATCTTAATGTCTCCTAACAATGATAAACGACACCTTGAAATCAAAATGACTAGTTACCTACATGTAACTGTACTGTTCAGACTAACACTTAGCTTTTGTTTAATTAGGTCAAGCACAAATAAAACCATTAGAAATTTTCTAGATATCGTTTACTGTCCGCTTATGGAAGGTTATTTTAAACTGTGGACCCGAAAAAGGTGTCTGCGTCCGCTTACGGGAGGTTAAAAATGTAGTGTTGTAGGTGATTCCCTAGAAATAAAAGTTGACATGAAATTTTCTTTAATTTTCTTTAAACTTTCCCTGATTGTTTCCCACAATAAAGTGATCCGAAATCTGTTTAGGAGATTAATTGACTCAAGTTACACGTATATTCCAACAGCTCACACTAAGTTTCGCGGAGACTGGAAGTGCAGCTTTAAAGTAATCCTTGAAATAACAAAATAGATGTAATGTACTGACCAACAGGAACAATTTGATGTTTAATGGCACCAGCACACATCCTGAAAAGCTATTAACTAAAACTATTCGTCGGGTGCGCAAGATATTATGCAATGATGCGCAATGGAATACTAGGGAATCATCTTAAGGAGGTGTCCGTTAGTGGAGGTTCGATGGTAGCTGTTATCATATATGCTGTATGCCATAAAAGGTAGCTCTTGTCATGTGTTATGCCATACCAGGTAGCTCTTGTCATGTATATTAATGTAGCCAGAGCCCAGCTTCATTGGCCCAATATTAATATAGCCAGAGCCTAGCTTCATTGGCCCAATATTAATATAGCCAGAACCCAGCTTCATTGGTCAAGTAATTTCTATTTTTCATTTTGAGTAAATCTGATGAAAGGTCCGCTGAGAGCTGGAAGGAGCTTTCGGACAAAATACTGTAGTTTTATCAATTAGGTATCTCCGTGCGTCCTCCATCAGATCCTTAGGAATCGCAGAAACAACTTGCATGTATTGTAAGAAATTACCTTTTAGTTGAAATTTCCTAAAAAATTCCGAGTAAGAAAGAACCTTACCATCATCCCCTAAAAGATCTTGAACAAGGAAGATATTTTTATTCATCCAACTTCTGTAAAAGAACGAACGGCCGCCAATTAAAATAGCCTTATTACTGAATAATACAAACCGGCTAAACTGCGTATTGTAAGAAACTTTAAGTTCTAAGATCGAAATGTATTAATATCAACTTATAGAAGTAAGGGAGACACATCTTATCAAGAAAGTTCTTGTCGTAATTACAACGTAACAGGAAGTTCAAGCCACCATATTTATCGAAAAAGTGGTTGGGAATGACCTTCCATGATTCGTCGTCATGCGCAGGTATATTTTGTAAGAACCTGGATATCCATGCCAGTTTAAGTGATTTGGCTATGGTCTCTATGCTTGGAGCACGTAGACCACCTTTGTTATAGTCTTGGACCACAATTTTGCGTTTGATTTTGTCTCTTTGATTTTTCCAGATAAATTTAAAGATGCTCGAATTAACAGCTTGAACCAATTGTGTTGCAAAATCGAGTGTTGAAAGTGGGTGGACTAGCTGTGAGATGCCAAGAGATTTCGTTATAAGACACTTGCCAAAAAGAGTGAGGTTCCTAGAGTTCCATATACCAAGAATGGTGTCAAGTTTATGCATCTTTCCTTTAAAATTGAATTCCTCGTTTTGTTTCTCATCGTATGAAATATAGGTTCCAAGGACTCTAAGCGGTTCTTTGGGCCACTTAAAGTTAAATGGTTTATCCTTGCGATTTCTTAATGACCCTAACCAAAGCGCTTTGGTTTTTGACAGATTTAGCTTAAGGCCAGATAGATTTCCAAAGGAATTGAGAACCGTGATAGCTCGATTGACCGAATTACAATCATTGCATAGAAGAGTTGTATCGTCGGCAAACTGGCTTAATTTTAGCTCTTTTTGAAAGACTGTTATTCCTTTTATTGTTTCGTCTTGTCTGATTTTGCACGCTAAAATTTCCGCCCCTACGATAAATAAATAAGGGGACAAAGGGCAGCCTTGCCTCACTCCCCTCGACAGTTTAAAGAAATTTGTGCAAAATCCATTGTTAAGAACAGCGCTCTCCGAATTATTATAGAAAGTCGAGACCCATTGTTGTATACTGTCTCCAAAATTAAAGAGTGCGAGGCTTCTTTTAATAAATCTCAATTCGATAGTATCAAAAGCTTTACAAAAATCAAGCTGTACAAGAATACCTGGAATATTTTGTATTTTTGTTTGTTCTACTACGTCGTTGACCAATCTAATATTTTGCCCAATGTATCGACCTTTCAGAAAGCCTGTTTGGTCAGGGCTTATTAAGAGATCCAAAACCTTTTCAAGTCTCGTGGCTATGACTTTTGATTCAATTTTATAGTCAACATTTAGTAACGTGATCGGACGCCAATTTGCAAGCTTTAGGAGATTGGCGTCTTCTTTTGGGAGGAGAGATATTACACCTCTTCTCTGCGAAACTGACATTTCGCCTTTCACGTATGCCTCATTGAAACAGTTTATTAAGTCCTGTCCTAGTAGATCAAAGAAACAATTGTAAAACTCCCATGTAAAGCCGTCCTCGCCTGGTGATTTCCTGTTACTGAAAGTCCGCAGTACTACTTTGCAGTCCGCCAGTGTAATTTCGCCTTCTAATTCGTTTCTCTGTTGGTCTTGGAGTTTAGGAGTTTTTAGACCTTGTACAAACAAATCGAATGAGTCATTTTCGTCTAATCCGGAGTTATACAATTGTTTATAAAAAGTTTCAATTTCTTTTAATATTTCGTCCTCATTAGTCAAGGTTGTACCATCTGCTCCCTCCAGCTTTTTAATTGACTTACGATTGTAATTCCTTTTCTCTAGGTTAAAAAAGAAAGCGGTCGGCTTTTCACCTCGTTCAATCCATTTACATTACGTATAATAGTACCTTTACCCTTCTTTTGATAAATAAGATCGATTTCTTCTTTTAAATTAATATATTCGTTTATTTCATTCTTAATACAGTCTGTATTAGGACTGTTAGAAATAACTCTGTCAAGCACTTGTAGTCTATTTTGAATGTCCCTTTCTTTTTGATGTAACTGTTTAGCTTTATTTTTAGAGAAGGAATAGTAATGCCACGTATTTCCATCTTAATGAGTTCCCATTTCAGCCTTTTGTCTTCGATTCCTGAGCATTTCTTTTGGATGACAGCGTAGCTGTCAGTGATCAATTTAACATAAATTTCGTCTTCTAACAATGAATTATTAAATTTCCATAGCCCAGGGCCTCTATTGTCATTTTCCAGTTGCAATTGGACTCTAATTGCTTTGTGATCAGGCACGATAGAAACTAAAGTGTCCAAATGAGAAACTCGATCTACAAGGGGTTGTAATACGAGAAAAAAATCAATACGAGAAGAGAGCTTTAAAGCTTTGGAGTCGTAGGTGAAACAAAGCTTACTTGGATTAAGATTTCTATAGACATCAATCAGTGAAAATTCTTTCATCATAGAAATGAGTTGATTGCGGTATGAGGTGGGTTTCCACTGGGACCCACCTTTTTTGTCAACAGCTTCCAGAGTAACATTCCAATCTCCACCAACAATAACATTTCCAATGTCCAAATTTGTTATCAAAAAGTTATTCAGATTGCTCAAAAAGGCTAATTGTTGTTGTAGATCGTTGGGAGCATATATGTTGCACAAAGAAATATTTGCAGAGCCAAAGCTCAGGTTAATTGAAATGATTCTTCCATTTTGGTCCCTATTTAGCCTTTCAACAGTATAGTTACATGAAGGGTTAATTAAGATACAAACACCACGGCTGTGTGTTGATCCATGCGAAAAGAAAATGTCACCTCCCCATTCATTACTCCACGTATTTGCGTCATCAGGAACTGAATAAATTTCTTGTAGGAAATAGAATTGACAATTTTTATCTTTTAAAAAACTAAATATACTGTTTCTTTTAACACGATTTCTCAAACCCCGAACGTTAAGTGACAAAATACTGTGTTTACTTATACCGTTACTATAAGATCAGGGGTATGGGAAAAAAAAGGAAATATAACCAAGAGAGGATCTGTTAATTAACTGGCCGATGATTAAGAGAACAACTACAAAAGCATGTACGTAAATAAACAGAAAACAAGATCGGAGACTTATAACAGGAACAGAAAGCAACGTTACATTGAAAGCAACCTCTTGCATGCTAGATTTCTTTCGATGCCCTTCCCCTGTACCAGAATTACAAATTATCCAGATCTTCTAAGCAGTGGATTCTTACTGATGATCCCGGAGGTGAAGTCTTAACAAAGATCTTACCGTCAATTGTCCACACATTAACGAGCAGTCCATTTTTCCTCATACCATTTGCTTTTTTGACAACACTACGCCGGTAGGTTGTGAGGTTTTCGTTTAAGAAGATACGATTTCCTCGTCCTAGTGATGTAGCATAATCAGACGTGGGAAACAGATCAGACACCGTTATATTCCTGAGCGCCGTACACTTTTTGTAAAGACTGGATTTAACCTTGTGGCTCAGGAATTTAACAATAATTGGTTTGTTTTGTGATTTGAGCTGGTGGAAACTTTTGATGTCACCCGGAGAGATCGGTACATCCAATACCTCTCCCATCTTTAAAACAACCTCCTCGGTTGTGGTATAAGCTTCTTGAGGGATGCCGTGGATTTCTAGAGAGTTTTTATGCGTATATTGCTCCAACATTTCCAAGTCAAAGTCGATTCTATCCTTTTCCTCGGTGACTGTTTGCAATTTTTTCTTGGTAGATTGGAGCTCCTTTTGTAGGTCTGCATTCTCTTTTGAAGTTTGTTCCAACGTGGAGTTCAGCTTCTTCCACTTTAGCATTTCATCTTTGAGAGTTGTTTTTAAATGTATTACCTCCTCTCTTAGGCTAAGATTCTCCTGTTTCATCGTCGATAAAGTTTCTTGGATATTGGATAGCATCCCTTTTAATTCAGTTAGACTCGTCTCAGGATCGGAGCTGTCGTGGGAAGGAGAAGAAGGAGAAGCCGTTGCATTACTGGAGTCCGCCATGTTGGGACGTTTCGCGTCATCCGATTCGTCTTCTTCAACAGATCCTCTGGCTCCTCGTTTGTTTTTTTACCTCTTTTCGTCATTTACACTAGGTTGGTTATAATGTCATGTAAGATTCTACCTTCATTTCTCACAGTTCCAGGCACATTTAGGAAGGGAGCGCTCCGCTTCAAAATACACGTCCGAACCGTTTGCACCATTGGCCCAATATTAATGTAGCCAGAGCCCTCATTCACGGCCCAATATTAATGTAGCGAAAGCCCAACTTTACTGGCCCAATATTGATGTAGCCAGAGCCCTCCTTCATTGGCCCAATATTAATGTAGCCAGATTCATTGGCCCAATATTAATTTAGCCAAACCCAACTTTATTAGCCCAATATTAATGTAGCCATAGCCCAACTTCATTGGTCCAATATTAATGTAGCCAAAGTGCAACTTCATTGGCCCAATATTAATGTAGCCAGAGCCCAACTTCATTGGATGCCATTCCAGGTAGCTCTTGTCATTTTATGTTTTATGCCATATCAGGTAGCTCTTGTCATGTATGTTTTGGCTCTCAAATACCCTGAACCCTTTCATCTCCAATATCGAGATACAAATTCTCGTTATTTTTCTCCATACAGGCAGTCTTTACTTTGAACATATAAAAGGGTCTCTGAATCACCGATGAAGCTATTAAAAGCAAAGGATTAACATTTTTGTTTATTGGACTTAAAGTGCACCTTACCCCAAAATTGTTTTTTCGCTTAATCAACTCCATGTACGTTGAAAAGTTGAATAGTTAAATATTTCTTGTTTTTAACGTTGCGTTAGTGAATTATAGAGGTTTGAATTTACAAAATGTTAATAAGATGATGTCAAATCAAGAATCGTTTATTATACAACTACTTGTTGCCACCTCCAAGTAATATTTTTTACAAATCACTTGACTATTAACAGTTTTTATTTAGTATTTCTTAAATTGATTATCCTTAAGCTGTGAAGTGCATATTGTAAATTGAAGTAGAAATAATGGTAAAGTCTTGATTTGACATCATCTAATTAGCATTTTGTAAATTCAAATCTCTATAACTCACTAACGCAACGTTAAAAACATAAAATATGTCACTTTTCGACTTTTCAACGTACATTGAGTTGATTAAAAGAATAAAAATTGGGGGTTAGGTGTACTTATTAACTTGTACTGTAACACATGATTCAATTTGCATCTGCAGTGACAACGAAATATGGGCGAGTGGTCGCTTGCCAGAGGTTGAAAACAATTTTGATATAGAAAAATTCAAATCACCAGCATTGAAAATGGTCACAGTCACTTTTAAGAGGTGTTTAACTTTCGAGGGGTTTTGACTATAGTGATTTGAATGGAATAAATTCGGTATTTTGGAAAAGTGGTCACTTAGGAGAGGTGGTCACACATGAGGTTCCACTGTAGTCAAGTGAATCTCCCTGTTATATGTTAGGAACTAAAAACAATTGAAAGAGGATTGACTTCTAATTTGGTTTTAGACACCGGGTTAATAACTTTGTTGCAGTTTATATGGCTACACAAGGATAGGTACGGTGGTCATTAACTCAACACAGCCTCCCACACGTGGTTGTCGTTCTTTAGTAATTTTCAAGTTGCCAGCCATCTTCACCACAGTTACCAGTCATTAAAGCCAGCTGCTGGTTACTGATAATAATGGCCCTAAACTTCTGACTTTTCTAACGACAGATAATTTCATTTTCCCCACCTTCAAAAGAACATTTTGTTATCTTCATGCACTTGAAGTTGCAAAACATCCCATAATCACATAATCAAACTTACCATCATTTCAGTTGTAGAAATTCAATTTCATTGTACATGAACCCTAAGAAATCAAAGCAGTATTTCAGGTCGGACATTAAATTACACTGTAAGTGCTACAAAATTTATGTATATTTTTAGGTTCTTTCTACTTTTTTCCCCGGTAAAAGAACAGCAGAATGTTCAGTCAGATGGAAAGCAATGGTGCATGGAGACACTCTTCTTCTGAGAGAGTAATGCAAATTTAAGCGACAATGTTCTGGCGGATACAGTATATAGTGTTTTCATTATCATTATTATTGGCCAGGAGCTTGCTTTACCATCTTCAAATATATAGAGCATTTTCATTTGACATCACAGCAGCCATATTGGTGTCCCAAAACAATGATTGGGAATTTGCGGCCATATCATATTGGTGTCCCAAACGAATCCTATGGGACTTTACAGCTGAAGCTCTATTATTATTCAAACATTTCCTATTGTTTTTGCACTCCATTATGGCTGCCCGTCACATGAGTAAAAACACTCTATAGGAAGAAAAAGTTGCCAAAGGTGATAACAGCAAAGGAATATTAACTAAAGAGATAACATGGAAATACTGTAAGGTAAGCACACAATTTTGATATTTCGTTAACACACTGTCCTTTCATGTGTAGATGTTGTAGTTCAAGTTTTCCCTTGGTTCAATTTTGATTTTCCATTGTTCTTTTCTATGCTAATATATGATAATGAATATAAAACAAAGAAAAATCAAAATTGAACCAAGGATAAAACTAAAC
Source organism: Cladopsammia gracilis (assembly GCA_022457155.1). Classification (NCBI taxonomy): domain Eukaryota; kingdom Metazoa; phylum Cnidaria; class Anthozoa; order Scleractinia; family Dendrophylliidae; genus Cladopsammia; species Cladopsammia gracilis. Next base: position 727,872 of record JAJGOT010000206.1, read on the forward strand.
TACAACATAGACATATATATTTCTAGCATATCTTTGCCACAGGCTAGGTACTTATTGCTTGGACTCTTCCCAATCTTTTCTGCTTCTATGTAAAATTTGAATATACAGCTATTTCAATTAACGTTGTCGGATGAAAAAGGCGAAAAGCCAAGACCGCAAGGCAGTATGGGATTTTTATTTAATAGCTAGTAACCCTAACCCATACTACCTTGCGGTCTTGGCTTTCATCCAACAACGTTTATTGAAATAGCTGTATATATTTTTTCAGAGTTACTTAAAGTATATAATTCTTAGGACCAGCACTTTCACATCCACATGAAATGGGCTTGCATACATGCATGCCCCTTTTTGGTGAATTTAAAGGTTTTAAAAGACAATTAAATTAAATTCTTTATATTTTACACACTACACCTGTGAATGTTAACAATTTTTGTTACATACCAAAGGAATCATAGAATGGCACAATGAAATGTCTTTGTTTTCCAAGAGCTTCATGTAACGAACAATGTTGGTCTCTGAGTGGTATGTGTTAAATACAGGGTGAGTAAGATAGTTGCTTAATCTCTTGAATGAGCTGCGTAGAATGCTTTTGTCTGGGACTTCATCCATATTGGCTGCCAAGAAGTCCTGAAAGATTTAATTACATAACAATTAATGTTTAAAGACATGCACCAATTTAGAGCCATAAATAGAATTATTTTAATGCAGAGGTCCACAAAACGCGTTAATAAAATACACTGGTTTGGTTTTGCCATATGCTGTATCTCTGTAACAGTCTAAGACTCTAGGAAAAGCAGACAGGAATTAAATGTAAATAGGATTGAATTTACAGAACAGGAATTTCTCTCTTACCATAAAAAATATTATGCAATATTTTAGCCCAATATTCCACATTTCTGAGCAGCCAGGGGATTTGCTGTCTCATCCACCAAAGTGGGGGATTTCTGTATCTGGAAAGTCTCGCATAATCCAGAAGAGTTGACCATTATTTAAGTTTACATGTATTAGTGGAAACTTTTTAGCAATACTTTTCTTTGGTACTGTATGTTTTTACAAAATTATTGACATTTTAACAGATAGTCCCAAGCAAGAGATAAATTGAGATAATGCATGCAACATTGCACTGGGTTTTCAGACCTTATATAACTTTCATGCATTCTCCTCTACTCGATTGCACTTTTAACTCATAACTATTTTATTATTATCACTCTCTTTCATTTGACTCTGGGTGCAGCAATGTACTTACAGTTGAACTTTCACAACCAAACACCCACAAAAGATCAGTCAAGTCTTTCTCTTTCACAGTCTCATCTAGTGCTATTCCAACCTTCAGATAGACAAAGCAGGTGATGTCATCAAAGCGCTAATAGGGACCTTTAGATTTTAGTATGAGTACGAGATTGAGTACAAGCACGACTTTCAAATTTCAAACCAGTCATTTCCCCAGAACTGTCGGTTCTTCCTGTTGCTGGCCAGTGGATAAGGAGGCTCTAGCAATAAGACTGTTGTGATAAGTGATTACCAAGCTTTTAGCCAGCAGGGTGTTCAGGCGTCCTGTGGACGCCCACTTTTTGAAATTCATGAAAATTGCACCTAATCTTTTAAAAATTTATGATGGGAATTACCTTCAGGACGCCCACTTTTCAATTTCTGGCTAAAAGCCTGGTGATTACCAAGGTTTGAAGAGTTGTACTTGTACTCGATCTTGTACTCGGAGTCCAAACTAAAGTTCCCATGTCTAATTGTGAAGGTACAGACAAACTACTCCTTACCGAGGGCATTTAAAAGCAAATATGAAAAGGTTGAAAACAATTAATAAAAATGTAGCTTATTAGCGATTTTCTAAACGTCAATTCACATTTCAGAATAACCTTTCAATTGTTTAATTTTTGCAAAATCATGAAAATTTATGGAGTTTTATACAACTTGAATGATTTGAAAATAGCATGCCCTGTGGTAGTTGTATTGCTCAATATATGATTGTGTAGCTAGATCACTGTGGGCAGTAGTTAAGTCGGCCCTTCTAACTGTATAAGAGATATTATACTACTTAATTTTTCACGAGATTTCAATGTATTTACTCAGCTACTTACAGTTTTGTCATTAAACTTCCTCAGGTTGATTTGTCTTTGTTTAGCTCTCTCCAGAATGTCAGAAACATCACCAGTGCCTGAAGAAACCTAACGATGAACAAACAAAATAACAATGTTCACAATTAAGACACAATGAGGTTTAAAACAGAGACAGCTAGATTAATCTTTAAAGAGATAATGACAAGAGTATCTGGCCTAATTAGCTTGTAGGTACCTTTAAAGTGTCAAAAAACATGTCATTTTCCAGGATATGTCCAGCACGCTTCAGACCTTAAGGAACACCAAAAATAACATTAGCCATCAATAAAGGCAAGCTCTTTTTGTTATCATACTGGCTTAATCGATATCGACTGCATCATTTAAGTGGATCAGTTGACTGCACAAAACATTCAGGAGATGGCTTCATTAACATGTTATATCAAGACTAATTAAGTGCTACATGTAACAGGGCAGACATTATTTTGTTAAACTGTAGTTGCACCAGTTTGGAGGTAATTACACATCTGACATACGGGTCACCACGCCTATCTACTACAGAGTCCAAAATCTAGGCCACTGTTTACTAGGAATTTGCCTTTCACTTTGAGTTATTTTGTATCTGATAATATCATAATATTTGCCTGAAATTCATTTTATTGTAAACTTTCAACTGCATTTCATTGTGTCAGTTGCCTTCAGCTAACAGAAGAGCTGCATCATGCACACGTTGAGCGATGTTCTTCAAACCCTTTGGTCCATGATAGATTGCATGAATGGCTGACATATTGGCAAGAAGAGCCTAAAAAGAAAATAGTTTATTACCCTTTCACTCTCTGAGTCAGTTATGGAGATCGACATGTAGTGTAGTTCTAACTTTTGAGTTTGTTGATAAAATCCTATGGTGTGACCATTCAAATGAAACCTCTTCAGCAGTACTTTTGCATGGTACCATTTGTTCTAACTTTTGAGTCTGTTGATGAAATCCTATGGTGTGTCCATTCAAATGAAACCTCTTCAGCAGTATGATTGCGTGGTACCATTTGTTCTAACTTTTGAGTCTGTTGATGAAATCCTATGGTGTGACCATTCAAATGAAACCTCTTCAGCAGTACTTTTGCATGGTACCATTTGTTCTAACTTTTGAGTCTGTGGATGAAATCCTATGGTGTGACCATTCATATGAAACCTCTTCAGCAGTACTTTTGCATGGTACCATTTGTTCTAACTTTTGAGTTTGTTGATAAAATCATATGGTTGTGACCATTCAAATGAAACCACTTCATCGGTATGTTTTCATGGTACCATTTGTTTTTCAATATTTAACAATAGAATTTGGGATTTTTCTTCAATTTTGATTTTTTGGCAGTCTCTTGGCAGTTTAAAAAGGGTCAAATACCACAAAGTTCCAAAATTAACAATCCTCTGAAAAAGGTGTTCCCATTCCATTAATAAAAATTGATGTTTGCCATGATATCCCAAAATTAGACAATGTTGAGTGTATAAAAACTCGTGTACCTAGTAGGCCACAGGTAGACCAAACAGTTTCAAGCACAGTAGTTGACTCAGTCTCTGAAGCTAGAGGAGTTAAACTACTTTTCCACAGGATGGGATGCCAGTGCATCACTAGGGTCTCTGGTACCCATTTATCCACATGGGTGGAGAAAAACAGTGGAGATTTTGTATGCTAGGAGTCAGCATGGCATCAAAGACCAGGCTAAAGATGCAAATCTTGATATAAATATCTCACATTTTCTGCCCTTGTTTTTAGTTTTATAGATTGGATCAGCCTTTAATGTATGACTGGTAAACACTTTAACATTGTTAAGCTAGTTAATTGCATATTGCATCCACCCAAAAGTACACGTAGCAACCTACACTGTAGCTCTCATTAGAAAATATAACGTAACAAGAAGCTGTACACAGCTTGAACTCGTGGCGCCTTTAACTCATTGCAGCATTGATTCCCAAGTGATTTGAGAGCTTTTACAGAGAAACATAAGCTTAAAATTATGTCTAATCAAGGGCTCCTAAGAGCCAACCCGAGAAGAAGAAATGCTAACGCGTAACACGTAACGCAATATTGCCGTCAGCTTACGTTTTCACACTGACACAGTTCGATGTATTTTTTTTTAAATTAAACGTAAGGATTTTTGACGAACGAAAAAAAAAGTACATCACTTTCATAATGTCCAGTTCGAAAAAAGAAAAAAAAAGGAAAAAAAAAAGAGGACTTTATGGAGATTCGAACTCGGGCCGTCCGGGACTAACCCACAAACTCAGTCACTGCGCTGTCCAAGAACACATACAACCTACGAACTAAATTTTATTATTTTAAGCTAGATACGCATCAGAACGCGTGTTTAGGTTGCAAAATCCTTTTAGATCGATTTTAATGTTGCACTAAAAACTCCGAATGCGAAACATCTGTAAGCTTATTGTTGTCTATATTCGTTTACATCAAATTAATTATTGTTATCGTTGGATTCACGTTGAATTCCTGTTACGAAATTAAACGTGTTCGTAACAAAGCATTTGCTCACTGATGGAAGGTGCGAGTGAGTGAGTGAGTGAGTGAGAGAGTGAATTTTATTTAAACACCCTTGCCGATAACCTGTTCATCATGCTTTCACGCATACACGGATTTAAAAGTAAGACTACACTGCATTCACTGGATTCAGTAGCTGACACTTAAGAGCTCGACCCGGAGCTCGATCGCTAAACAAATGGCAAGTTTAATATATAAAACACAGAACTTGCCAGAGCAAAAATCCCACAGGAATAAGCGGCGAACACAATATCAAACGGTCCTATCCATCCATGAACGCCTTGAATTGTCTTGAAAGTGTGCAGTTGTATGCAGTAGTTCTTTGTCTTGCTTCTCGAGTCAACACACGGATAGACTGTTTACGGTATGTATTTCATGGCCGAAAGCCATATAGTCGTCGATATAGACTTAAATATGCGTGCATAAATTTGCATGCGCTAATGTGACACAAAAAAAAAACAAGAAAAGTCAACGCCGGATTTATAACTCGTGTGCTTTGCCACGAGTAAAAACACTATAAAAGGTGATATTGCACAGTGACACTGATTCAAAAGTTACCTGAGCTGTGCAAATATTGCTGGTAGCCTTGTCTCTTCTGATGTGTTGCTCTCGCGTCTGAAGTGCCAAACGGTAACATGGCTTACCTTGAGCATCCCTGCAAATAATATTTTGTCAGTTAAAAATCATATGCCAACTGGCAAGAAACCAAGATCTATAAGTACCTTTTTTGACTCAAGGAATAACAGAGCTCTGATTCTGTTTAACATGTCTGATGGTATTGCAGTCGGCCACTTACTTGTTAGTCTTTAATAGTTAATCAGATGGTCTATCTGTATAGAAATTGTCAGTCAGTAAGTCTGTGTGTTAATCAGTTGGTTTGTCTGTTGGTCTGACTAGACAGTGTCAGTCAGTCAGTCACAGTCTGACTATCCTTCTGTCAGTTAGTGTCTTTCAATCAGTCTATCAGTCAGCCTCAGTTGTTCAGAAACTTGCCTTGTCACTCCCACCATTCTTCCAGGCATCATCCTTTTCAAGTTCCCCATGTCACGCACAGCAAAGAATCCTGCATGAGGCCCTCCATAGCCTGAAGGCAAGAACATATCAAAATTAATCAAAGGCTCCTGTAAACCAACTCATGATTATGAAATGTCCAGACCCTCCCGTCTCACAGATGTTTGGCTTCACCGACCCCCACCCCCTGCATCCAACTCCCCACCCTCCCCTCCCTCCAACGCCATCCCAATGGGTAAGGCAGGTGACAATAACACTCAATGCCTAACAACCCTCTCCATTCCTAGGTACATGTATATTGTTCCACCAGCCCCCCTCCCCTTGCTTGTAACTCCCCACCCTCCCTTCCCCTCCTGCCAATGCTGTCCCCATGGGTGAGACAGGCAACCATCAAATATTGTGGGCTCAATGTTAACTGTTAAACCGATTGAGTAAAGTTTTGTCCCGCTGCTACGTGCATAACTTGCTCAATGCTTCACATATTTATGAGTTAATAAATGAATGAATTCATTCAGCATTTATCTGTCTCTTGAGTGACTAAAATGACTGATTGACTCGTCGACCGGGTAACAGACCCACTTGACTGGAGTTGATTGACTGACTGACTGACTTGGCTGTCTGACCAATCTAACAGTGTGACTGATCGACTGAATGATTGCTGGGGGGTTTACTGACTAGACCAGCTGAATGAATGACTGACCTGACATCTGACCTGGCTAATAGACTGAGTTGACTGGATTACATTTTGACTGACTGATTGATTGGCTGGACTGACCGACTGGGTGACTTGGCTGATTGCACTGTTGGTATACTATCTGACTGACTGAATGACTTGGCTGATTGACTGTTGGTAAACTCAAATGAAGAATGATCCTCGCAGTTGGTAAACTGTTTGACCAATTGACTGTTGACATCTGACTGACCGATTGACTGAGTCACTGGCTGACTGAATAACTATTGGTATACTGTCTGAGTGACCAATTGACTGTTGCCATACTTACTGACTGATTGACCGACTGGTCACCTAATTGATTGACTGAGTCATTGGCTTACTGATTGACTTTTGGTATGCTGCCTTGAGTGATCAATTGACTGTTGCCACACTGACTGGCTGATTGATTGACTGGTCAGCTAACTGATTGACTGAGTCACTGACTGACTGACTAGACCAACTTACTGAATGATTGACTGACTTACTTGCTGGCTAGATTGACTGACTGAAATGACAGATTGGGCAGACTGACAAAACAGTGCAAGACTAGATGGACAGGGAGATGAAGGAAATGACAGATTGTTGGTGGCTAACTGACTTTGTGTTCAGACTTTGCTTATTATAACTCACCAAGAGGAACACCAAATCGCTGCGTACATCCGATGGCCACATCACAGCCAAATTCACCAGGTGGCCTTAGAACTGTCAGAGCAAGAAGATCTGTGGCACACACTGCTAGAGCCTGTATGTAATAAAACAAGTTTTCAGTTGAGTGTCAAAAGTAATTTTGTAAAATTCATTAATAATTCATAAGGGTACTAACAAATAGAAATGAACCATTCCAATCACGTGGTTAACCCTGTATATCAGATACAACTCACTAGTGGTTGTATCTGCAATGTGAATTTCACAAGTTGTTTACCACATTCGCGTCCGTGTTGTATCGGCACTATACATTCACTTGGCTGTGCCTCGTGATTGTATAGGCCGATACAACACTCCCACTCATGTAGTAAACATTACTTACGATTGCTTTGGTTTTGCATGGCTACGCTCTATGATTGGCTAAAAAATCTTGTGCCACTTTATCAACCAATCAAAACTAATTGTGGCTTGCTCGCAGGCGATTTCCCCCTTGAAGGCAGCTGCATGTATGTGCACCAAGTTGTGATTGGTTTATTGGATGGTCTGTCTGTTCTGATTGGTTCATTGGATTGTCTGTGTCTGTTGTGATTGGTTCATTGGATTGCCTGCGTCTGTTCTGATTGGTTCAAACTGTGCTTTGCGCGCGCTAATCACGCCACAACGCTTTGTTAGCATACAATTTGTGGACGAAGGGGATGTTACTGAGGTGTTCGAGGATCACAGGGAAGTACAAATTGATGAGTATGAGACAGATTCGGATAACGAGGAATCAGACTTTGAAGAACATTCAGAGCTTGTCAACAGAGCGTATGTTACACGATCCGGCAGGGCTGTTCGTGCATTTGTGCGTCTCGACATGTGACGGTAAGAGGTAATAATAATTGTAAAATCATTAAAGATCCATTAAACGGTGCAGATTGATACGCATGGCAGCGAAATTTTTGGCAAAAAAAAAACAAAGAAACCCCACAGTAAAGCCACGAGAGCCGTTGAATAATAAGTGTAATAAGTGTTTGTGGACGTCTTGGGAAAAAGAAGACTTCCGTAGCTAACAAAATTACGTATCCCAAAGGCTAAAGTGGGCATTTCACTCTTGTCAAATTTACCTCTCTTGATTTACTTCGATGCCCTGTAATCGACAGGAAAACAAATTCACATCTAGAATAAAAGCTTTGGTGATTCATCGGTATACTAGATTTGCAAATAAAAGTGGGGTAGACGATCACGTTGCTAAAAAACAAAGTTAACTAGTAGGTTTAAGTGCAATCAAATAATGAATTATTACAAGTTTTACACTTCGTCTAGAGTTTAAAGTCTTAAAACTGCACAAATTACATAGTAAATGTGAATAATTAACTTGCATGATCTTGCATTTTTAATTATTAACTGAGATTTACCGACAACCGACAAAGGTCGAAAATTTTAACCGACAACCGACAAAGTAATGGAATTTTAACCGACAACCGACATGTGGACCCCCCCATTCAAACCCTCATATTGGGCCAATGATGTAGGCCTCTCACTGCATTAATATTGGGCCAATGAAGTTGGGCTCTGCTACATTAATATTGGGCCAATGACGTAGGCCTCTTGCTACATTAACATTGGGCCAATGAAGTAGGGCTTTGGCTAAATTAATATTGGGGCAATGAAGCTGGGTTCTGGCTACATTAATATTGGCCAATGATATAGGCCTCTCACTGCATTAATATTGGGCCAATGAAGTTGAGCTCTGCTACATTAATATTGGGCCAATGATGTAGGCCTCTTGCTACATTAACATTGGGCCAATGAAGTAGGGCTTTGGCTAAATTAATATTGGGGCAATGAAGCTGGGTTCTGGCTACATTAACATTGGGCCAATGAAGTAGGGCTTTGGCTACATTAATATTGGGCCAATAATGTTGAGCTATGGTTTGAAGACAATCTTTTTATGGTTGCTAATTTACATTATTATCTCAGCGGATAAAACCAAATTTTAGAGGTATTAAGTAATGATCCGCACAAGAAGGAACGTGCTAGCAGTAATGCAAGATGGAATGTCAACTATTTTTATTGTTACAACTAGTGATCTCATTGGCCTAGACTAAAAGACTGCTAAAAAGTTAAGGTTCAAGGTGCATTTTGTCTTATTTTTTAAAGGTTTCAAGTAATTTGAGACACAATCGCACAACATGCAATTTTTAAAAGAAATTGTATTTGAGGAAGTTCATCAAAGAAATAAAATTGTTAGCTGTTGTCTTCTACTATTCTGATTGGTTAAGCACGAACATTTCCTAAAATTTATACTGAAATATAATTATAAACCATCAGCCCCTCCTCTATTCTTGAACTCAAAGAAATTCTATGCAAGAAAGAGCCAATGCTGCAGAACAATGAAGTTTACTGTAGTTCTTATGTGGAGCATTACTTAACAGCTAGGCAGGGATGTTAAGCCAAATTCTCATATCTAACATAAAAAATGAATGGTGACCACTAAGGAGAATTGACATTTCAACCTTAAACTCACCTTGCTCTGGTCTCCACAACAGAGATTATCTGTGGGTGGCAATTCTTGTCCACCAAGAACTTTGGTTTCTTGTTGTATCTATGATGAAATTGAGAAGGAAACAGTTTTCAAAAGTTTAAACAGAACCATAGAAAAGCACTGATGAAAAACACAATGTGTTATGGTAAGAAAGAGAAGTAGCCAAACAATGTAATTCAATATCAACGATACATCATGATTTACTGCTTCAGATACGCAAACGAGGTCTGAAAACCGGTAAGCATTGGTGTAGTTTGGTCTAACATAGAGTCAAAAGAGAAGGAAGGGGGTTTAACAAATTAAAACATTTCTTGCTCACTTTTAGAGAGGGGAGGGGGGAGCTTTTTGAGGGGGGTTTAATAGAGGATTTAGGGTATATAAATTACTTTCTTCTTACCTGTAGCAGAGTGCCATGGCCTCAGCTGGAGATGTAGCTTCATCCAAAAGCGATGAGTTAGCAATATCAATACCTGTCAGATCACAGACCATTGTCTGAAAATTCAACAGAGATTCAAGCCGTCCCTGCGCCAGTTCAGGTTGGTAGGGTGTATAGGGCGTTGTCCTGAGGGCACGGCAGAAAAACCGCTGATTGGCTATTTATTTCGCGGGTATTATTACTATCCGCTGACCGATTTCAAACGGCTCAATAGAGCTGGAAAAATTGCCAAATTTGCGCTTTGGTAGCTTGAGAAATACGGCAAGAATGGTAGAACTAATTCCATATTCTAGAAATACTACTCTTGGAAAAACAGTACCACAATTTTAATAACTTTTGGATTAAATTAAATGCCTCTATTCTTCATCAAAACACGCACCCTAACTTGACTGAATTTTGAGATCGAGCGATCAGCATGCATATACAAAATTTGAATAGTTAAGAAAGTCTTTGAATAGTTATGGGTATAAATTGAGCTAAACAAACGTTGGAAGTAGGAAAACAAAATATCAATGGCGAAACAAAATCGCAAAAGGCGAACCTTCACAATTTCATATTTCTTTCCCTCGGTGAGCTCCAAGCACAAACTTGCACGACGCCATGGGCCTTCGTGTATTCGATTGAAAGTCATCTACAATCCAACAGCTCGAATATAAACAACCCCGTAGCAGTTACGTAAAACGTAGACCCATTTATAAGTTCAAATTATCGGAAATTAAGTCAATAGATGGCCTAAAAGCTTTCTCTTTCACATTTGGCCTTTTTCCTCCATATTTTTTCCAAAGCAAGCCATGTTTATATTATCGTAGCAGCAGAGTAGTGGCCGTAGCAGCAGAATTCCTCAAGCGCGGGAAACTTTTGCCGCCGGTGTTTTACATTTCCCGCCATAAACGGCGGCGGCCACCGTCTCAAATTTTTAAAAAAGCCGGCAAAACAGCCCTTAAAATACTCATTTAATAGTCAGGGATTTGCGACTCACGGAATGGGTTAACTCAACGGAGCCGTACCAAGCCGGCAAAGACCCAATTTCTAATGGAAAATTCGTGCGAGTATAGTTGTCGCTTGCGAAGTGATGTTGACAAATGCTCAGGTGCTATTAGCAAATTAACAGGACAAGAAGCATTCGTTTGTGGCTTCGCGAGATCAGTTTGGCTTTGCCGAAACCATGTTAGGCCATTAACAAAACGAAATCAAACAAGCTGCTGTTATCCCGGTGAAACAAAGTGCAGTAACAGCTCGTACCTAGTGCCCTGCCCGAGAAGATTGTTTGATGTTCTCAGCTCTTTGCAATTCTACAGTGGTGGTACTTTTGTGTGTAAAAAACACCTGCTTATTCTGGACCAGGATCCTCAGGTTACTAACCATGTGCTCTACAAGCCCCCCGAGAAGAGAAAGGTATACACCAAACCTGTTTTGAAATTTTTAATGTTTATTAAAGGATTAACTCTTATCCAATTCATTTATTGCAGAAGTGTGACACACCATTGAGAGAGGTAGCAATCCAGGAAGTGAGCTCCCATACTGTGGATTTATCTGCACAGTTAACTGAGGCTAAAAGAGTCATTGCAGAGTTACAGAAAGAAAATGCTGAATTAAAGACACATTACAATGACCAACAAACTCACGGTATTCAGATCTTTACAAAAAATATGGTAATAAAAATTATTTCCCTTTAAGACATTCCAGATGTTATTCTAAAATAATAATTGGCATAACTTGTTTTTTCAGAAATGTCTTTCCATGAGAAATTCCTTTATTTCCATAAGAAGCTGACAAAACATTATGAAACTGGGGGAGTGAAGCTGTACAACCCAGATGCAATGGAAAAGTTCTGCCACGAACATGCACCTGGATTGTTCAACGAGCTTCTGCTAATCATAAGAAATGATGAAAGTGGAAAAATCACAAAACGAAGAGCGAATACTCAAAGGCAGCGAGTTGTTGCAATGCTACATCAGTTCTCTTACTTCAGAAATCAAGTAAGTTAGTAATGGCTCGAAAGCTGATATAATAAAGATACCTAAAGGACTTGGCTTTATCATAGCCTATGTACAGACACCCAATCCCCTCAAGAAAAATCAGAGGGGAGTGGGTGTTGTTACACATTCTAGCTTTATCAATGTCTAATTTTTTTTAATTTTATTATTGAACTGCAATAGAAAAATAACACATTGCAACAAGATTGTGGTGTCCACCTATCCTTTCATGGTGCAAGTGACAATGCCCTAACAGCTGGATATCTACTGGGCTTTAGTACCCATCCCAGAAGTGTGTTTAACCATAAGAAGACTCGGGCAATGAAAAGCACCAGCAGCACTAACACCATCATTGAAAGTGCCATTAAGGTATAATGTTAAACATGACAGTATGTTATTACATGTTCCCAAGGGCTATTTATATGAGCAGGACTGGATAAGTAGGAAATGCTTAACCAGCTGGGATGATCTTACATAATGTCTTGAAAACACAAATACTATGTTGTAAACAGTCAAAAAACTGGCCCGGCTCTGCAAGAAAATATCTCAAAATCCAAAAGTTGGGGCCCGTGCAATAAGACCTGAAATTGAAGTAAGATCTATAAACAAAAATGCATGCAAATTGGCAGCCAAATTCACATGAACTGCAGATTCCATTACTAAGTTTCTGTAACAGTCCCTTCTACTTTTTTTTTTTTAACAGAATAACAACTTCCTTCTGCTAATCATAGATGATTTCCATTGTGTCCACACAATAAAGGACCCAAAACAAGCAAAACTAAGTGAAAGTATACATATATGTACAGGAGTTGTAGACAGCCCCAAGTCTATCCCTGCCATAAAAGAGAGCAAATTGATCCATCAAGATGTACCAGTACAAGTGGCTGGTAGAGGAATTGTCAATTGTCGTGGCGGAATCAACCCAGATAAAGTTAATGCACTCTTTAGAGAATACCTGCCCGATTATTGTGTTAACAAAAGCATTGTAGAATTAAGGTGAGAAATATTTCAAAACATTGCTTTTGTTTTGTCTGCCAGCCTATTTTTTTTACTGTTTCACTTTGTTCTTTGTTTTTTTCTTGAAGGAAATAAAGCAATTTCCTATCTTTTCTATAAGTGATGTGTGCAGTTAAATTAAATCTGAAAAAAGCCTATTGGACAAATTAAAGCTTACCCTAGATATAAGTTTACTGTAATATATTCCATTTCCCATGTCAGCGGGCTTTAAAACAAAAACTACATGTATGCTAAACTTGTACAGAAGGGGAGAGAAGTCATATTCAAAATGATAAGACAAAATAATTTACAGAAACAGAATTGGTGATATTTAAAAATGTTAAACATGAAGTGGATTTAAAGTTGATAAAATTAGGTAATCATGCTTTGCCCTGGAGAATGAAACAAACGATAATATTGCCTTTTAGAGTGTATACTGTCGAGGCCAGGCATGACTTGGATTTGCTTTCCAACACTTGGTTGGTTGACGAATTTCAACAATCTCTGAAGAGTAAGGATGATTACAGGAAGGCAATAAATTACATCACTGATATTTGTCCATCGCTAAGAGGATACATCGAAAAAAATCTACTGTTTCTAGCTGGTGACTGGCCAACATGGTACTACAACAAGAAGATTATATGCCAGGTTTGCCTAAAAGTTATCAATTCATTCTACATCAAGTTCACTCTCATATCACAAAGAGAATCAAAAAACACTGTTCACAATAATTCAGAAAGATGCAAAAACTAGACAAGAGTGAAAAGGATTTCATAATTGATATGTTGAACTTGGGATGTGAAAGGCCATGCTGGTAGAGATCATTAATTTGGACTTGACATACTGTGCTCAAATATAGTTATAAGGTGAAATGTTTCAAATGAATAGCATAACCTAGCTCTTCTGAAGGTAAATCAGCAGAAAAATACAAGTACATGTGTTTCAGTTTGTAAGGTTTGTTTTACAAGAGAGTTTTCTTACTCCACAGTGGAGACCCAATGTCGATCCAGATTGGTTATTATCCATTGTGCCATGGCAAGGACCCTTTCACATCTGCCTAAATTCCCAGGAAAATGTTGTCTCAAACTTTCGCTGCTTTTTCGATAAACTCTACAAGTTCCTGTTTGGTCAAAGAAAGGTGTTGCCAACCAAACCAAAGCCGTACAGAATTTCAACACTCATCACTGTGGCTTTTGGCGGATGGCTAACAATTAAAGATGCAGTTTTGTCAGCATTTGGACAGTGCAAAGACCCCGAGTATGTTTCCTTGGTATTCCTTCTGAACGAATTGGTTCCTCTGGTGTTTTACTTTTACAGTGTTATTTTCAGAGGGGGAGACCAAATGAAGTGGATCCAAGCCACGACACGGTTGGCACTGATGTTCATCATCCAGCGTAGGCGTCACTATGACAAGGCAACTCTATGTCAACTGAGTGACCTTGTCCACCAGAAGAGTTTAGCTATTCCAAATTTCCTGGAAATCTTGGAGAATTGGCTCAATGAGCTGACTGAAAAAAAAGTGGAAGTATTTCACTCATTACTTCGAAGGTGAGATCTGCAAAAAAAATAAAGCAAAAGTGAAATAAGTTCAAAAGATGATCATTGTGATAATCATCTTAACTTTTCAAAGAAATAGTTGAATATGCTCAGGTTAAAAATTATACTTTCATGTATTACTGTTATTATGTAGCATTGCCTGCAAATGTGATGGAATTTTCTTCATATATTTTCAAAGCCTTGAAAAACATGATACATGTTTCTACTGTACCAAATGGCCTGAACTGCATTTTTCTTTGTTTAGGAACATTGTATAATATTTGAATGAATTTGTAACAAATTTATTCTTGTGAATGCCCCTTCTAACCACTAGACCACCGTGCCACCCCTTTTTTTTTCCATCAAAGTAGACAGGAAAGATTTCTGGCCACCAGTCCACATTGACAGTCCTGTATCTGAATGGTTAAAAATATGCATGTATGCACGCTCAATAATAATAATAATAATAATAATAATAATAATAATAATAATAATAATAATAATAATAATAATGATAATAATAATAATAATAATAAATAAATAAACTTTGCATAAACAAAGGTATTTAAGTTAATGCTTTTCATGTTTTCCTCTAATCAGGTCACTTCCCCCAAATGCAACAGCTGCCCAAGTTCAAGATGCTGCGAGGGCTCTTAGCGTAAACAGATTTGAGGAAGATTTCTGTACCTGGTTCCTTCCTGTGAACCCCAGGGGTAAAGTTGTTCGGAATCTGGAGGAGTTGTCACTCAAAGCAGCCGAGTTTCTCCTTGACTTGTTTGTCTCGGTTAGGCAAAACTTGGGTAATGCTGTGAAAATACCAAAAGGACATCGTAAATATCAGGTAAAAATAAAAATTTGAAATACAAGTATAAAACCCTCTAGGTCTTTTCTAGGACTTGTGTAGATTCTCCACAGCTCTAAATTTTTCAAGATATATGTATATAAAAAATTATATGTGATAATAATTTATATCTGGCACTACAACACAATTCTGAATTCTGAACAGTCAAAGAAAAACAATAATTATTAGTAGTGTACAAACTAAATAACTCTTATTCAAAGTCCACATAATAAAATTATTACTTGGACTTTCCAGGGTCTACCAAACAAAAGTTTATTCATTTCCAAGGAACTTCCAGACCTGGAAAATATCTGACAAAAATTTAGGACTAACATGTATTCATCTAATAATTTGGTACTCATTTTTCATCCTAGCCATATTACCTCCCCTCTCTTGATGCCACAGTGGATCAAAGAAGCTTGCCTTTGGGGTATGCCTGGAACGGACAGGAACCAGACCCTCCGTTACCACCAATTACCAGAAAAAAATTCCTGCATAGCAAAAGTAAAGAAAAAAATAATGCACAGAGAGCCAATGGAAAAAAGGTATGGAACAATCCCGAAAAAAAAATATTGCACAACATCAAGACGGAAAAAAATTCATGATCAGAAAAATTGCCCACACCCCCCCCCCCCCCCCACAAAAAAAAAGTCCCTCCCTTTGTAGGCTACAATTTCAGGTCTCTATTTTTTTCTCTAATCGGCTCGGTACTGTTAGAAAAAACATAACTTTAGAATTTTGTACATTTTTTTTTCGCTTTAATATCCTTGAAACCACCCACTACAAGGAATCAGAATTGTTTAAACACAGGCATTTTGGAGAATCGGTCATAGGATTTCGAATAAATTAACAATATCAACATGATCGATCGCGACCATAGCGTGACATAAATTCGAGATGTTCGGAATTTCAACGTGACTCCATGGCGTAATGCTTAAGAATTGTTTACTCATCAGCTGACTTGCCGGGACGTGCTTTCTGAACTCAACTGTTTGACAATTGATTTTGTTAGAAAAGTTCAACCCGCTTTCCTTTTACTAGAAATAGAACACATTCTGAAATCACAGCGTTTTAATGTTTAACAATTTCGTCGAAATTAGAACGGTAAATATTTCAATTGTAAATTGTTGCTTCGATGACATCACTGATTTCTGAAAACCGGAAGTAAACTAGGTACGGTGTTGGCCGCAGCAAAATCGATTCCCGGGGCAGTTGACACGACAGAAAAAAAAAAGGGTATTTTAAGAACTGACTCGTCGCGAGCGACGAGCCAGTTAATAGTGTTGTCTGTACCATTTGCTCTAAGCAGCTTCCCCTCAGAGTGCAAGAACTGGCCAGTAGCTTCAACAAAGGTTTGTTGCCAGTTATTCATAACAGTGGAGCAGAAAGTGGTGATGATGATGGTGACGTAGACAATGATGATGACAGTGGCAACTCTGATGATGATGATGATGATGATGATGATGACGACGATGATGATGAAAAGCCTGCAACAAAAGTTCACAAGATACTTGCTAGAGCCAAGGAATGCCTTCAGCATCTTCCCATATCAGATCTTTACAAGTACACCAACAGAAATTCAAAACCTGCATCCTCTTCAGAAGCAGCAGCGGCAGTAAACGTTGACAGTGGCTTTGCATGTGCCACATGCGGAAGAGTCTGCAAGACAAAAGGAGGGCTGACTCAACATCAAACTATCCACAGATAATAGTCCAGTTTCAAATTCGCTACGGCCGCTGAATGAAAGCTCTGAAGACGCATTTTTACAGGGTTAGCCTCAATCTGAAGTGATAAATTCACAAATTCAGGCGAGAAGATGACCTGTTCAGAGCTCTGTCTATTGTTTAATTTTCAAATTTCACGCACCTTCTGCTGGTATTTGTGAATATTTTACATCAGGTCGAGTCTAACCCTGTATCAATGTGTCATTGGCGTTTTGAATTCAGCCGTTATTTTAAATATGAAAATGGCTTATTGATATTCACTATATGTACATATGTATTGTTTTTGATTAGGCATTCTATTTTTTTGGCTTTTGTTTCACTGTAAAGAAATGCAATCTTAAAATTAACAAATTTACACCGGTTTTCCGTGGTCTGGACTCTTATTTACCACGATTTACGTCATCACATGGTCAAAATGTTGTGGATTCACGAGGCGCAGCCGAGTGAGTCAGCAACAAATTTTGACCATGTGAAAACGTAAATCGTGGTAAATAAGAGTCCACACCACGGAAAACGGTGTAAATTTGTTTTTTACAACAATATTTAGAAAAAAATACAAGGAAAAATCGAAGTCTTGTTACAAACGTGAAAGCAAAGAAAGAGCAAGTGTTGTCTATAACTTTCTCGCAATCTGATTGTTTTTTTTCAAGCGCGCGTGATGTTAGCGTCAGCACCGTTGTCTGGACTCTCATTTACCACTCACGTCGACTAATCAAATTGCGAGTTTAGCGGCAATTGTGGTAAAATACATTGTATTTAATGAATGGAGTGATATAAAAACCTTTGTCAGGTTTTTTTTTTCCTTAGACTTTCACGAGTCTTTAATATGCTTGCATTGGGCCAATTTTTAGCAAGGACAAGATAAAGCAAAGAAATGGGTTTGTCAGTGTTATGTTTATGTATTAATTTGAATGCTCAGCTGAGCCCTGGACTGAGTTTAGGTAGGCCTCCATTTTTTAAACATTCACTTCTAAATTTTAAAATTATTCGTGCCGTGTTCCTCGATTACTATTAAGATGACGGTCAAAACCCTAACAGGAGAGTCAATATATTACAGGTAATGTTATGTAAATGGTGATCAATGACAAAATGCTGCTAAAAATAGTGGAGCTCTGTAAACAAATAAATAAACAGGGTTCAAAATAAAATCACAGCTTTAAGCTTGAATTTGTAGGCTTTTTTTGTCTAGGCTCATTTTTTCCTGGCTGTCAATAATGAATGAGCACATACCCGCAGCAGTCAACAACATAAATTTTTTTTTTCACTTTTTGCGATTTGTGTGTACATGTAGGCCACCTCTTATAATCTGTTCCAAACTTTTTTTCGTATAACCACCCCGGGTGTTATGAGAACCTGAATTTTCGTTACAGGATACCATTGCAGCGACTTTGATTTCAGTTGACCGATCCCAGAATTACATGAATTTTCTCTTTCTTAAGGTGAAAAGTCGCCAGCAAGTGTGGTCAAAGTGCCGGGTACCGCCGGCAGGCGGCTGCTATTTTGAAGCCTGAATAAATAAATGTCGGGAAAGGAAATGCCCGATTAAATCCAAACAAAATAGTATATTAAATCTTCATGTGAATAAGAACTAAAATTTGAAAAAGGCAAGTAAAAATACCTCGTGGTATTTAGAACTATTAGTTATCAAAAGCTTTTGTCTCAAGGGATTACGGAACATTGTTTGCATGAGAATATCGTGTTAGAAAATGGCGCCAAAAGCAAGCTTACGAATAACATATTTCTGGCCCTGTTTAATTATATAAGCACGTATATATAAGCTTCGAGATTGTTAACATTGGAGAGTAAACTTGGCTTACCGTTTAACTCTGTGGTGTGAAGTCATCTGTATATCATTATCTGAAGAAAAGCATAAAAAAATCATGTAGAAAGTAAGCACGTGCTTCGCTCAGCACTGAATGAACAACAGCACGGCGCCAACCCAGGGAAGGACATCATATAAACACAAAAAATGACGCTCAAAGAAAGCAATGAAAGCAGGCTTAAATTTGGAACATACTTACATTTGCTTTGTCCGCATTCTCTGCGATAAACAGAAGTCCCAGATGGGCAAAAATCCCCAAAAATGCTCGTAACTCGAACCTCGCTTCGTAGATAAATAGCACGTTCGAACTAAACTGCACCTGAACACGGTCAGCGGAAAGCGCTGGAGCATGCTCTAAGACAACGAGTGATTAGCCAATCAGCGGTTTTTCTGCCGTGCCTGTCCTGAGGAGATACATGAAGGATAGAAGTGATGCAATGATCCAAATTTAACTCAAGCCTGGTTTTTATAAGGGGATTCCCTTGTTTTCCAACCATCCCAGATGTTCCCAATACTTGAAGGAATTGAATGTGGTTATATATGAAATAAATCATATGCAAGTTATGTAAACTGCGGGTGAAACATATTGAGTGATAGATGTGATCCTCACAGAGATCTAATCAACTTGAACAGTTAAAAGTTGGTTATGTATTAACATCTGCATGCCAGCAACAGCCAATTTTGCCACCTGCATTGTACAGGCAATGATCTGCCGCTTTATTCTGTGTGGCACTAATATTCCCCAGGACCCCTTTGGACTTTTTCCTTTTTGCCTCCATGTACTACTCCGTTTATGTTGCCTATTACTGTGAAACATTTTGAGAGGACCATGCACAATATAGAACAGTAAACTAATGAATTAAGCTTTTAAAATAAGGTGAAAAGGTCGGAAGCACAAGAATTAAACTCAAAAGAGTTTAGTTGTAAACAAATGCTTCGACGAGTTACTAGCTTCAATTTAAAACGAAATCAGGTTTAAAAATAAGCACTTAGCTCTATATTCCTCCAAAAACGCTTGATTTGCAGAGTTACGCAGCCTCTAATGCGGTCTTGACCACTGTTTGAAAAATGTGAAACCTGTATTGAGTAGCAAACCGCGAAAAAATGCAGGGAAATGCTTTTAAACGGTTTTCTCCGCTAAACACAGCTCCAACTAAAGTGTTTACCGAGCTGACGTCACATTGGCCACGTAGCCTCGCGAAAAACACAGCCTCGCTTTGGTTTCAAAATTGCCCAACGTGGGCGGGCGCGGGCGGCGGCACACGCACGCGCCCGCGAAACATTCCGCTAGCCATGACCATGAAAAATGACGGGCATAGGTTCTATGAGTATGGAGCTGCGCAGCAGGGCCTTCGGCCCGGCGAGTGCTCCGCTATAATTTACACATGAACCGAAAACAAATAGGGCTAAAACTCGCTGTTGCATGCATGAATTATCGTTTAATTTATTTCACCTTTCAAGCCCTTCAGGAACGAGGGGCATTGCAGCGTTTAACAAAGAGACAACATTTGCGCTAACGTGTTTCGTATGGCTTAGATCAATACTACTTCGTGAGGTACCTCGTGTTTCGTCTGGCTTAGATCGATACTACCTCGTGAGGAGGTTTTATTCTCAAAATAAACATTTTTCTATTATCATTCGCGCAATATGCCGCTTGATGTGAACAAATTTCCTAGTGAAACATGTTTCATTCGTAATCAGACCAAAAATGTTTCGCCCTAGTGTGAACACAATATAAAAAGATGATAAGAAGTACAATCAAACCTGTATATAACGGTCACCCTTGGGAAATGGGTAGGTGACCGTTAATATACAGGGTGACCGCTATATACAGGGCCGCTATATACAGGCTTGACTGTAGTTTCCCTACTTCTTTTAAAATTAAGTTAACGCTTGTTTTGTTTTTAGGGAATTAAATTTGAAGAGGAAAAGATGACGAGCATACTTGAAAGTATTGATGTAAAAACTCTTATTCTTCGGCCATTTCAACTTTAACAGAAATAAAATACACACAGCGGTTATAAACATGACAAAACAACGCATGTTGTAAAAAACTTTGATTAATGACTTGACGTTTCGTATGCTTCAACATACATCTTCAGAAGTGACTATTGTCATTTCTTTTAATTAGGTTCCAGTCTTTCTCCACACAGTAAATCCATGAGGACTGTTTTAGCCCCAAAAATGGGGCCAAAATTTTGACCCAGATACGGCTCTATTTTTTTGGGATCTGTTTTGGCATCTTTCAAAGGAGGTCTATTTTATAACCTAATAAAGTACTCTTTTAGCCCTTAAAGTAGGGCTATATTTTGACCCAGATACGGCTCTATTTTTTGTGGGTCTGTTTTGGCATCTTTCAAAGGAGGTCTGTTTTCTAACCTAATTTGGTACTCTTTTAGCGCTTAAAGTAGGGCTATATTTTGACCCAGATACGGCTCTATTTTTTTTGGATCTGTTTTGGCATCTTTCGAAGGAGGTCTGTTTTATAACCTAATGAGGTACTCTTTTAGCCCTTACAGTAGGGCTATATTTTGACCCAGATACGGCTCTATTTTTTGTGGGTCTGTTTTGGCATCTTTCGAAGGAGGGATGTATTATAACCTAATTTGGTACTCTTTTAGCCCTTACAGTAGGGCTATATTTTGACCCAGATACAGCTCTATTTTTTGTGGGTCTGTCTTGGCATCTTGCGAAGGAGGTCTGTTTTATAACCTAATGAGGTACTCTTTTAGCGCTTAAAGTAGGGCTATATTTTGACCCAAATACGGCTCTATTTTTGTGGGTCTGTTTTGGCATGTGGACCATTTTGGCCCCTGTAGGACTTTTTTCCTTAACTATAAATGGCTTCCTTTTTTTAGATCTGGTTTGGCACTATTAAGAGGTTTGCTTTATATTAAAGTAGAAATGTCCCCCCTCCCTCCCCCTTTAAAGGGCCTTGATTGGTATTTAATATGAGGTCTTAAGTAGATAACCATTTTGGCCCTCTAATTGGGCTATTTTTGGAATTTGAAAAGTCTGTTGTGGTACTTCGATCAGTTCAATACAGACCATTTGCAGTGTCCCTCTACATGTATAAGTAAATACGTCCCTTCAAAACAGTAAGAAATGACAATATATACGTTAAACAACATAACCATTGGTGTTTAATTGTATATAGCTCAAGCATTACACAACATGCTTAATTATCCTCTGTCAGTTTTATGTGGTCTGCTCTATTAGCAATATAACAACATTAATTTTATGTAATCTGTCCATGTACAGTTAGTAACTAAGCTGTATCAAACAATTTCACAACTTTCTATCAACTCTCAAAATATATGATATAAAATTATATTGAAAGGAAACCTGGGCAATGTAATTATACTGTTGCAATACGCAGTATTCGCCCAGCGTACATGATAGTTAATAATAATGAAAGGCCAAATGCGACTCCTATTGGTCAATGCGTTGTATCTATGACCTTCACATCATAGTTTAGCTCTTACAAGTATGCCTTTTAAAGACTTCCCTTTCTGTAGGAGATTATGGGAGGCTCCTTGAATATTTCTTTCAATAATGGTTGCCTTTCTATAATATACCATTTGTTCATTAAAATGGTTTTTAAACTGATTTGGCACAGAAGGGCGGTATTCTGTTAGAAACGGTAATATTCTTTGTTTGTTTTCGTTTTTCTTTTCAAACCTGACATTCTTCCGTGATGTTTGACTTCTGACAGTGTTATATCTTTGAAGTTATAATCCTTTCTTGGCCCCTGATGGGTGGCAAGAGGAAAAATGGGTATATTGGAAAGTTTCTGTCGGTTTGAAGTACATTCTAACATCAAAAATGTATTCTTTCTAAAATCTGTGGCCCAATAGGAGTCGCGTTTGGCCTGTCATTATTATTAACAATAAACGAGGCCCTCATCAAACAAGTTGGTCATCAAAACAATGGGCTGAAACATTATTACACGGTAATTATTTTTTGGTCAAAACCTAATCAAACAAAAATTGCAGGGTGGCTGTTTGTGAGTACAGTCTATTATCTTTGCACATGTACATGTATGAAGAAGGTTTTTTCTTTTCAAGTGGTAATTAAACTTCAAAATGTTCACAACAATAACAGATTAATACTATTTCATATTTGAAAGAACATTTAGCATTGTTGAAACTGACACTGGGCATTTGTCAGGTAAAATACCCATGAGGGCTAACTCCTTGCACTCTATATTATACATTGCCAATAAAATTACCAGAGCATCACCTATCTTTTTAGTAGCTACATCACAAACAATGATTGTTTCTGCCACAACATAAATGAGTCCCTTGCCAAAGAAGTTGGTCATCAAAATAATTGGCTGAAATCTTCTTTTGATGATTTCATCCATTGATCCAGTATCCTAAAAGAAAGCAGCATCTTGTTATTACAAGAAGATGCCAGTCTTATTAAAATGCTTCTTAAAATGTTGGACAATGTACTTGGTTGTATCTACATGTTGTACATGTATGCGATGAAATACATTTTATCTTTAATATTCTTGCATGTTCTTTTTCCGGGCAAATTCAAAGACATTTCAATGTTTTTTATTTCAGTAAACGGCTTCAAAATCTTCCCAATAAACCTATTCAATCTGATATTAATCAGAATTTTTAGTTTGTTTTAGACAAGAAAAGTTAGCTAAAAGTTTATAAAATCAACATGTACATAAAGACCCTCATTCTTTACAAACCATTAATGAGTAAGGACTTTTCAAGGACTTTCAAGACTGTGTGAACATTTACCTTAATTATCTTGAGGTCAGCATACTGATCCTGTCCATTTTCTGTTGTTTTCTTGTTTGACTGCTTCATGATCATTGCTACTATTTTCAAGGCAGCTCTTTGTTGACATTCTACCACAAAGCAGATAAAAATGTTTATAATATGCAATAACATAGCTTGGCTCTTCTCTTATTACTGCATACCTGTAAACGAAATGCACTTTTCTGGCAGAAAGGAAATCTGAGAAAGGCTTATTAATAAAACAAACTGGTAGGAGGCAACATTTTATGCACCAACATTGTGTCAGGTATCTGCTCAGTTGTAAACAATATTAAAAAAATCATCAATAAAATTCATAAAAAAATACAAAATGATTTATGAATGTTTAATGAGTTTCTATATTTGATAAAAATATGGTTGAACTTTTAGCTCAATTTTCTTGTCAAAAACAAACTTCTTTTCAGTTTCTCCTGGAGTGAAATGCTGTGTCTCTATAAAAAAATTATTTGCTATTATTTGAGAGATACCTCATGTATACAGATAAAGCTGCCATACATGTCTCCTCATCCACACGCAAAATCAGATCATGGTACCAGATACCAACAGTAAAACTGTTAGTGTCTACCACATAAGGTGTGGTGCCAAGGAAACAGTATAACTTCATGCAAAGTATACCTCCAAGGTAAAGCCTATTGTGCAAATTTTGTGCTTTCTCTTCAGGCAATCCACAAAGGAACATAATGTTGAGATATGAATTATGCATGTATGCATGTATATGTGTACATTGCAGTGTTAGGCTTCTCACAATAACTTTTTGGGGAGAACTTTAATATTCCAGAATGAATGCAAAATGAAAATTATTGTGCTACTTTATTTTAATACGATGTGTGGTTCAGCATTCTTAAAGAATGTGTTCAGCACTGTGGCGTGTAATTGGACAAAACTAACCATTTTTTGTAGTCTCAACTGAAACCTACTTATGCTCTAGTGCTAAACAATTCAAGAAGTGAAAAAAAAAAAAGATTTAAATAAAAAGTAACTCAATTGTACCTTTGACATTACCAAGGCTGACCCTGTTACCTGAAACATAAATAAAAAGGGCAGGTATAAAACAGTAGAGTGAACTGGGAATGCAAGACCACAAAGGTGAAAAACAGAGAAAAAAGTCATAGGTTTTTACAGACAAACCCCTAATTCTTCATTTTCCACAAAGCCAAAACGGAACGCCTGATCTGCCATTTCAGCCAATTGTATTGGTGCTATTTTAGTACTGTAGTGTAGTGTTATACCTAATTTGGCATTTTCCACAAAGCCAAAACAGAACCCCCGACCTACCATTTCCGCCAATTGTATTGGTACTATTTTAGTTATGCGGTTTTTACCTAATTTGGCATTTTCCACAAAGCCAAAACGGAATCACTGATCTGCTATGTCAGCCAATTGTATTGGTGCTATTTTAGTACTGTGGTGTTCTACCTAGTTTGGCACTTTACTCAAAGCCGAAATGGAACCCTTAACCTTTCCTAAGGGGTATAATTGTTCCTCCATGGGGGGAGGGGGGGGGGATATTAAATGGAATGGCCCATTTGGAGTGACATTTTGAAACAAAATGGCATGGGATGACAATATGTCATGAATCATATTGCCTAAATTTCAAGACTTTTTCATTAACTAAAGGCATTTTCCCGATATCAAATCAAATTTACTATACGATTACTTTAGCTTACAATCCCACGCTAGAAAAGATCACTGTAAATTTTAGCTTATTGAATTGGCGTGACATGTTACTAAGCTCGTGTAAATTCATTACCTGACTGCTTGAAGAATGTTCATTTGCCAATTTACTTGTTGAAGGAGTTGAAGGAGAACTCTCTTCGCAGGAAGATTTAGGTGCAGGTTGCTTTGCAGCAGTGCCTTTCGATAAAGCAAACATGGATAACGCGTCATCGGACTTTATATGTTCATTATCCTCGTCGTCACTTTCCGAGTCAATGACCCGATTTCTCTTGCTTGAAATAGATGACTTGTCTTCATCTTCTAGGCTCTAGAGACAAAAAGAAAACAAAGCTCTATAAGACGTTATACATACCAATTAAGCAATAAAATCGGATATTTCTATCTTTTAAATCGAGATTTATCCTTGCAACCATCGAAAACGGGCCGCGCCAGACTAACGGAAACCAACGGTCGATCGAAAGATTACTGCGCATGAGGAATTAGGTTAATCTCGTTACCAGAGCCTGCGCGAACTTCCCTTGTATCACGTTGTCACGCGATTTTTTGCAATTCTTCATTTATTATTTTTTACGAGCTCTAACCTCAAACATGTAAATGAAATGTTAATTCAAAGATGGAATCTCGCTGACATAACAAAAACAGATGATTTATAAGCATTAGTTACCACTTGTTTTAAACTGCGGAATGGCAAAAAAATAAACGTATGGCAGTCATTTTTAACCTTTTCGCAATCCGTTTCAATCTTTTCCGTTTTTGACTATCCGCACTTTACAAGGAAGTAGTATATATTTTGTGATTTTCTATGGTTTTAAACCATTATTTAGTGGTTCAATTTATTTCCACTCGTTTGTGTGGAACAGAATTGCCGAAAATAGCGTGCCTCTATATATAAGGCAAATGAAAATAGCGTCGTATATATTATATTGTGTCCGGCCTTAGAGCAGTAAGCAGAAGTTTGAATCTATTGAACTAAAAGTGGGTTTTGTGGCAAACTGGCTAGTTACTTACTGTGACAATGATCTCTTGCCACGTCGACAACGCTTGGCGTTTGTCGGTCAACACCTCCTGAACATGTCCGCGAACTCTAATCTTGTTAGAGTGGTAAATTGCCCACCATCAATTTCAGCAACTGAAAAGAAAAGAAGCCGACCGAAAATTAAATTAAAAACAAAACTAACAGGCAAAGAGAAAATAGCTATAATTTCATTCCAATTAAAAGCCACGTGTGCTTCAGTTACATATGGAAACCTGATTAACAAAGAACAATTTCACAGTGCTGCTGGTAAAATAAACACACCTTTGAAAGCTGTGACTATATGCTCTCCTTCAATCCCTTGTTTGCTAAAACTTTAGCAATGTCGTCCACTGCCATATCCTTTAGACTCGAACGATCCATTCTTATTAGAAAAAAGAAGCTTTGTTAACTTGACTTGACCTTCTTGTTCTGGCGCGAAACTCCCGCGAATGAACTGTCCACGTCGCACGCTTGGTCTTAAGCCAAGCACGATACGAAAGTTGATACATAAAAGAGATAACGAAACCGGTTCAAACTAGATTTATATGAAAGAGATTTTTGTTGAGGATAACAGACACCTGTTTATTAAGCGAAAACAAACTACTGTTATCTGTGGAAGGGTAAATGCGGTTGTTGTCATGTATAACGCAACCACACGAGTCACGTGTGATAGTATAAACTATTTTCATGCAAAGGTGTAGTTAAATGAAGTCGGGACAGTTATATTTCCATTTCTGGGAGTAAGCTATTATATAATTAGATGAAATACGAGAAAGTTTTAACAAAAGATTAAACTAAAGTGTCAGTCGGCTTAGCAGAACAAAACTAAACAATATACGCATTCTTCACATAGCGTAAAATGCGTGACTATCTCGGCCCTTTGCACTTTGCACATTCAGCGGACGGCGATTGTTTTACTTCATGGATGATATTAGCGTGATATCAGCGAAAGCGCGCGAAAATCTATGTTGACACAACCGCTCTCTCCCTATGCGAAAAATTCTCGAATCGGTAACACAAATTCGCCAGTTTACGTGAGAAAATCTCTGCACCGCAGCTATGTTATAAAATCCGAGCCCGAGACCCAATGCGGGAAAAAACCGAGCCCGAGACTTAGTGCCAAAAATATCCGATTCACCTATCAAACAACAAACAAGGATGAAGAATGAGAATGCTTGACAAAAGTACCCGAGACTCCGAGACCTTGAGGAAAAAAATCGGAGACTCCGAGACAGAAAAAGCACCAGCCAAACGAGACTTTGAGACTTAAAACAAAAACTGCCCAGATTTCGAGACCGGACCAAAATTTTCCGAGACCCACGATTTTGAAGGTACCATTCGCCACCCCTCAAATTATATATCCGCGTAAACGTCAAATATTTAATTCTTATAATCTGCAGGTAACAGACCGATTCCTTTATTAGAGCGAGCGGAGAAAAGTAAAATATACCAAACTTTACACTTTTACGAATCAGACACTACACAAAGCCTAAATAGAACCCCTAACCTGCCATTTCAGCCAATTGCATTGGTGCTATTTCAGTACTGTGGTGTTATACCTAATTTGGCATTTTCCACAAAGCCTAAACAGAACCCCTAACCTGCCATTTCAACCAATGATATTGGTGCTATTTCAGTACTGTAGTTTTATACCTAGTTTGGCACTTTCCTCAAAGCCGAAATGGAACCCTTAACCTGCCATTTCAGCCAATTGTATTGGTGCTATTTCAGTACTGTGGTGTTATATCTAATTTGGCATTTTCCACAAAGCCAAAACAGAACCCCTAACCTGCCATTTCAGCCAATTGTATTGGTGCTATTTCAGTACTGTGGTGTTATACCTAATTTGGTATTTTCCACAAAGCCTAAACAGAACCCCTAACCTGCCATTTCAGCCAATTGTATTGGTGCTATTTCAGTACTGTAGTTTTATACCCATAGTTTGGCACTTTCCTCAAAGCCGAAATGGAACCCTTAACCTGCCATTTCAGCCAATTGTATTGGTGCTATTTCAGTACTGTGGTGTTATACCTAATTTGGCATTTTCCACAAAGCCAAAACAGAACCCCTAACCTGCCATTTCAGCCAATTGTATTGGTGCTATTTCAGTACTGTGGTGTTATACCTAATTTGGCATTTTACGCAAAGCCAAAACGGAACCCCTGACCTGCCATTTCAGCCAATTGTATTGGTGGTATTTTAGTTCTGCCGTGTTATACCTAATTTGGCATTTTCCACAAAGCCAAAAGGAAACCCCTAACCTGCCATTTCAGCCAATTGTATTGGTGCTATTTTAGTACTGTGGTGTTATACCTAATTTGGCATTTTACGCAAAGCCGAAATGGAACCCTTAAACTGCTATTTCAGCCAATTGTATTGGTGCTATTTTAGTACTGTGGTGTTATACCTAATTTGGCATTTTACGCAAAGCCGAAATGGAACCCTTAAACTGCTATTTCAGCCAATTGTATTGGTGCTATTTTAGTACTGTGGTGTTATACCTAATTTGGCATTTTACGCAAAGCCGAAATGGAACCCTTAACCTGCTATTTCAGCCAATTGTATTGGTGCTCTTTTAGTACTGTGGTGTTATACCTAATTTGGCATTTTCCACAAAGCCAAAACGGAACCCCTGACCTGCCATTTCAGCCAGTTGTATTGGTGCTATTTTAGTTCTGCGGTGTTATAGCTAATTTGGCATTTTCCACAAAGCCAAAACGGAACCTTGACATGCCATTTCAGCCAGTTGTATTGGTGCTATTTTAGTACTGTGGTGTTATACCTAATTTGGCTTTTTCCACAAAGCCAAAACAGAACCCCTGACCTGCCATTTCAGCCAGTTGTATTGGTGCTATTTTAGTTCTGCGGTATTATACCTAATTTGGCATTTTCCTCAAAGCCGAAACGGAACCTTGACATGCCATTTCAGCCAATTGTATTGGTGCTATTTTAGTTAAGCGAAAATAGCTTTGAATTGGACCCTACTATGATACCTATTTTGGACCTGGGTTGTACCCAATTAGCCATTTGTATAGCTGCTGATTTGGTTCCACAAAACTGGGCTAATTTAGGTTACATTATAACGTCTGTTTTGGACACTTGCTTTTCCAAATTAGCCTCTGCAACGGTATCAAAACGGACCCTTTGGGTGTGAATTATACCATTGGGGGCTTCTTTAGAATGCAAAGGAGCCAAAATGGTACTAATTCAAGAATGCTAAAATAGCTTCACGGGGCTGAAATAGTCCTTGCGATTTTACTGTGCATAGCATTTAAAATTTAATGTATTATATCCAACCGTCACTTCTGAAGATGTATGTTGAAGCATACGAAACTTCAAGTCCTTAATCAAAGATTTTTACAACATGCGTTGTTCTGTCATGTTTCTAACCGCAGTGTGTATTTTATTTCTGTATTGATGTAACACTTGGTGATGCATGTGAAGCAGGACAATTTAATAAAGCGGACTTTTTGGCGGTGCTTCAGGGTGTAGTGGGATTTTACAAAGCCATTAGAGACCAAAGCCCGTCAGATTTTATTGACCAGGCCCTCAGTCTTGCGTATTCACTGCGCGGGAAAAAATGTCTCAAAAAGCTTTCTTCATATCGGGACAATTTAAAAAAATGGCTGACTTTCGGAGAGAATTACCATCCCTTGAAGATTCCAGCCAATTGGACTTTGATCAACTCGACGTTTCATTAATTCCAAAAATTATGACGGTAGAATTCGTTGTTGTGTAGACTGAGTAGTTATAACAAGCCTGGGGGAAGATGATATCTTTCATTTAATTGCATATATGAAATAAATCTTTATTTTGTCTTTGATAAATGATGAAAGAAAATTTGTCTGAAAAAAATAAAGGCCTCTTTTTTGCCGTCCAAAGTAGCACAATTTGCAAAAATCAGTGTCCCGGAGACTGGGAACGAGTTGTCGATATCCATGACGTTCATGACGTAGAAAATACGTGAGATTCGTTCTTTTGTATGCTCACACTGTGTTTTGTTCCATTTCTTCAAAAGAATGTCAGACTTTAATGAAGTTTATGTATGTATGTATGTGATGAAGTTATGTCTTCCACAAAGTCTTTGTCAGACAGACAGAAAGTCGCAGAGGCCGAAGATTTTTCCTTTGCCGCCATGATACTCGTGATTTGAAGTATTTTCTACGCCACAGCCTTGTTTGGCCGCACTCTCGATAGAGACACTTTCAGGCGGAAAATTCAAGCTTTTAAGCCGAATAATTAATTTTACAATGAGAAGGATGTTTTTGATGAAACCCACAAATTTAGATAAAGAAAGTAAAGCACTATCGGCAAACCATTGAAATTTCTTTTTTACTAAATATGCACCTTAAGTGGTCGGACAGACTCATCTTAACAACACGATAAACGAAAGAAAAGTAAACCAACTGGCATGAACATTTTCTATAACGATGAAGATCCCTCGCGGCCGACCTCTCGCGGCGTTCGGCCGTCTAGGATTTCCAGTGATACAATCGAACAATTAGTTTCCCCTTTAGGTTTTAACTGTTAGGGTTGTTCAAATTTGTAGAGATAACGAAGAGATGGTACAAACTTCATAACCCAAATTTCACGAGGACGTTAGAATAAAGTTTCATTATGTTCACAGAAAACACGTTTGATCTTCAAGAAAACTCATAGATGCCAAAGAGCAACTCAATCCTCGGTAGGAAAAAAGATGGCGACTGGTACATTTACCCATAATTCTTAGCGCACAAAAACCTTAACAAGGTTCAAAAAAATGTAAAGAAAAGTTATAAAATCTTCAAACCTAGTCTACACATTGTCCTTAGTACTGGAACAAATATTGTAAAAATTTGACTTTCTTTGTGCCTTATCTGCTGTGTTAGGTCCGCAAGGTATTGTGGTAAAATGAACAGCCGCCATCTTTTTTCCTACGGTGGATACCATCTCTACTCGACAGACAAATTAATTAAACTATTTCACATTGACATTGAAAGTCATGTGACACTGAAGTCGGAATTAAAATGAATCAACTCTCTTTCGTAACCTGGGTCACTTTCTTATTATTGCAAAGTATCATATTTGCGGACATGGTGTTGTGTTCCTATTGTGTTCTATAGTTTTCCAATACACTCCGTATTGGGGTAAAAAAAATACGCATGTTCAAACAATTAAATTACATTTCCTTTGCTTATTCCACGTCAAGGCAAATCTTGAGATCAACAAGGAAGAGTTTACCAAGGAATTGGTGTGCCTGTTGGAAGAAGCTTCATTGCCTACTGACATAGCAGCCTTTAAAGCAGAGGTGGAGTCATTTTTCATCGCAGGAGCGGCTCGAATTGACCTGATAGGAAAAGTTATGGATCTAGATAATGATATCGGGGGATATTTGTTTGATATTCCTCTTCTTGAAGAAACCAAGAATGCAACAAATGAGGTTGGAAACTCAGAAGGTGCGGATCTTCATGTATATAGGGCGGGCGATCTAGCAGCTCTCGTAAGGTCTCAGACCATTGGTTCGATACCCTTCGAGAGAACAATAGAACAAACAACACAACAATGGACCCTAGCCCTAAAAACAATAGCAGCCGCTTTTTACAAGGCCAATGAAAATAAAGGTTTCTGAGAGCTGCTACAATACCGTATATGGCAGTTATGTCCAGGATTGCAAATAATTAGATGCATGACAAATTTAATAAGCGTCACAAAGTGTCCTCTTGTTCTTCTATTCAACTCCAACATCACTTGTTTTCAAAAATTCAGACAATAAACGTCATGAAGTGTCCCCTAAATTCTGGTTTTTAAGTAAAGATAAACAGGTGCGTTTACCCTACCCTAACCTAAAAACAACACTAACACTAATGCTTACCTTACATTTCAAAAAAGATAGTTAACACTTAGACTTAATGGGACACTCCGTGTTGGATATTAAAATTTGTCATGCATTTAATTATCTG
This sequence comes from Cladopsammia gracilis, assembly GCA_022457155.1. Lineage (NCBI taxonomy): Eukaryota > Metazoa > Cnidaria > Anthozoa > Scleractinia > Dendrophylliidae > Cladopsammia > Cladopsammia gracilis. Next base: position 760,145 of record JAJGOT010000206.1, read on the forward strand.
CAATCCTGGACATAGGTAACATATGGTTGATTTATCGATTTTTCTAGTAAATTTATGGCGTTTGAAAACCTGAAGAACGCTCTCTCGAGTGTTATCAAGCTAACAGTTAAAGGGGCTATGCCACCTATTCTTAGTATCAATTTGAAAAGCCAAAAAACATATTTGTTTTGAAGAGAACCTATCAATAATGGTCTAGTTTTGTTAACAAACACTCTACCAGTGCACAAAAACTAGTATTCGTTATTTTAGGCAGTAGATGGCCAGGATGGAAATGGATTGCAACTTGAGAAAATTGGCCAATTTTCTCAAGCTCCTGTAAAGTGTCGTGGAAAAATCGCAGAAAACTTTGGTTTGTTCTTCCTTAAAGAAATCACTTGATATTTTTTCTTGGTGTTTTGAGAGCAATTTAATGTTTGAGCAAAGGTACTTTGTCAACTTTTTGGTGAATTTTGACCAAAATACAGCAAAGTCCGAGGAAGACGAAGGAGTGAATCGCGAAAATCACACAATTAAAGGGTCGATTGCTTCAAGCTGGCTTAATTGTCTTGAAATTAAAGAACGAAACAAAAAGGCCAAAAGTGTTAAAAGCATAGAAATGATAACTAAAGAGAAAAAATAACGGCTGAAAAACGTTTACAATAATGGTAATTTCGATATCTCGATCGCTTGTCACCTACTGAAATTTGATGATAATCCACTACCGTCTGATACCGTAAAGTAAGCCAAAAGCTTTCTCGTGAATACAAACGTTTGGATCCTCCCTTCCCTAGACGGTTTCCTTTACCAACCCCCTCTACTTTTAATTAATGTCTAAGATATTGCAAAAACGTCTGGTGTGAACTGAACTATACTCTATTTGTCTAATGGCCTTTTCTATATTTGTTTAAGACACTCCTCTAAGCACAGCCCTTCGGCAGAACCTTCTGGATTATCTACTCAGTACATACAGAGCACTAGAGCGATCATTTATGAGAAACCTCTACGAGCTTCACAAAGCTTTCGTATTTCGTACACTGTGGGAAGGAAATAATCCGCTGGCCTCGTTTCAACGTGTGGCCAGTGAGAGTGCATTGGGGACTGGGCGACTTAATGGAGCTGTTCAGCTTACAGGAGTGCTACAAAACATGAAACGAATTCAAGATAAAGCCGTGAAGTGTTTTACCAACAACATTTACGCCACTGGCATAAAGAAATGGTCTTTTAACCTCGAGAGAGATAAGATGGTAAGTATTAGCTATGCTTTTAGCAATAGTCCTGTATCACGCGGCGGCTATGTTGACTCCCCGGAGAATAAAATGCTTTGTTTTTGCCCGTCCAGCCTCGCAGTGAAAAAGTTGAAAACGAGGTTGGGCGGGAATAAATCTCTTGTTTTTATACAAAATGGCGGGGCGTGATAAAGGCCTTTTGATCATTTTACAGTTGTGTGCTTAGTACCCTGGCCTTTGATTGAAAGTGAGGCTGGTGTTGACTTTGTTTTGATACAAACCTTCCTGCTTCTCATATGTAAATCATGTTAGTTAGCATAAGAACAATATGATTTACATATGAAAGGAAGGAAGGTTTCTATCAAAACAAGGTCAACTTCAGTCTCACTTCCACACAAAGGCCAGGTTACTAAGTAGACAACTGTAAATTAGTCTATTGTGCTACTACTGTTTTGGCATAAATTTGGTGAAACGAGCACTTCTTGAAATAACAGCTCTGAAATAAAGACTGCCAGTGTAAAAAGCACCTTTTGGGCTATGTTACTATTATTAGAGTTACTTCAAAAATCCTAAAAGATATACTGTAAAATGCCGGTTATTCGTCAGTTTTGACTAAAAAACGTCACAATCCCCATAACATAGCTTCTTTAAGAATAACATTTGAGTCCTTCGAGACGTCTGAGAAATTTTAGGCAAATGCTATAAAGCAACGATTATTTTCCATGGAATGTTTACCAGGACATTCTACAAAGAATTTACCCCTCTTGACTCGCGATCATAAAAATAGCTCCTTTCGGTGTGAATATTAATCTGCTTTTCTTGTTTCGTTACTTAAATTTCAGATGTTTCAACAACTCGCTGAAGGGTATACAAGATTCAGCCTCAATATTGATCGAAGCTGTGAAAGTTGTTACAATCTACGGTTACTGAAAGTAAAAAGGGAAGAAATGAAACAGACTCTATTTTTTAGTTCAATAAAAAGAACATTTTATTAAATCAAATACGCCTGCGGCTTCGCCTCTTTATGTTAGGCTTTGTAAAAAACATAATTTTTGTTAACTTTTCTCAGATATTTATTGAACTTTCTGGCGCAAAAAAGCAGCCCACTGCTGTCCCTGCCACGGTCCGTCTTCAAGTACGTCATCTGAGTGCGTCTTACTTCCGCGCTGGCGACGACACCATCAAGCAATACCGTCAACCGGTTGGCTCATACCGGAACATCGAGTTTGACCGGTTTTCTGTTACTAAGAACACGAAGTGTAAAAAAGACAAGGCAAAAGGAAGTGAGTAGCTGTGAATGGCATCTTTTTTACAATAATAAAAATATGTATATTAACCTTTTCACTTCCAAGAGTGCCAAAAATCAAAATTGGTGTGGCTTCAATTAATTTTTACTCAATTCTTTCTGAAAAATTGTTCGTACCAGCATATTTTTTCTGGCTAAATAACACCATTAAAGGTACCAGATAGAGGGGTTATTGTCGATTCACACCGGGGGGGGGAGGGGGGGGGCTGTGGGGGACTCCCATATCAAAATTACGGGAGTGCTCGTCGAAAATGTTCGAAAAACACCCTAAAAGGTACTGGAATCTTGTTTGATGGGCGTGGCTCAAGAATTTTTACCCCTAAGAGGAACCAATTCCAAAACAACACATGTCATATTCTGTCATATTTTTTCGGCTCATACCCTAAAAGGTACCGCGATTATTCTAACGGTAGTCATTTTCGATTTTAGTACCCTAAGCGGTTCCAATCTACAAATTTTGACCCCTAAACGGTACGACGAGCAACCCCTTCATCATTTTTATATGCGAGTCCCCCCAGGATTTACACACCCTTGGTGGTACCCAAAAATGGTAAGAGGACCAACCCCGTTACTTTTATATGGGAAACTTCCCCGGAACCATCACACCTTTTAGCTTATCTCTCTCTCTCTCTCTCTCCCTATTTAGAATGTTCCTTGTTTTGCCTTACCAAGGACGATTCTCGTTGGCAGTCAATGTGTAATAACCAACTGACCGAGGGTGGAAGTTCCAACCAGGATCGATTGCTGGGAATGGAGGAATGCAAAAGTCCATTTGGTATTTATGAGCTTAAGATTCCTGTGGATGAAAACCTGAGGTGTGGTAACAACAAGATCACAAGCACAAACTGCAGAGATCTTGATGTAAGTTGCAAAGCCTGGCGAATCGCTCTTAAAAGTAGTGCTAGTATTACGTTCAGGAAATGTAGATGCTAGACTAAAGTGGCATTGGGTTACAAGTTCGCCTGTTTAGAAGTCACCACATCCCCCAGTCTGCTTCACAAGCAGGATACGTTTAAGGACCAGTAGCAGTGCAATGTATTACGGAGCGAGACGTTTAGATTACCCGTGTCTCCCTCACTAGCAGCGTACCATATGTTTAAGGACTGGCAGTAGTAAAGGGTATGGGATAGTGCCAGGCGGAGTTGGACACGCTTCGCGCTGCATGCTGGGAGAAATTTAATCTTTACGTTATTTGCATCTTGACGCCAACCAGTCAACATCTCTGCTCTCCGTGATTCAAAGCTGATTAGAGGTAGATTTCTTCGCTTTCTTGGAGAAATTACTGCGCTTCTTCGTTTTATATCTTTCTCTAACCTACTGGCTATTGTAAATGTGCATTATGGATGCTTAGAACAGCTATAAAGGACCGAATTTAGTGATGAAAGTCCCGATCGCAACGTGCGATCGCCGGCGCTCTCGCGCTCTAAAAAGAAAGATCGCTTGATCTGCCTGATCGCAGGTTAATCGTAACGAGAAAGGCGACATTACCGTCCGTCAGTCGATGCTTTTGCTACTATCTTTTGCCGAAGTTTACAACCGTCACGTATTTCTCGTCTTTGTTTAGTGAATTCGTGCAAGGAATTTAAAAACTGGCGTGAATCTGAAGAATCGTTTGCTCTTGTTTACACGGGATGTTTCAGAAGCGCCAAGGCAAAAAAATTGCAGAAGGCCTTATATTGCATTTAATTCTTTAGGGCAGAGTGTAATGAATACCTTGCGAGCCGTTTATACATACGAATCACAGCAGCTTACTGCCACTGGTAATTTCTAAAAAAAAAATTGGAAATAAAATGCTCTACTAATGCACCACTGAAAGTCCATCTTGCAAAATTATTGTATGGTTGGTATTTTTGAAAAGCTGGAAAACCTTTACTTTAATATTTAGGGAACTGTATGTTGCTGCTACAACAAATTTAATTGTTTGTGTCAGCATTATTGTATACTATTTTTCTATAAAATAATGTATTTTTTGGCCAATCAGTTGTAAATTTCATAAATTAACTTTTATTTCTTTATTATGAAATTGATTCTGCCAAACTGACCAGCCTCCTGCATAGGGGCATCTTGGGATAGAGAGGAGAAAGACCAAAACAATCAAGACTTTTACTTGGTTGCACCTTGTAATGTATGTTAATGCCATGCCTGTACTAGGCATGACGGGTAACTAATTAAATCAGTTGTTGCACTCAACATGGCGTGGTTTGGTCGTACATTACATGGTACCAGGAGTAAATCGAGTTGAATCGCCCGATAAAGTAGCCATCCATCGTGAAAAAAGAGTTCCGTATCAAGTTTAAGAAGAAATGGAGGAATTGTCATCGGCAAATACACCAAAAATGGACTGGAACAGCAAGGATTTACCGACTGCGTGGAAGTCGTTTAGACGCCATCTTGAATTTATGTTTGGCGGACCGTTAAAGTCGAAATCGGAGGAACAGAAATGTAATTATCTCATGATTTGGGTAGGAGAAAAGGGAAGAGACATATATCAGACCTGGACGTTTGAAGATGGAGAGGAGAAAAAGCTTAACAGCTACTACGAGAGGTTCGAAGCTCATGTGAAGCCGAAATCGAATAAGGTATTTGCTAGATACAAGTTTCACAAGAAAGTTCAGAGTGATAATGAGCCATTCGAACAGTTTCTTATTGACCTCAAGCTGCTAGTGAAAGATTGTGGATATGCAGATCCAGACGAAATGGTCAGGGATAGGATTGTCATTGGTTGCAACTCCAAGAAAGTGCGAGAAAAGTTGATACAAGAAGGATCTGAATTGTCGTTAGAGAAAGCGGTTGAAATTGCACTCACACTGGAAATGTCTCAAACGCAACTCAAAACCATGGAGGAAGAAGACAGCAAGATTCACGCCGTTAAAGTGAATCAAGCTCGAAGGCAGAGTGAGAAATTAGACAAGAGGAACCTTGGCAGACCTGGAGTTGAACAGGAGTGTGGAATGTGTGGCTACATACACAGCAGTAAAGCAGAATGTCCTGCTAAGGGAAAGAAATGTCTGATTTGTGCCAAGTTAAATCATTTTGCCAAAGTCTGCAAGTCAAGAGAGAAGAGAAGAACTGTCCAATATGTGGCTAAATGTGAAAGTGGCGATGAAGCTCGGACAAAGGAAACCAGCAGCGAAAGTGAAGATGAGATGTTTTATGTGGGTTGTATAGACGCAGTAAATGCAGTTAGCCTCAGTGAATGGCGCGAAGAGCTGACCGTCAACAACAAGAAAGTTATTGTTCAGTTAGACACTGGAGCGAAATGCAATGTTATGTCTTTAGCGACGTTAAAGACTCTAGGAGGGGAGACAACAATTCAACCTACAGCAGCCAAGTTGAGGTCATACTCTGGTCACCAGATACCTATTCATGGTTGCACAACACTCTTATGCGAACACAAGGACAAAACGTACCCCATGAAGTTTTACATTGCAGAAGGTGATGTGCTGTCCGTCTTAAGTGCACAAGCATGCAAGGATCTCAATTTAGTCCAGCGGGTGAACTCTGTCATAGACTCGTCGGTTATTACTGATGCACGTCCAGATATTCTACTAGAATATCCAGATCTCTTCCAAGGGCTTGGATGTTTACCAGGTAAACATACTATCAGAATTGATCCAACAGTCGTCCCAGTGGTACATCCACCAAGAAAGGTACCTGTTGCACTGAAGGGCAGAATCAAAGATGAGCTTGAAAGAATGGTGAAAGCAGGAGTGGTAGAGAGGCAAATCGAACCAACAGCATGGGTTAGCAGTATGGTTACTGTAGTCAAGCCTAATAAGATTCGCATCTGTTTAGATCCTAGAGATTTAAACCTAGCTGTTAAACGAGAACATTTCCCTATGAAGACGATTGAAGAGATAGTTGCAGACATGCCAGATGCCAAAGTATTCTCTGTGTTGGATGCAACATCAGGATTCTGGCAAATAGAATTAGACGAGGAAAGCTCGAAGTTGTGCACGTTCAACACCCCCTTCGGGAGGTATCGATTTAAAAGGCTCCCTTTCGGAATCAAATCGGCCCCTGAGGTGTTCCAGAGATACATGACCGAGATGTTGGAGGGCATACCTGGAGCAGAGCCCATTGCAGGAGCCATTGTGGATGACATACTGATCTGGGGCAGCAGTACTGACCAGCACGATGCAAGATTGAGACAAGTCCTAAACAGAGCGAGAGAGGTTGGTCTCAAGTTAAATAGCAAGAAGTGCCAAGTGAGGAAAGACCAAGTCCCCTATGTAGGACATCTCCTGACCAGTGAGGGTTTGAAACCGGACCCAGAGAAGGTCAGAGCAGTCGAAGCGATGCAACCACCAAAGAATGTTAAAGAACTCAGAACATTCCTAGGTTTTATCCAATACCTTGGAAAATTTCTGCCAAATCTAGCTGCTGAAAGTGCACCTCTCAGACAACTATTGGAGAAAGAAGTAGTCTGGCGTTGGAACAAAGAACAGCAACAAAGTTTTCAAACACTCAAGCAGATGGTAACCAAATCTCCAGTACTGGGTTACTACAACCCAAACAAGCCTGTCACCCTCAACGTTGACGCTAGTGCTAACGGACTTGGTGCAGTATTGCTACAAGAGAACAAGCCGATTGCATATGCTTCTAGAGCCTTGACCGTTGCGCAGCAGAAGTATGCACAGATTGAGAAGGAGTTACTTGCAATAGTTTACGCCTGTCAGAAGTTTCATCAGTACGTTTATGGACGAACAGTGCACGTGGAGTCTGACCATAAACCGCTCGAGAGGATCTTAGCACAGAACCTCCATCAGGCACCTCCGCGATTGCAGAAGATGATGATGAGCCTACAAAGGTATGACCTCAAGGTGACATACAAGCCTGGGAATGAAATGCAACTAGCAGATACCCTTAGTCGCCATTACTTGCCAGAAACCAAAGAAACGCTCGTGGAGGACTTAGAAGTCAGTGAGGAAAAGGAAAAGTATCTAGAGCTTCAACAAGCTACAGCAGCAGACCCAGTATTGCAGTCCCTAACTGACACAGTACTAGAAGGATGGCCAGATAGCAAAACAAAGCTCTCCCCAGACCTCCGACAGTACTGGGCGTACAAAGACGAAATTTCAGTAATTGATGCACTGCTGTTTAAAGGGCCGAAAGTGATAGTGCCTCACACTCTGCAGTCAGAAATGTTAGACAAGATACACGAGGGGCACTTGGGGGTTGTCAAGTGCAAACAGCGAGCGAGAGATGTGCTGTTCTGGCCAGGGATGTCGACGCAAATTGAAGACAAAGTAGCCAAGTGCTATACATGCAGTCAGCACCAGAGACAGCAAGCCAAAGAACCAATGATACCACATGATCCCCCAAACAGGCCATGGGCAAAAATAGGCACAGATCTGTTTGAAATGAACAGTCATCACTACTTGTGTACTGTTGACTATTATTCTAAGTGGATTGAAGTAGACCAACTCGAAAACCAAAGCAGTAAGGCCACAGTTAATGCACTGAAGAAGCACTTCTCAAGATATGGTATGCCCGATGAAGTCGTAAGTGACAATGGGCCTCAGTTCGGAGCAGCCGAGTTTGCGGAGTTTGCAAAGGACTATGAGTTCACGCACACAACAACCAGCCCTCACTACCCGCAATCAAATGGACAAATTGAAAGAGCAGTTCAAACAACCAAAAACTTGATGTCAAAGTCCGTCGACATAAATAAAGCTCTGCTTAGCTATCGAACCACGCCACTTGACGCAATTAACAAGTCCCCAGGACAACTGATGATGGGTCGACGTCTGAAAACAACATTACCCACCACTGCAGAATTGTTGAGACCGCAAGGACAGGAAGAAGTTGCCGGGAAGCTCAAAAAAGTGAAAGAAACGCAAAAACATTACTTTGATCGACACTGTGGACGGGAGCTGGAATCACTTCAAACTGGAGATACTGTCACGATGAAACACAGAGACGAGTGGGTACCGGCTGTAGTGTCGTACAAACATCACACTCCTAGATCTTACGTAGTTGAGACATCAAGTGGAAGGAAATATCGCAGAAACAGACGTCACCTCAATCGCAGCAGAGCACCAGAAGAACAGAAATTTGAGGCCAGACCAGAGCAGACTGAGATAACCTTACCTCCAGGAGAACAGAAATTTGAGGCCAGACCAGAGCAGACTGAGATAACCTTACCTCCAACTAACTTGCAAAGAGAAACCGCTACGCCAGTAGCTAAGCCAGTAGCGTCTACAGAAGAACCTGTTACAGTGACCAGGTCGGGACGATTGGTTAAGACCCCATCATACCTAAAGGACTGTTACACTTGAAGTTTAATGGAACAATGTTGAATGGAACAATGAATGGAACAATTGAATGGAACAATGAATGCTGAATGCGAACTTGTTAACTTGAACTTACGAACTTTTGAACTGATTTTGTTGTTTTATTTTCATGTGTTATTTACTATTATTTGCTATTATTTCGGTCTTTGCTGGAGAAAGAGAGATGTAATGTATGTTAATGCCATGCCTGTACTAGGCATGACGGGTAACTAATTAAATCAGTTGTTGCACTCAACATGGCGTGGTTTGGTCGTACATTACACACCTTTCATTTGCAACACAAAATGAGCAAATAGAACATGACATCACATATTACCCGGTATCTTCCATATAATAATGACTCAATACCAGCATTCACCCTCTTCTTTCCTGGCAAAGATCTACATGCATGTACAGTGAAAATGGAACTGAAAGAACTTGCCAACTAAATAATTCAACTACAAAAAATGTCAATTAAAATTTTCAAGGAAGCTGAAATTAAAGTTTCCTGGATTCCATGGCTGTATGTTTAAAACTGTTATAAAAACTAGTATGCCAGTGCCTCCTTTAAATCGACAGTGGTTGAATTAGTGGTTGATTAGGAGATAAACTAGAAAGGGATAACCTCTTATCTCCTTTTCACTTTTTCAATGGAATTGTAAATAAACAGTTATTATTATTATTATTATTATTAATATTTTATACAATAAGACTCTTGTATGATGGTGTTATAAGGAATGGCAAAATAATTCAAATTCCCCACATCTGTTGCCAGTTCCTCCTGCAAACCCCTCGGGCCTCACATTGATTTAGTGGTATGACATGTACAAAGCAAGTGACTCAGATACCATCATTCTTTTATTATTCAAGTCCTCCTATGTTCAATAATTAAGTAAATTATGTTCAGTATGTTACTTCAATTCAACACTTTTTAAAAGTGCTACTTTCCAGTCTTATATTGCAAGTAATCTCCTATTTCCTATTTGTGGATAGTCAAGTGAGGTAAACATGCGAGTGTCTATGCCGGAAAATTGGCTCAGGTAGCCAATATGTTCTTGCACACTGGCTTGCATGTTTCCCTTGCTTGACTATCCCACCAAATAATCCCTGAGATAATAGAGACTCCCTACTTTGTAGTCTATATGATTGAGTCTCTCCAGTATACACTGCCAGAAGCTTATCACGTAGAAGCGTGCAACTACCCCCTATATGTTCAAAACTATGCTGAGGATTATTAGAAGTCCCAACCGACCAATCAGAACACGGATTGATTTTTTGCCCTTATATGGAAGGAGGTTTTCAGCTCCACGCGCGTACGTGCGGCCGCTCAAATCGGCAAGAAAACTTCGAGGAAACTACAAGCGCTTCGCGAAGTATGGACAGCTTACTTTCACGGCTATTTTCCTCGCTACCAAATCACATTTTGAGGTTCAAAACTGAAGAGGAAAAGGTATCGAATATTCTAGTAGTTCTAAGAAGATGACAACGGAGTAAGGAACGACGAAAAGCCCGGGCAAGAAGCTCAACACCGCGAAATATGGACAACTCAGGTTTTTTCGAGCCTTGTTTCATCTCTACCAAATCACCACTAAAATGGTTCTTTAAAGAATTTCATGTGTAATATGGTAACGTATTTTACTTGTTCAAATGTAGTTTCAAATTAGAAAGATTGTTTAAGTCAGGTTTTTATGGTAGTAACGAAATATGAATTGTTTTTAACTTCACAAAGAGATAGAAGCGTACGGAAGAAGCAAAGCAAATTCTCATGATTCAGTACGCAATGCCATGTGTTTTTCTGTTTTATTTTGGAAACAAAAGTGTTTTTACTTATAATTTAGTCTATCGCTCAAACATACAATATTTCGTGTTTGACTTGAGCTTAGGGTTTTTCTTCCAAAATCGGTTGGAATAAAACTTGTTGTAAACGGATTTTGAAATATGAACGGCGGCGCGGTGTTTATAAACATTCAACAAATGAATGGGGTTAGTTTCTCGAGAAACTGTGGTGCTGTACAGTTCGCTGTATTTTAAACAGCCATCGCTTTTTAAAACTTTCACAAACTTTGTCAACCCATCCTTACCGTGGTTTTCTTTGTATAAACTATAATTGTTTTGCAAAGCGATTTTTGAAAAGAAATGAGCATTCCAAATCAGTTAGTTTCAAACATGTTTATTTAGCTCTCGAGCCTACTACTTGTTTTCCGAATTTATGATTTCGTATGAGAAAGTTCTGATGATTTGTATCTTGAAAAATAATTGAACGTACTATTTTTAAAACTGAGTTGCATTGCGTTAATTTTGTTTATTTGTAAATGTGGCATCGCTTAGGTTCTGAACTCCCGAAGTGCGTTTTCATCATTGCGGGTTGTCTTGAGGAATTTTGAAGTTTTCTTATCATTAATTGTTTTCGAGCAGAAACCGTGATCATGAGCTTCTGTTTCGAGTTACGATTTGTTCTGAGTAATTTTAACTGTGATAAACTGGCTGTTCAAGATCTGAAATGACCTTTCAAATACGTACGTACAAGTTATTTATTTCATTCAATTCTATTTGTCTTTGTTTTTAAATAAAAGTGTTTTGGAGAACTCTACATGTTGTTTGCATTTTTATTTCTTTTTCATCTTTCTTTGATGCAGGTGTCCTAAAGTTTTGAACTCTGTGTTTTTATCATTTCACCGTATTTCATTCATTAACTAATTTTGATTGTTGGTATCTTGCTGTAGATACAAATCGCTGTGGAGTACTAAGTTAAACCTGAGACGGTAGATAATCTAAATGGGAATTGTTTCGCTCTGCCAGTAAAGTTTTTACACGGTACATACAATTTCTCCTTTCCTCCGCTTCCTCCAGTTCGGCATAATCTCCCTTTCTCCAAAAGGAGTCAATGGCCGTTTGAATAGTATAAAGTTGACATTTTGGTCGAGTCTCAGAACTGCAAAGTGCAATTATTGACCTTTGTAGCAGCTTGTATGAAACAAAATACAAGCTTTCCAGCAATTCAACATGCGCAAGTGTTGTGGGAGCGCGCGTGGAAGTAGGCTTCTTTCACAGCTCCATATTAGGAAGTAAATTCTGATTGGCTCCCCTCGTTTTCTAAAAATCCCCAGCATCGGACACGAGTTAATCGCTTCTCTGTTATGAGCTTCTGACACTGCTTATAGCAGTTGTTACATTTCTTGAAATATATATTCCTGAAAACAATTTGGGCCCAATAATTCAAATTTTTCAAAGTTTCAATTCTTATTGATGTATAGCAGGTTTTCACAAACCAAAAAAACTTTAGCTTCTTGAATTTTATCAGTGTTGTGAACATAAGAAATATTTTTTACATAAAACAAAATTTGGCACAGAATATTTTCAGGACCTTCATGAGAAATGTATTACAAGTTCTTTTCCTAACTGCAAATTTGAAATAGACCTCATGATTAAGGAGTCAGGGAATACTTGAAGGGCTCAGTGCAAAAAGGGGCCTACTGTATGTGCTAATGTTTGAAAGAAAATCCAACAAAACATTTTATTTTGAGGCCCTGGACATGAATTTACAGTTTTAAAAGCACTTGGAATGGCAAAAATGCTTGAACGCTATGTTAGAATCAAGCTCCTTCCTAACATACCGGGATGTAATCTAACCATAAAAATGTCAACAGGCATCCCCAGACCATTACCAAAACTCCCTCAGCAAATTACTAAAATACTGAACAAAATCATGCAACATCTCCAGATCATGAGTCCTGTAAGAGATTCAGAGAGATCACAACTTAAAAATTTATTATATATTTTTTTTCCCTGAATAAAGCTATGCAGGAAAAGAAAGCAGGAACATTCCATGGAAGCTGACTCAGTAATCAAAACAATATATTTGTACATGGGGTGAAGAGCCTTCGGGCCGTTTAGAACCTGAAATACCTAGAAGAAAAAATATATGTATTTTAGATAAAAGGAATCAGTAAAAAATAGTATTCTGAGTTCCAAAAAGTTTGTTGTTATCCCGATAAAGCAAGTTTGCGTGCATCAATCACGCCATCACCTCCGGTGAAATCTTACAAGATAATACGTGACAAACTTCAAGTCGATTTTTCACCACTAAAACGGCGGGGCCCCAGTGGGCCCCCCGACCTTTTCTCAAAGTTTAACTATTAAACTTTAATTCCGTGCAAAAATAAATCGAAATACTGACCGAACGATGCAAAGAAAGGGCAAACTAAATACCCGTGTCACACATTAGTGGTAAACAAAGATTTTGAAGACAACATGGTTTTCATTGAACAAATTTGATACAAAATATGCTCACCTGAAGCTACAAGTTTGGTTATAGCTTGCCACGGTATTTCTCTTTCGGCCCTCCGAAAACGATAAACTAAAACGTTCGATGAAACGAGAAATCAATCCAAGAACAGAGAGGAGACCTCAACACGAAAGAGTGAAGACGGCCGCCATTAGTATCACTAAAGTGACGCGTGATTGGACGAATGAAGTCACGTGGACCGTGTCCAACACCGCCTGGGATAGTGCGAAGTTTAGATAACCCCTGGTTCCCTCACCAGCAGGATATGTTTAAGGACCGGCAGTAGTAAAGGGTATGGGAAATGGGAAGTTTAAAGTCCCCCAGTTTCTCTTCCCCAGCAAAATATGTTTAGGGACCGGCAGTAGTAAAGGGTATGGGATACTGCGTAGTTTAGTATAGGCTAACCCTGGTTCCCTCACCAGCGGGATATGCTAAAGGACCAGAAGTAGTGAAGTAGTCAACCACGACTTCTAATAGAAGTCTTGGGGTAACAATCTATAGAATAATCCTAGTTTGCGTCCTTACAACACATCTCATGTACTAGCATTTAACCATTCTTGCTAAAACCCACATAATGTGCTATTGAGAGAAGTTTTTTTTCTTATAGCTAACTAAGTTCACCAGGATGAACGTATGGACCCAATTCTTTTACTGGACAGACCATTATCCCACAGGACCAGATGACCGCATTTGCAAGGTACCCTCAAGCAAAAAGAATCAAATAGGGGATATTGTCCATCATTTCCCCGATGGTGAAGACATATGTTGATCTATAATCCGCGCCTTCATCTTAATCTATTATTGTAACATTCGTATGAAAGAAATAAACTTCAGCTATGTTACGATTCATCTTGAAAACCTTTTTTCTGTTGACCTGTACATGTTGACCTGATTTATTTTAGTTAACCAGTTATTTTAGTTAACGACTCCAACCCCCAGGCTGGAGGTATATAAAGGGGTAGGAATTTCACGAATTGAAGTATAGAAAAGAATAGGGATAACTACCATTTAGGTATGCAAAAAAGGCCTTTCAAAATATCTCAAACAGACGCTAGTGGTAGTGCTAGTGACAATACATATAATGCTTGACGTTTTTCCGTGGATATCGTTCCTTAAGTTAAGTTCAAGGGTATAGTAAATACACCTTATTCGATGGTTTAACAAATAATACGTACGGATATTTTCGAGTCCCGCATAGGTGAGAAAAAATGCGAGGAATGAACGAAATATCTTTTTGTTTTACATAACAACTATTTTAATTTCTTTTTCACAACAACAGAGTACAGAAATACAAAACAAAAAATGTACCTACAAGATTTACAGTACAAGTCTAAAAGTATGCGAACGGAATATCTGCATAAGGTGTAATACGGCAATCTACAGCAGTATTGTGTAATACGCTCGGATATTTTGCTTTTAATGTTCTGTTTCCCTTATAAGGTAAAATGACGTCACAGTCAAATAATAAAGAGATGCAGTGTTTTTGTAGGTATATGAAAGGGTTACCCTTTCTGTCAAAAACGGTGTATAAAAGGGTAAGGGTTTGGACCTCGGGGTGGAGCATCCCCGTACAAAACTTTGTTGAGTACTCCCCTCCTCCACCCTCCACCGGGCTCCAATCTATGGAAAGTATCTCAGCAGTTTCACGCCGGATCAGCAGAACGGTTAAAGCGACACTCGAGTAATAACTTTTCAGTGTTTCTTTCAATGCTGCTCAAACTTGCAACATCACAGACATTGTAATTCCAAAAATCCGTATAAATTTTGTTTTCCGACGTTAACGGTGTTTCTGGCGAGAAAAGAAAACTGCCCGTATGTAATAATGGGGTGTCCGAATAAAGCGGGTGTCCGTAGGGCGGGGTTCCACTGTTTTGTTTTCCCATATAATTATAAATTAACAGGGGTAAATGGCGAGAAAAGAAAACTGCCCGTATGTAATAATGAGGTGTCAGAATAAAGCGGGTGTCCGTAGGGCGGGGTTCCACTGTTTTGTTTTCCCCTATCATTTTATGCCTTTAAAGGAAACTATATGTGAAAGCTAAAATACAGCTTGATATCTTCGGTTCTTTTAGCTGAATATTTCGGCAACAGAAAATTTTGGGAAACGAATCTTATCCCAGGAAATTACTAGTAGCCTGTGTGCGCATATGTGTTTTTACCTTTCCGAAAATCCTAGCTGACCTTATTTTGTACCCAAAACGATATTTTTTATTCCTTCAAAAACAAAATGCGTTAAATTTTCTAATGCTATCAATTTTTAACACAGTGGGTCCCGTCCGAGTACAATAGTTTTGACTATTCTCATTCATTCATAAGGCACAAAAACAGTTTAAGCATTCCTGTTTATTTGGCTTAATTCCCTCGGCGCATTCTACCCCCTCTCAGGCTGCTCCCTCGGGGTTATTTTTGCTATTTAAGCGTTCTCCCGTTTCAAACTCGTCCTCTCATTTCCACGCGGGCTCTTGGGGAAAACCAATTACATTCGCGTCACCCTACCCTCCTCCCCTTCAGCGACGTCTACCATCCCTACATTTATACTCCAACTCTATGACTTATGCAAAATTTTTTCCCCCATATCTTAATAAGCATAAGTCATACAGTGTCTTATCGAATGAATGTGAATATATTACCATTTCCCTCAGCAGTTTTCTATTACCATGGCAACAGGAGCACCCAACGAATAGCCCATTTCCGAGTTGCTCTTAGCCTCCTTTTCAAACCGAGGCCAAGTGCAAAACAATTCATATGGATATAAGTTTTATTTGCATGTGAAAGAAAACTTATTTTCATATGAATGGTTTTGCACTTGGCCTCGGTTTGTAAAGGAGGTTAAGAGCAACTCGGAAATGGGCTATTCGTTGGGTGCTCCTGTTGCCATGGTAATTAGAAAACTGCTGAGGGAAATGGTCAAAACTATTCATTCATTTCATTCATTTCATTCATTTCATTCATTCATTCATTCATTCATTTATTGTACTCGGCCTGGACCCACTGTGTTACAAAAAGACAGGTGGTGTCTTTATGTACCACCCCTCCCCCACCTAAAAAGATGGTGTTTTGTTAGTATAGCACCCACTCCATCAGGAGTAGATACTGAGAAAAAGATTCAAATTTTACTAGCCCCCTCCCCTCCCCCCACCCTTCACAAGGTGGCTCCTCGTCGGTACACTGTAAAGGCAAATACCAGGGCCGTAGCCAAAAAAAAAAATAAGGTCTGAGGCAATATCCATGGTTAAATTCCCCGCCTAGCTATTTAGGGTCTTTATGATGACTACGTTTAAACAAAACACTGGGATCATGACTGAGGCAAGTGCCTCAGTTTGCCTCATACTGGCTACGGCCCAGAATACTGAGACGTAATGCCATCCAGACAAAAAAATATGAATGAAATCAAAATTGAAAGTTGAAGACGCAACAACTGTACATATTAAATGCAGCTTCATCCAAAGTGAGAATCAGTACAGTCCTTATCTCAACATGACTTCGTTTTGTGATCTATATTTTTGTAACGAGATGTAATAATAATGTTTTCTCTTTAATAGGCTTTCTGAGTCACACCTTCCTGTTATGTCTTTTTATGTAGCTAATGGTAATTGAATTCCATGAGACATGTCGTGTTCTAAGAATGAGGGGAAAACTCTATAACTTGTGACTCCTTCCTGTGCTAACAGGATCCCCAAGCTCGCGAACAGACCATTTTGTGGCAAAATACAAGGATTTGTGTGAAACTTTATCGTTGATTTCCTAAGCGAACAAAAAAAAACAATAAACAGCCATTAAAGTTTATATACCACATCACATGTCGTCTATATGTTGTTTTTTGACTGTCCGGGAGCCTGTAATCCGAATTTTAGCCTGTTTTGAATTTTTAGTTCTTTCTTACCTATAAGGTTTATTTAACACAGTCTAAACTACTCATTAATGAGTTAAGACTTACCGTATTTTCTCGATTAAACGCCGGGCCCCGAATAAACGCCGGGTATAATAGGGGAAGTTGTAAGTAAGCCCCTCAAACGTTTATTTGTGGTATAATAAACTTAAGATTTAAGGGAAAGGTACACGGCTGCCAAGAAAAACGAATAATAACCCTTTCTTAAAAAATGGCGGGCGAGAAAAAACTGCTGATTCAAAGAAACGCCGGGTCCAGTAAGGGTCCGGTAATTGAGAAAATACGGTATATGTATATGTTTAATACTTTTTCACGTACTGACTCAGTGTAAATCAATAAGCAATCACTCGGTTTCAGCTGAGGTGGGTATTTATTGTGTTCCCGTGTGTTATTTGTCAGTCTTGAAGCAGTTCTGTTTCGGGGAAACAGTGGACTGATGTAATAAAGAATAAGGAAAAGTTAAAGCAAAAACAGGAAAACGGTCAAGCCTTATTAAGCGGTCACCCTCCGGAAATAGCCAACAGACCGCATGTAAATGTATCACGCAATTCGTCACGCTGTTTCAGGTAAGCCGTGAAAATAAACAAAATTGAACTAGGTGAAAGTTATTAATGAATTATAGATGCTTATAAGCCGATTTCATGCCTCTTATAGTGAATACAATATTTTGTGATGAGATTTTTGGTGTTATTAAGACTTTAAAGTCTTTAAATTTTTGGCCGCCATGTTGGTGTCCCTTCTGAAAAAATCAGCCTGGAAATCAGTTATGGTTGTTTGTGATTTAGGGTCAAGTAGCTTAATTTCGTGTAGCAAGTCATCCACTTTGCTTAGCGCCAATAAAAGTCAGTTCTTCGTAGCCTTTAAACTAGGTGACCGTTTAATAGAGGTGAAATACAATAAAATTAGAGAAGTCTAAATGGTGACCGCGTCCGCTTAATAGAGGTGAAGTTTACATGGGGAACGATTTCTGGAAATTTTTTTTTTGCCAAGTGACCGCTTTATAATACAAATGTAAAAAGCCGCTTAATAGACGTTTGGCTGTAATAAACTGTTTTCATTTGTTACTTAGCATAACTCAATAATTATCGGTTTCTTTCGAACACAATAGCAGTGCAGCTTAGATCTTTCAGATGGTTTGTCCTTAAAAACGGCTCGTAACCAAAAATTAACAAAATGCAAAGACTGATCCAAGGCATTAATAGGCGAAACTTTGTTTACAATTATTTCCTCATAAGCATATGCGCCTCATTCTCCAATCGAGTCGGCTGCAAAAAAATCAACTCCGAATATTGAGAAGGCATGTACAGTGTAGCACAATTAGTTTTCTCTGGAAATATAAGCCTGATATCCTAGATACTCTTTGTGGATACGTAACGTCAAGTTTTATCAACAATGAATAAGTTCAACATGTTTATCATCGCGGTTTGTGTTCTATTTCTTATCAAGCTACGATGGCCCAAGAACAAAAGTCTTTACGATACTCTTTGTGGAATACTATTTTAAAAACTTGAAATTTTACAAAGGATGTATGGCTTATTGGCGCTTTTGTCGCCCAACAATTTTGAAGTTTTTAACAGCAGATATTTCCTAGCCTGTGAACAGGCTTCTGTTAGGTTAAAATCGGCGAGCAAAACGAGTACTGGGGAAGAGGGAAGTTCAGTCAGCTTACTTACCCAATTCCCTAAAAAGAAGCCTGTTCACAGGCCAATATTTCCTTTAAAAAATACATGAAAAAAGCTAAAAATTGCATAGATTACTAAGTTGCACAAGCTCTTTCAACCTTTGAAGTCGGTTTGTACTTTGCACGATACCTTCTCTACGTAAATTCGTATGCTAATGAAATTAAGAGCAAACAATGTCATCAGCAATGATTCGCCTATTGATCGATATTGAACTGTACAAAATAACAAGACAGAAACTTTTAAATCAGTATCGCTCAGTCTAGCATCCGTGTCGGGCACTAGAAAGGAGAAAGAAAGGAAATGATTTTTCCACGCGTGAAAAGCACGAAGAGAGTCTGTGTGGAGCTCGAAGGAAGGGGTATCGCGATTCGTGCTCTCCCCGCGCGTTTTGCGTGAGCGCGTGGCTCTCCCACCCCTGTCGTTGTCTTGCGCTTGTCAGTCACGTGAACAATGCGAGACAATGGTCATGACGCATATCAGTTTTCCGGGAAAAAAACCCAGTTGAACTTCCTTTGTAAATCGAATTGAAATCTTTATTCAGGTCAGTTGAGCCACTGTTTTCGTTTTTCAATTATATCTGAGCAATGTGTTTGATTGCAGTGCAATACTTTACTTCCTCTAGGCTACTGTGACAAGTCAAGAAATCTAACTGGATTGGCAAGAAGGTAACCCATTCGGTGTGTTTCATGGTGTGTGCTCTTGATTCTGTTTCGGGGAAATACGACAAATAATGGACTGATAAAATAATAACTAAGGACATGTTTAGGGGTGGAAAACAGAAATAACTACCGTTGATACTCGGTTTAACTGAGTAGGTGTATTTCTATTGGAACAAACACGAACAGCCGATTGCTAACGGCGAATTAAATTACAGAAATCAATATACGATATTTTTAGAGCAGAACAATGGAGTCATTGAACGTCATGCCTTTTATTTCGAATACCTTAAAAAGACAAGTTTTATAGAGAAAAATAAAGATAAGGCAGCTTGTTAATGAAAGTCACTTACATGTAAGTTATGTATAATATCAGTATTTATCTCTGTCAGCTAATAAACATTATTATACATTGGTGTCACTAGCTCGATTTTGATTGGCTATAAGCACGCAGCTAATTATTGCTTGCTGTTTCTGTTACGTCATACCTACAAACAATAGTTTTATGCATGCAGAAGTGACGTCATACCTACAGACAATAGTTTTATGCATGCAGAAGTGACGTAAGTTGTTTACTTACAAGTTGACTGCTGTGCATTGATCACTTTTTTGTGCGCGCTCTTGTCTTTACAAGTGCAGCTCAGGAATATGCATAATAAAACAATTATTGGATTCGGTTTTCGCATGATAGCGATAATTATCAAGGCCTCAGTTTGTGTTATCCGCCTCAGCCTTCGGCTTCGGCAGATAACACAAACTTTGGCCTTGATAATTATCGCTATCATGCTCAACCTCATCCAATAATTGTTAATTCATGGTCAAAACAAGTGAAACGCATTTCAAGAATCGAAAGCGAATTCTTAGAAGTAATTGAGTAAAATACGCCGTTTATTAAGCTTATTTCAACGTACCCCGTTTGAATGTGCTTAGCATTGGATTTTGAGCTTCCAGCTTGTTAGTCGTGACAAACGAGCCGTACCAAAACTGCTAAAATGCAAATACTAGCGCGTGAACAACATGACCTCCTCTCTGAATTAACGATTATCGTTAATTCTTAATTTGCTCCGAATTAACGATTTTAGTTAATTCCGAACACTGTTACCCAGGACATTTCAGAAAAGAAGAAATAAAAAACAAAAACATGTTATTTGGACTGCGGGATTCGAACCCGGAACTACCGCTACTAGGAACGTCTTCTTACCACTAGACTACCGAACAACAAGGCGATGGGAAATTATATCTGCAAGATATTTATTTGAGTCTTACATAGAATATCATTGATCTACAGTGATTAGGCCTAAGCGCTGATTTCAAATGGTTAGCTCTTTGATGAGGTTTGGTGATCAAGCTTTTCCATTTACTTTCTAAAATTATTTTCAAGCGAGTGATTTTATAGGCTTACTACAGGGTGTAGAATAAGCGCATGAATTTTATTATGTTAACAAATTGAGGTTTGCACGACCAGCAGCGTGGTGGTCCAGTGGTTAGAAGAGAGGATAAGTCAGCGAAGGGTCGTAGGTTCGAGTCCTGTCCGAACACTAAGGATTGTTCTTTTTCGACAAAAATGCTGATTTCCCAGAATTCCTTTCAGACTGTCAGTGTTCGGAATGAACTATAATCGTTAATTCGGAGCAATTTAAGAATTAACGATAATCGTTAATTCAGAGAGGAGGACGGGTTGCGCGTGAATGACCCCCTGTCTAGCGCCTGTCAGTCACGTGAACAATGCGAGACAATAGTCACGACGCATATCAGTTTTCTGGGAACAACGGGAAAAAACCGAGTTGAACTTCCTTTGCAAAGCAGTCGCGAATTAAGATCTTTATTCAGGTCAGTTGAGAGACTGCTTTCGTTTTTCAATTATATCTGAGCGATGTGTTTGACTGGAGTACAATACTTTATTTCCTCCAGGCTATTGTGACAAGTCAAGAAATCCAACTGGATTGGCAAGAAGGTAACCTATTCATGCGGTGTGTTTCATTGTGTGTGCTCTTGATTCTGTTTCGGGGAAATACGACAAATAATGGACTGATAAAATAATAACATAAGGGCTTGTTTAGGGGTGGAAAACGGGACTAATTACCTTGAATACTTGGTTTAAGCGAAGAGGTGTATTTCTTTTGGAATAAACACGAACAGCCAACCGGCTAATAGCAAAATTACAGAAATGAATAATTGTTGAATGCCATGCCTTTATTTCAACATACAGGCATACAGTGTAGCACAATTAGCTTTCTCTGGAAATATAAGCCCGATATCCTAGATACTCTTTGTGGAATACTATTTTAAAAACTCGAAATTTTACAAAGGATGCATGGCTCATTAGCGCTTTTGACACCAGACAATTTTGAAGTTTTTGATAGATGATATTTCCTTTAAAAATATATGCAAAGGGATAAAAATTACGTAGATTACTAAGTTTAACAAACGCTTTCAACTTTTGAAGTCGGTTTATACTTAGCACGATGCCTTCTCTACGTAAATTCATATGCTAATGACCAAGTTAAGTGCAAACAATGTCATCAGCAATGATTCGCCTATTGATCGATATTGAACTGTACAAAATAAACAAGACAGAAACTTTTAACTTCAGTATCGCTCAGTCTAGCATCCGTGTCGGGCACTAGAAAGGAGAAAGGATGGAAATGATTTTTCCACGCGTGAAAAGCACAAGGAAAGCTAAGAAACTGTGTGGAGCTCGAAAAAATGGGGTATCGCGATTCGTGCTCTACCCGCGCGCTTCGCGTGAGCGCGTGAATGACCCCTCTCCCACCCCTGTCGATGTCTTGCGCTTGTCATCACGTGAATGAATGCGAGACAATGGCAATGACGCATATCAGTTTTCCGGGAACTTCCTTTGCAAAGCAGTTACGAATTTAGATCTTTATTCAGGTCAGTTGAGCCACTGTTTTCGTTTTTCATTTATATCCGAGCGATGTGTTTGACTGCAGTACAATACCTTACTTCCTCTAGGCTACTGTGACAAGTCAAGGAATCCAATTAGATTGGTAAGAAGGTAACCTATTCGCTGTGCTTTATGTGTGTGACTCTTGATTCTGTTTCGGGGAAATCCGACAAATAATGGACTGATAAAATAATAACTAAGGACATGTTTAGGGGTGGAAAACAGAAATAATTGCCGTGGATACTCGGTTCAACTGCATATGTGTACTTTTATTGGAACAAACACGAACAACCGATTGCTAAAATCAATACACGATATTTTTATAGCAGGACTGTATATTGAACGTTTTGCCTTTTATTTCGAAAAAAACATGTTTTATAGAGAACAAAAGATAAGGCAGCTTGTTAATGATAGTCACTTACACGTAAGTTACATATAATATCAGTATTTATCACTGTCAGCTTATAAACATTCATGGGCAAAACAAGTAAAACGCATTTCAAGGAAGAATCGAAAGCGAAACCTTAGAAGTAAGCTTAATTGAGTAAAATACGCCGTTTATGGGTACCTATATGAATTTCAATACATTTACATTTACATTTACATTCATTAAGTCGGCAAAATCCATGGGATATCACGCCAACTATAAATAAGAGAAGTATATTTCACTGCACCCCGTTTGGATGTCTTTAGCATTGGATTTTGAGCATGTTTGAGTTTTCAGCTTGTGGGTCGTGACAAACGAGCCGTATTAAACCAAAATTAATGTACCAGTCAATTCCAAGACCGCCCATCCCCCCCCCGGGCAAACCCCCGGGCATTTGACTTTTTTTAAAAAAATTTGTCAAATGCCCCACTATGTGGGCAGTTTATATGGTCAAATGCCCCACCGTGCAGTGCTTCACAGAGCGTCAAATGCCCCACCGTCCGGGCAAGGAGGGATTAAAGTAACTAGTTACAGTGGATTTCAGCTTACTTTGGCCGCGCCAGTTGCCAAGTTCGTTGGTAAATTTGATACTACGTTGCGAAGTTGTCAATTACATTTGAGCCTGTATGTAAAGTCTGAAGTTGTTCTTAAACGCTATTTGCGAAGTCAAAACAATTTTTAGTCGATCTGGATGGTTTTCTTTAACATTAAATAAAATTATTTTGTAGACTTGCCAAGACCAATCTATAAACTGGTGCTGTTCGGATTGTTTTCGAGGTGAGATCACGTATGCTGTATTAAGATGCATGCCGCTATTTCAGTTGTTGTTTTGAATTCGACCAACATATAAATCGTATATTATCTTTCATGTTCACTTTAAATATCTTGCAATCTTTGCTTGTGCTGTTGTCTGTTGTTTATATATAGCTAGATTTAGTTTCAGCGAAAAAATAGAACGATATTGCAACTTCTGAACATATGTTTCGAAATAATAAATGTAAACAAAGATCTTGCTTAGTCACTTTCCTTTTTTGTCCGTTGATCTGATTTCCAAATAAATATTTGAAAAAACAATGCAAAATTAACAACGTGTCAACAGACACATGGAACCGGAAAGAATGGATTATGAAATCTTTTACCTTGCGACCGCTAACCAACGTTTTTGTTGAAGTCAAATGCCCGCCCCGTCGGGCCTCGTTTCACGTCAAATGCCCCACCATGCGGAGCTAACCTCTCGTCAAATGCCCGGGTATGACCGGGGGGGGGGATGGGCGGTCTTGGAATTGACTGGTACATAAAACTGCTAAAATGCAAATTCTCCGAGACAATAGTCGCGACGCATATCAGTTTTCCGGGAACAACGGGGAAAAATACCATTTGAACTTCCTTTGCAAAGCAGTCGCAAATTTAAATCTTTATTCAGGTCAGTTGGGAAACTGTTTTCCTTTTTCAATTATATCTGAGCAATGTGTTTGACTGCAGTGCAATACTTTACTTCCTCTAGGCTGGCAAGAAGCACAAGAAGGTAACCTATTCGGTATGTTTTATTGTGTGTGACTCTTGATTCTGTTTCGGGGAAATATAACAAATAATGGACTGATAAAATAATAACTAAGGACATGTTTAGGGGTGGAAAACAGAAATAATTACGGTGGATACTCGGTTCAACTAAATAGGTGTATTTCTATTGGAACAAACACGAACAACCGCTAATGACGAATTAAATTACAGAAATCAATATACGATATTTTTGGAGCAGAACAATGGAGTCATTGAACGTCGTGCCTTTTATATTGAATACCTTAAAAAAACATGTTTTGTAGAGAAAAATAAATATAAGGCAGCTATATGTTAATGAAAGTCACTTACATGTACGTTATGTATAATATTACTATTTATCTCTGTCAGGCCCGGTTCCAATCTCGTACCCAGAGTCCTCAGGCTTCTTGGTCAGCGGGGCGGTCGCCAGGAGAGACTCTGGGATAATGGAATTTTTATCCCAGAAAATCTGGGAATCCGGTTTTAGTGCGCATGCCTACGCTCAAAAACGGAAGTCAGATTTCCCAGAAAGGGAACAAGAAAGCCGGCAAGAAAGCTGAAGTAAATGTTTCTGTAGCACAAGGTACTGGAATGTTTCAACAAACATGCCCCTAAAGTAATAAATTTTAGTGGATTTCTGAAAGAAAAAGTGAAAGATGGAGTGTCTGGCCCTTTCCAATTTCGGTAAGTGTTAGTCTTTGTAACATAGCATTTCTAAACACTGTGTAAGCAAGCAATTTCTTCGTCGATGCATGATTTGGGTTAAGATCGTTAAAAAACAGAGCAATGTCAAGCTGTATAAGAAGAGATGTTCTTGCCGTCCTTCCGACCGGTTTCGGGGACTCTTTGATATACCAAGTTCTGACGGGAGTTTTTGACTTCATGACGGGAAATTGTACAAAGCTGTACAAAGGATCGAGCAATTGTCTAATTAGTTGTGTCTCCATTAAACGCTCTCATGAGAGATCAGATCTCTTAGCTATAAAGCGAAAAAGGTGTGACCTGTTTCATGGTTCACTATCAGTCTGTGTGGGAGATTCCAGCGGAGGTGAATGTGCTGCTTGATGAGCTGAAGGTTGCAAATTTCACGACTGGATTGACTATTAGAGTGATAAGAATGGGGTTAAATTTTTCAAATGACCGCCTCATATAATTTGGAAATTGAAAATAAGGAAGACCAAGGATGCATAATTGATAAATACAAAGTGAAGAAGGTGGGATCGCAAAAATAGCGACTAAGATAGGGTCTATAATAATATTGGGCACAAAATAAGCTACAATGAGGAAGCAAAAGTTGACCCAAGTACCCCCCCCCCCAAAAAAAAAAGGATAACAGTATCCACCTTTTGAAGAACCAAGGCATGAAAAAGCATGACAAGACATTTGAAAAGTTTGCAGTGAATCAATTTATTATTATATACTTGTTATTGTACTCAAACATGCTGGCCTTTGCATGTAATGCTGCTATAGTCATAGTGGTTTTCAATCGTGTCACAAAACCAAAACAAAAGTAATCACTCTGTTGATTGGCAACTGAGGCAGATGATCCAATTAACCAATCAGAACTTAAAGGGGAAGTATCACTGTGATTTTGACCTCATCTGGTCAAAACCATGCTACAATACCCTTAATTATTTACAAAGTAATACTAAAACACCAAGACAAAAAAAATACAATCCTTGAAAGTCAGAACAAATTATGGTCTGTTTTAGCTCATTTTGGAGATGAAAATGTTGGTCGGAACTTAAAAAAATATAGGCTAAGGTTTTTCAAGTTGCAATTCATAAAAACCCATGAGTCTGTCTAATGATTAGATATACTTATTGAGAGTTTTGGTACATTTTGTGGTCCTTTATTGCAAAACTGGACTGGCATTATTTTCAATTTCTACAGATCGACAGTTGACATTAATTATAATTCGATTACCAGGAAATCGGTGGGCATAATACAAATAGCCTGGTTCTTATAGCAGGTGTTCCTTCCCTTCTCCCCTCTCCTTTTTTCGTGCCCCCCTCCCTGTTTACGCTTGCCATGCAGGCTAGTAAGTAATTTGTGGATACTTCTGGTAGCAAATCACAATTTGTTTGACTTCTAATCTTGATTGATTGCGGAAGTGGCAGAAATTTTCATTCTTTTACCGCAATCACAAGGCATAGTTGAAGTTGTAAAACCATCAAGGAGATCGATGCCAATTAAATATTCTTTTGTCACTTTATTGAAAGTGCTTCAGGAGTTGCCTTTGCATGTTGATTATTTTGAGAAGGGTACTCTGGTTTAAAGTGACAGGAGTGTATGGTTTTTAGTATTTTGGGGGTATAAAATATTCCACCTTGTACTTTTTCGGGTTGTAAGCTTTTGAAAGGAATAATTTATACTGCTCTTTCCAGTAATTATACTGCAACCAGTGACTGTTATTGTATAGATTTGAACATATATTCAAATTCTAGATATGTTTATATTTTATTTCCTTAATATTTATTTTTATTTCTTAATTTTACTTTTATTTATTTCAGTGTTAAAGGGTTTCCTGTGGGTACATGGAGTGCAGCATTGGCTGGTCGTGAAGAGATTTGATTTTGCTGTGGTCTGATGTCTGTGTTGGCAGTGGATAACCTTTGACAATAATGTTGGTCAAGATTTGAGAGTCAAAATTGTCAAAGCTAGGTTATCCACAACTCATGCCCTTTCTAGACCTTCTTCCTCACACAATCCACTAGACCATCACCTAGGTCGTCCAGCATGTTGCAATGTGTAAGGCAAGATTTTGCCAAACCAAGAGAACTGTATCTATCCATAATCAGATGTACTGCTATCAACTGTCTAAACAATAAAAAATGATTGAAGTTACATAATAAAACATTATGCTATTGTGAACTGTTATCATAAACAATATAGTGTAGATTAGGAATTTTGCATCCGAGAGGTAATTGCAACCTAATTTCTACTATGGAACCTGCAGCTTTAAAAAAATGACATGAAAAGAGCATATTATTTAATGAAATTTGTTAAAACTGCCCAAGTTTGAGATCCCTGACTTTTAATTTCTGGTGTTTCTAAATTTGGAGGGAGTCTAGCTATATATACTGGGGCTTGCTATATACTTTTGCGTGTTTAATTCTACACAAAAAACAGTTGGCAGGTCATGACCCACAGCTGCAAAGTGCCTAACATGAAATTGCAGTTTTGGATCTAGGGGGGGGGGGGGGGGGAGGTGTTGGGGCACCCAGGCCAGCCCCTGCCCTCCCTTTGTTTGGTAAACTTGCTGTGCTTTGCCGGAATTATCTAAACAGAATTTGACATTCACAGTGGAGCCTTCAAGAGCACCACCCTCCCTTAGGGACCGTTCATTATTTATGGGAGGGGGGGGGATGGGTGAGAAAATGGGGGGACCTGAAATTTTAGCCACTGCAAAATGGGGGGTCCTGGGGAAATTTTTTTGTTATGGAGGGGGGTCTTGAAATTTTAAACAGATGATGTCTTAAATAAAAAAGCAAAAACATAACTACAGTGTACCAATAAGAGCGGGGCACCGCAGATTTCATGGCTGGGAGCCTTTGGGCTCTCTATGATTCTTCTAAGAGCACAAGCCTTGCACAGTATTTTGGTGCAGTCATGGAGCATGATTTATAATTTTAATTTCTTTATTTGGTACTGCCATAATTGTACACAACATTACATAAAGTTTTAACCCACCATTAAACATATTACTGGATTGTAACAGTATTAAACTGAGGGTTTTAGTGATTGACGTTAAAAGTATTAATTATTATTTGTAACCCTAGCTAAAGGAATTTTCCTTATCTGCTACGTGGACATTAAGTTGAAGAACTGTTAGTAGTGTCTTGTAGTAATCAGTTCGTCCTTTGTCATCCTTCTAAGTGAGTCAACCCACCCTCTTGCACCACTCCCAGTTTCTGGGTTGCTCAGTAGCAGTGGTTTTGTATATTGCAATAAATCTTTATATAGCCCAACTGAGTCTTGGTTGTGATAGTAATAAACAACTATTAAAGTCTTAACTCTAGTTCTTCAAATGCACAGTAGATCAAGTGGCTGAATTGCTTTGATAAAGAGAACCACACGAGTCAAAATGCCATAAGTTGTAATAACTATTTATTAATAAATTTACTGAAAATTATTCTAAACGTTTTTTTTTAATTTCCTGTTACAACATATTATGGTTTTGTTGCTTTTATGACTGGTTTATACTAGATTATGTCTGGTTTATACAGGTTTATGTCTCCTCCATATCCCCATTCCCATCAAATCCTCATTCCCATCATACCCCAGGCCCATCATGTCCCAAATTTACACCTATATGCTTAAAACTAAATATGATATTTGAAGCAGTTTTTAATATCAAGACAGCAATACAGTTACCCCCAAATTTTCACCTACTTTAGATCTGAAAACCAACACGCTAGCCACTACATCATCGCGCCCCCACAAAAATACGGTATGGATACATACAACGTTTATTTTATAGAAATCAGATTAATAGTGGGGGGGGGGGGGGGTATTGAAAATGTTCTCCAACAGAACAGGGGGGACCTGAAAAAATCCTGATTCACTAAGGGGGGGACATGAAAAAAAATGGAAAATTTGTTAATTTCTCACCCATCCCCCCCTCTCATAAATAATGAACGGTCCCTTAGCTGATACAAAAATGAATTTGCATAAACATTCAATTATGCACAATGCTATTATTATTGAAATTATACAAGTATTCCTACTAATTTAACCCTTTAAGCCCTAAGAGTGATCAGCATCAAATTTCTCTTTGTAATATTAATGCCTTATCAATCAAAAAGGTCATGAGAATTAAGGACATGATCACACAAGATAAAATTTCTCCCCACTACTTCTATAGGAAATGTATGGGGCTAGAAATGGGAATTTAAATTTTGATGTTAAGGCTTAAAGGATACAATATTATATTGGATTCAGTGCATGTAAAAAAGATTTAGCAGTATATACATAACTGTTTGCTGTTAAACAAGACAAAATTGAAGACCATTTAATATTATTGGTCAACAAAAAAATATTCTTGTTTTCAATATTATTGGTGTCTGGAAGTAATTTACCTTATTGTGCAGTTCCAGAAAATATCCATATTCCCCCCACGGAAGGTTTTTTGTTTAGCACCCCTGTCCCCCCAGGAAATTCCAGTTTAGCTTCATACTTTGCTTCTAAAATGTTGGCTTTTTAGATCCCCCTCCCCCTAGGAATTTCCAATGACCTTCCATGGGGTGGGTATGGATTTTTTCTGGAACTACACATTAGTGGACTGTGTGTCCAATTGCATTGATGAAAGAAATGATTTTTTGAACAAGACTGAGCTCCCTTCATTGGGTATGTATAATTAATTTTAGGCCTATAACAGTGGCAATAAAATGAAGCAAGTCTGGAGCTCTTTCTTTAACCTCTTCAAGTACACTAATCCAAGTAAAGTTCTCAAGGGATGATTTTGTATTTTGTCCGAGGACATGCAAAACAAAGGGGCCATGTTTTCCATGCTTCCTCGCACACAGGTCACAGCACTCAGTTCATCAATCTCTTCCAGGAAGTGGTATTTAACCCATGACTTTACACTAGTAACAGTATAACTGCTTTAGCAATCTCAGTGGGCATATTTGTCTCTAAGGCACACCAGAGCTTCCAGATATCTTCCTTCTGCAATGGCCTATTTGTATTTTCTGTTAGCTGGTGGAAAAAAATTCAGTTGTAAATCATCTGACCATCAGAGGAATTTTTATTAAAAACACTCTTTATAAAATGGGTATCACTGAACACATGCAGTGCTGAAGGGTAAAGCCTGAGTGTGTAGTGAACTAGAGCATCCCAGCCCATCAAGGCAGAAGTGGTTGACCATGATTACGCTTTAGAAACTGGCTTAAGTTCCACCCTTGTAGGTTCACCATTGGCCCACACTGTGACTTATAAACATTATCAAGTGAGCATAATTCTAAGTTGTAAATCTCTAGTTTTTAAAGGTACAGTACCTGGGACAGAAGTTAAAATTAAGGCAGGGTTCCACATGAATGCCATTTTTCCACCACTTGACACATGGCTTTAATGGTAATATCTTGTTCACGTTTCAAGCAATCCAAAAACACTCTGCTCATCTCATGAATCTATGTTGTGGGGTGTTTTGTAAATTTATGGGTGATTTTTGGGTATGTTTGGGAGGAAATAGTTTTTATCAAAGGATTGTAAAATTAAGAGAAATGAGAAATATTTTGAAGATTTAGTGAAGTTTTCAAATTAGAATTTGTAGTTAATAATTAGGGGACACCAAGTTAGTCCGTAAGCAACCTACGGTGATCTTGTGTGGGTATCATTACTGTCTGTTGGTGTTCCAAAAATCATTTTCTTTCTTCTATCCAAATTCATGTGTACCCCTGCCTTAACCTAGCAAAGGACTAATGGAGCAGAATGTATTTGCATGAGAACTTCAAACTTGTCAAAGACTCTAGATCCACAAAATAAATTCTATAGGTACAATCTAGAATTTTGTCAGTTATTTTTAAATTATTTTTTATATTTTATATTTATTTATTTATTTATTTATTTATTTATTTATTTATATAATTAGATATATCCCCCTATAGTTTTATATCCCTATGTTTTGCACTCCTCTGGTGGCAACACACCTGAGCAGGATCACACCAACCCTAATGCTAAACTTGGGTGACCAGCCTTGCTCTATCCCTACCAATTAAAAGTATACATGCAAGTCATTTACTTGATATATTTATTGTTAGATGTAAAAACATTTATATTGTTTTAATCTATGAGAATTTGGGCAATGAATTCCAAGCATCTGCACCTAATTGGAAACAATTTATTTTGGTTCAAAGAGGAAAATATGTTATATAATTTAACAAATTTATTCACCTTGGACTTTCTCCAGGATTTCTTCACCGGTTTCTTGGGTTGGCTGATGCTTCCTTAGTACCACTGGCACAAAGTGTAATTTATTTTTAATTACATCCATCTCCACGTCCAGAGAGATCCTCCGCCGGTGCGTTTACAGGCTTTGGGAGTTTAATAATCGTCTGAAACTGAAGGGAGACTCCAGTTCTTGTTCTGTGTGTGCTTTCGAAAAACCTCCCTTTCAAGTCAGGAATACGGAAGAAGAAACAGCTGTTTGAGAGGGACTTCGATCTGCGATGGATGACTCTTCAACTCTAAACCTGAATCCTTTCGATCGATCGATCCTCGCTATTATATTACAGATCTTGCAAAATAACAGGATCGTGGCATTTTGAGCTCGAAACTCGAAAGAACTCCAATGTCTTCTTTCTGTACGTTAATATTTCCGTACTTTCGGACAGCTTCAGGTATCCTTCGCTTGCGGCTTTTTCACAAAACAGCTTAGGATAGAATTTGTCCTTTTTTCAATCAATTTTCCACATCAGCGGCCAAAATGATCCATGGAAGCTCCTTGCAGTATATGAGATGACACAAAAAATGCCTGATCTTGTTCCGTTTCCAACGCTTCCGATTCATTCGACTTCCGTACTTTCATTGTTATCGTAAACAGCCAATGAAAAATTTAAATTTTTTCCATTATCCCAGAGTCTCTCCTGGCGACCGCCCCGCTGACCAAGAAGCCTGAGGACTCTGGGTACGAGATTGGCCCGGTTCAGACGCCGAACTTTTCATGAGCCGAACCTAATACCTTGAATTAAGTACACGAAAAGTTCGGCGTCTGAATCAGTTAAGAATGGCTATTTGAATTTGGAACGGCTCAGCCGTTCTTCCCGCCTGGCCCAGCCGGGAATTTCGGCTTTGGAACGGCTTTGATTCAGACGCCGAACTTTTCATGAGCCGAACCTAATGCATGAATTATTATAACTTATTTTATATGGGACGACTGGTGCTTGTTCTCACTATGTTTACACTTTGCCTGAAAATCGCTGACCTTTCGATTTGTTTCTCTTCAAACTGAATTAAGTTCGGCTAATTAAGGTCGGCGTCTAAATCAACAGGCGTACTTTTGTTAAATTGGGTCGGTCCAAATTCGAATTAAGTTCGGCGTCTGAACCGGGCCTCAAAACAAGTAAAACGCATTTCAAGAATCGAAAGCGAAATCTTAGAAGTAATTGAGTAAAATAGGCCATGTCTAAAATAGTGAACGGGGAATCGGGGAACGGGGAATCGGGAATCTCTAAAACGGGGAATCTGTAAAATAGGGAATCTCTAAAATAGGGAATCTCTAAAATGGGGAATCTCTAAAAAAGGGAATCTCTAAAATGGGGAATCTTTAAAATAGGGAATCTCTAAAATAGGGAATCTTAAAATTTCAAACTAGAAGTCAAACTAGAAGTCAGGTGATGCGTTAATTCATTTACCGTGTTTTGTGACAAATCATGTTACGACACGTAGTGTTTGACAATGTGTAAATACAGTATCCGGTCTGGTATTGCGAAATAAAATAGTCGCCCAACAGGCGCATGTGACTACAGAACTAAAATCTGCAAAGGACCGCAAACGATAATGCTGTAAACGATACGCAGGATCTACGAAAGACCTAATCAGCCAAAAAATGAACAAAAATAAACGACAAACTGCAAGGCTGATCTGACTACGTAAAAAGGTAGATTTTGCGAGACACCAATGCGACAGAAACCGATAAAGCAGGGTAGCAACCGCGGACAGCTGTTTCGCCCTTGTATTGGGGCTCGTCAGCGCGGTGTAGCTTGTAACAAACTAAGAACAACCACAAGAAAGCAGTCGTAAATAGATTGCACAATGACCCGTACACAATATCAAGTTCCGTACCTTGGAACCAACTTGTCACCCGCATCACGCGTGCCACATCACGTGTTGCGGGGAACAAGCCGTCCCAAGATGTCACAATGGTGTCTCGCAAAAACTGAATGTACATGGCAAGCCAATGTTAACATTCAAACGCATGGACAAAACCACGCTGAAAGAGAACCAGCATATCGGATCAATAAATGACCTACGGTACCAAAAAAATATGAAAATAGAACTAAAATCTGCAAAGGACCGCAAACGATAATGCTGTAAACGATACGCAGGATCTACGAAAGACCTAATCAGCCAAAAAATGAACAAAAATAAACGACAAACTGCAAGGCTGATCTGACTACGTAAAAAGGTAGATTTTGCGAGACACCAATGCGACAGAAACCGATAAAGCAGGGTAGCAACCGCGGACAGCTGTTTCGCCCTTGTATTGGGGCTCGTCAGCGCGGTGTAGCTTGTGACTACTGCTATGATGTCGGTATAAGGTGAAAAATGCGAAATGTAGAATTGTCAAATGCGAAATGTAGAATTGTCCTATAAATGCGGTTCTGTGGATAAGAATCGAAGCAAGTGTTTAAAATAATGATGAATCTTGGTCATTTACAACCTCCGAAGAGTCAAGATTGTATGTGTAGTCAGTTTTTAACCCGTGAACATACGCGCATGCGTAATGAACGGGTTATCGGTAACGGCGACTGATGTGCAAATGAGTCACTCGCTCACTCCTTCCATCAGCTGTAAACTTAGTGACGTAATGCTTTGTTACGAATGCGTTTTGTAACAAGAACAGCGTGAATCCAGCGATAACAATAACTGAATTGGTGTAAACGAATATAAACAACAATAAGCTTAAAGATGTTTCGCATTTGGAGTCTTTAATGCAACGTTAAAATCGATCTAAAAGGAATTTTCAACTGAGACACGCGTTTTGATGGTTATCTATTTTTAAGTAATAAAATTTATCATATTTCATGTCCGTGGTTACGGTGGTCGAGTGGTGTAAAGCGCGGACTCCCACCGAAAGGCCCCGGTTCGAATCTTGCTCGGGCCGTTCATTTTTTTTTTTCGTTTTCTTTTTCTTTCTTCTTCGGACTGAACATTATGAAGGAGGTGTACTGTATTTTTATTTTATGCGTTTGTCAAAAATCCTTACGTTTAATTTAAAAAAAAATATTGAACCGTAACAGAGTGAAAACATAAGCTTACCGCATTGCGTTTAAACGCGTTACGCATTTCAAATTCACGGGTTGGCTCTAAGGAGCCTTTGATCCTCATACCAGGCATTTATGTAAATACGACCTAAAAGCTAAAAAAATACTCAGGCAACCTTTCATCTGAGCGGTTAGAAACAAAATATGAAAGATGTGAGAAGTAAATGTTGTAAACGATTAACAGGGCTCGAGAAAATTATTTCCCATTAATCGCAAAGGCAAACTGCCAACTAAAACTAGACTGGTCTAGACCGCAAACGGACATCATATTATTAATTAATATTAAATGCCATAAAGCAATCATTTTAAATAAGTAAAAGGCGATAAAACTTTTTGTTTGAAGGACGATTTTCCTTTTCTGTTTACAGCTATTTCAATTAACGTTGTCGAATGAAAGCTCAAAGCTACAAGCCAAGATAGTTGGAAGCGGCGCAAAATAAACGTTTTTCCCGCTAGTCGCATCGCTCATTCGCGCCGTTTCTTTTCGTTTCACCGCTCCCAACTATCTGCATGCCTGGAACAGGCGCTCGGTTTACTCGTTCGGTCTTGACTTGTAGGCTTTGAGCTTTGAGCTTTGAGCTTTGCGCTTTCACCCGACAACGTTAATTGAAATGGCTGTATACGAAGGCGACGAAGGAAAGAATGAAACTGCATTGAGTTATTATGTTATGCGTAAACTAACAAATGCATGCGGAGCTTCAAGGCATAACGTTTCATTTACTTTATAGCATAAACAAACAGGTCAAAGAGGTCACGCAAACGTTTTTCCCAAAGGAAAGTATCTTTCTTGTTCAAGAGTTTGAATAATTTTGAAATTGATTTGATTTCTATATTTACAAATTCAAAATAAGTTAAAAAGGAGCTAGGAACACCATAGAAATTCGCCGTAAATATCGACCTAAAAGCTGAAAAATACTCTGATCTGTTTATTAGTAATAGAAACAAAATATGAAAGCTGGGAGAAGTAAATGTTGTAAAATCTAAAAAAAAACTCATCTCAAATGCAAAGATACGATGCATGAAGATACGTGTACTGAGATCGGAGAAAACACCAGGCCCAGGTTGTTCAAAAGGTGGATCGAATAGCGCTATCCATCGGATAAATCACTATCCAGCGGGATAACACAATGGATTTTGTTAATACTTATCCACTGGATAGTGATTTATCCGGTTGATAGCACTATCCACCATTTGAACAACCGGGGCCAGACCTCGAGACCCGGGAGGGGGGGGGGAGTGGGTACTCCCATATATGAGCTATATAGGTATGTGCCGCTGTGAAGGGTATGGTTTTCAGGCAGTTTAGTCATGATCTGGGATAGGGTATAGTTATCAAAGATTTTTGGTCTAGAATAGGGTATCAGTTTCCGCGAAACTGATCAGTTGCGTGAAGAAATTTAGCCTAGACAAGGTTTACTTGCAAATAGCATTTAAAAATCGGTACGGCGGGCAGTACGGCATTTTTACTGACCCCTGTTAACTAATAACCGTGATAGTGAAGACCCCAGTGAATGAGTTTCTGGAAATTAGCGAGTCTGGAATAGGTCTAGGATAGGGTAGGTTTTTTCGGTGTTTAGTCTAGAAGAGGGTTGCAAAATGCAGCTAAAATGGTCTCATAGGTTAAGGGTCTCAAAGTCCCAGCGGCCCCCACCCAAAAATTTGCAGAGTACGCCCCCCCCCCCCCCACCCCCCCCCCCCCCCCCGACCTCGAGGCAGCCGAGGTTTTCGTTTGTCATCGGGAACTATCGGCAAATCATCGAATCATCGTTGATGCGAAGTGCACGCGAGGGCGCTTTGTGTGTGCTCCGTTAGGGACAGACCATTTAATTTTTGTGGGGGGGGGGGTGGGTTTTGGTTGGGCAATTTCTTCTGAATTGCAATTGGGCAATTGTATATACAGCAGTTTGCAAAAATTTTGAACCCCCCCAAAATACATCATTATATCCCTGCTCTCTAATAATGCTATATATCTGGATATAATGATATATTTTGGGGGGATTCAAAATTTTTGCAAACTGCTGTAGATATATATATATAACTGACAGGTGAATTCCACACTGCTAAATCCAGAATAGTGCTCAACAATAATGGAGCGGCAATAACAAAGTGTTTCTACTCAATATCGTTTCATTTCAGCATCCTCAAAGACCAATCATAAGTTTATATCCCTATTGTTTTTTCGTTTGAATATTGTAACGACTTCGGTGAAGATCATATTGCTGATGTATATAAACTCTAACGAAACTTTAGTGTGTATGGAATTTGACTGATGAGTGGATCAACGCTTTGTTGGTCTACGAAACAGTTCTGTATTAAAGTCCATATGAAACGATATTGAGTAGAAACACTTTGTTATATATATATATATATATATATATATATATATATATATATATATATATATATATATATTAGAATAAAGCTTGTTGGATATCCAACGAAGATGCCACTTTTCTATAGTTTTATTTGTAACTTTTGTTATGTTGTAACTTTTGTTATGTTAGAAGATTTATTATTATATATTAGGAACTTATTTCGGTAAACATTTTTATTCCAAGTATTCTTGATCCTGTATATACAGCGTAAGCACTGAAGAATCCCGAAGGGCGAAACGTCTGCTATTAAACTTCAGGACATGTGAAAAGTTCGCTTCTCGCTTTCGTTTACACACTTTTTATATATATATATATATATATATATATTTTTTTTTTTTTTCTGTTTCTTATCGTTTTCTTCTTGCTGTTAGGATCAGTCTTGCCGTCTATATTTTGTCACTTTAATTTTTTTACTGATCCAGGTCTACAACAGATCCGGCTCCTCTTAACGTTTTGTCGCTGTGGTCTTGCCGTATTTAAAGTCGTCAATAAAGATGGCTCACCTGAACTTCTTTGTGTGTTTACTGGTGTATTGAGTGGTTTTTGGGTCGATAGATTCAAAGTGATTATCAAGTTTTCAGTAAGTTTTAGTTCCACTCATTTCTTACTCCCTATCGCTTTGAATCGACTCAAAAACCACCCAATACACCAGTAAACACACAGAGAAGTTCAGGTGAGCCATTTTTATTGAAATATCGTTCGTAATTTTACGCTCAAATTCGAAGCGAATTTTCCCCATACAAATCCTTATAATTTCGCTATTACGCAACAGTTACCACGACGTTAGAGCTTGGGGTACCTGTGCTTTTAATCACTACCGTTACAGTGGCTTATTGTTTTTACACTCCGCTTGGTTCTGATGACAATGGACCTTTGATTTCGTAGGTCAGTCATCGTTTTCGTACCATATAAATTCTCAACTTGAAGATATCGCTGGAGACGACGGAGCAAAGATTGGAAGGAATAACCATGAATAATCTTCTCGCAGTTCTCGTCCTACACGTTTTGGAACAACCGCGGGCATGACGCCGGCACGAAAAAACGCAAAGCGGTCACGTTCTCGAGCTTACGCGATCTTGCAGATATATCGACCTGTTCTCTCCGGGTGTTCAAAAATGTAACGAGAAGTTGTTAATTTTAATTTTTCTTTCAAACTTACCAGAAAGCAGAGTGATTTTTTTGGGAGTTTTTTTTTTACTTGTGTGACGGTTTCGCAATCGAGACCGGATATTTATACATTGTCAAACTTATGATGAACCAGGTGTCACAGCATAATTTGTCACACAATAGCAAACAAAACACGGTTTGTAGCCATCTTGAATTTCAGTCATAGATTTCTGAGCGAAATGTTTATCGTAAGCGGACAGCTTTCCTTACGGCCGCCTTCACAAAACTTTTGGGATATCATTTCTCGTAACAGGTGCTTTTAAGATTCCCTATTTTAGAGATTCCCTATTTTAGAGATTCCCCATTTTAGAGATTCCCCATTTTAGAGATTCCCTATTTTAGAGATTCCCCATTTTAGAGATTCCCTTTTTTAGAGATTCCCCATTTTAGAGATTCCCTATTTTAGAGATTCCCCGTTCCCCATTCCCCGTTCCCCGTTCCCCGATTCCCCGAGTAAAATATGCCGTTTATGGGTACCTATAAGAATTTCAAGAGAAGCATATTTCACTGCACCCCGTTTGGATGTCTTTAGCATTGGATTTTGAGCTTTCATCTTGTATAAAGCTAGCCGTAACAAACGAGCCGTAAACAAAACTGCTAAATTGCAAATACTAAGCGTGTGAGCGCGTGAATGACCCCTCTTCCGCCCTTGTCTAGAGCCTGTCAGTTACGCTGAGGTACGCACGTGGGACTGAATAATGCGAGACAATAGTCACGATGCATATCAGTTTTCCGGGAACAACGGGAAAAAAAAAACAGTTGAACTTCCTTTGCAAAGCGGTCGCGAATTTAAATCTTTATTCAGGTCAGTTGAGAGACTGTTCCTTTTTTCAATTATATCTGAGCAATGTGTTTGATTGCAGTGCAATACTTTACTTCCTCTATGCTACTGTGACAAGTCAAGAAATCCAACTGGACTTGCAAGAAGGTAACCTATTCGGTGTGTTTCATTGTGTGTGACTCTTGATTCTGTTTCGGGGAAATACGACAAATAATGGACTGATAAATAGTAACATAAGGGCATGTTTAGGGGTAGTAAACGGAAGTTATTATCTTGAATACTTGGTTTAAGGGAAGAGGTGTACTTCTTTTGGAATAAACACGAACAACCAACCGGCTAATAGCAAAATTACAGAAATGAATAACTGTTGAATGTCATTCCTTTATTTCGAATACGTAAAAGATAATAAATTTAGAAAAATTGGATTTATAAGTCACAATCTTTGCTGTTAATGCAGCTTGTTAATGAAAGTCACTTACATGAAAGTTTTGTATAATATTATTTTTTTAAATATTTATCTCTATCAGCTAATAAACATTCATGGTCAAGACAAGTGAAACGCATTTCAAGAATCGAAAGCGAAATCTTTAATATTCACTATGCATGACTGCTGTCTACTCTTAGTTAATAATCGAGTACGAAGAGGCCATTTATGGGTACCTTTAAATTTCAAGAGAAGCTTATTTCACTGTACCCCGTTTGGATGTGTTAGTACCGGATGTAACAAGGCAGTATTGAGCTTTCTGCTAGTATTTAAAGTCTGGACAAATGACCCGTATTAAGGTGATGTTACAAGGGACGATTCGCAACGACGATTTTTAGCGCAACATGGGTACGCGGACGCGGACGCAGTTTTTGCTTTGCGAAGTTTTTGAATCAGCTTCAAAAACTTGCAACGCAAAAACAGGAATTTTGCTCAAGTTGTTTCGTTAAAATGCAAATACTCAGAAGCAAAATACATATCATCAATGATATTAAAAGTGGAAAACGTCACATCAACAACAACAACAACAACAACAATATTTTACTCATTATTTTTTTACAACTAGATTTTAAAATATCTACACACATTTTGAACTAAGTACTAATAATTTAAATAGTTAATATAATTTTGAGTCTGGGAGCTAAATTAACCGGTAAGTTTTCTAGTTAGCCCCCAGCCACAGTTTGTTAAACATTTACAGCAGGTGAAAGAATTAAAAGAAGTGAAAATATTTACAGTGAAATAATTTAACAATATGATGTGAGAAAAACATAACAGAGGAGACAAATTATTTGTGTTGTTCTGACAATAGATAACGTTTTAAATTTCTCGAGAAGAGGAATACATTTAGATCCTTTAGGTCAGATGGGAGATCTTTCCAGAGGTCAACTGCTACAAAAGAGATTCTTTGTTTGCCTATATTTGTTCTTACTCCTGATTTATAGAGGTTTTGATTGGCTGCATACCTAGTATTATAGTTATGTACAGTGTTGGCATATTTAAGACATTGTAGCTTTTGTTCTCAAAGAGACTGAATCCTATTGGAACAAACACGAACAATCGACCGGCTCATAGCAAAATTACAGAAATCAATAAACGATATTTTTAGAGAAGAACAATGGAGTTTTAATATTGAATGTCATGCCTTTATTTCGCATGCGTTAAAAATATTAAATAGGGAAAAATAAATGTTAGGCAGCTTGTTAATTTAAGTCACTTACATGTAAGTTATGTATAATATTAGTATTTATCTGCGTCAGCTAATAAACATTCACGGGTAAAATAAGTAAACGCATTTCAAGGACCGAAAGCGGAATCTTTATATTCGCTATGATTGCGCTCTTATAAGTTATTGAGTGAAAGACGGTTTTTATGGGTACCTGTATAAATTTCAAGAGAAGCTTAATTCACTGCACCCCGTTTGAATGCGCTTAGCATTGGATATATAGGGCAGTTTTAAGCTTTCAGCTTGTAAGTCTGGGCAAATGAGCCGTAACCAAAACTGCTAAAGTGCAAATACTAAGCCGACATGTCATCAGAAACTGAAATAATATCAACAATGAAACTGAAAGTGGTTTTTAGCGTAAATGTACGCAAGTGCGAT
This sequence comes from Cladopsammia gracilis, assembly GCA_022457155.1. NCBI lineage: Eukaryota > Metazoa > Cnidaria > Anthozoa > Scleractinia > Dendrophylliidae > Cladopsammia > Cladopsammia gracilis. The sequence continues at coordinate 800,710 of JAJGOT010000206.1, forward strand.
GAGCGAGTTACTGTGCGGTGTGGAGCGGAATTTTTACAGCAGAACAATGAAGGATTCATTGTCATGCTTATATTTGGAATATGTTAGAGAACACAAAAGGGAAAACTTCGATTTATAAATCACAGAACAGATCTTATTTCACAGCATAGCTGTTTTTTAATTTCATTTTCATCTGTTTTACGAGCCCTAAATTTCGCTTTTATTGAGGCTGGTGGATCCTCTTCGCGCAAAAGAGGAAAAAATGCAGTACAGTACTGCATCTATAAGGGGCTATTCACATGATACTGGAATGACTTTCATTCTGGAACGAGTTCATTCCATCTCCATATATTTCTCTGTTTCTGTTTACATGATACCGAGACGAAATTTCGTTCCCGTACAAGTCATTCCGGAATGAGTTCATTGCGGTTTTCAATCCGAATGAAATTCTCGTTTTGGTATGACATTTTATTCTGGTATCATGTAAACTATTAAAAACGAACTTCGTTCCGAGATGAAAACCGCAAACCGTGTAGTCTGGGGCGAGTAGCGCATGCGTATCGTCACGCGAAACTTGCGCCGTCTTTGTTTTCTGATCTGGCGCGAAAACCACGCGAGCGAGAACGCCTTAGGCTGAGCCGGTCGATTTTGTCATGTGAATTGCAGTAAGAACTTCATTCTGGAACGAAACTCATTCCGGAATGAAACTCATTCCGGTATCATGTATGTGTAGCATCAGTAGCATGTGTATCATGTATGTGTACCATGTATGTGTATCATGTATGTGTAGCATGTGTATCATGTATTTGTAGCATGTGTATCATGTATTTGTAGCATGTGTATCATGTATTTGTAGCATGTGTATCATGTATTTGTAGCATGTGTACCATGTATGTGTAGCATGTGTACCATGTATGTGTAGCATGTGTACCATGTATGTGTAGCATGTGTATCATGTATTTGTAGCATGTGTACCATGTATGTGTAGCATGTGTACCATGTATGTGTATTAACGAGGTTGACTTTGTACGAGATTGTCTGGACCAGAAAAACTGTCCGTTGTCCGTATTAACGTGTGTCCTTATTAAGTGGGTAAAATTTAAGATAAAATGGCGTAAGGGCTTTTGGCCGAGAAAACTGTCTGAAAAGAACTGCTTTGCCGTCAATAACGAGATTTCCTTATTAACTGTGTGTCTGTAAGGTGGGGTTCGACTGTATTATGAAATAAGGGCTCAAAACGTTAATATCGTTGTATGATTCCATAATCAGAGCACGCTTAGTATCTCGCATACTTTATACCTTATTCTTACTAAATTTCGCGGGTACAAAATTTCGCAATTTTCGCGTTTTGGAAAAATCACAAAAATTAATTCAGCAGGGCTCGAAATTAACACTCGAAAACTCGCAAAATGCGAGTGGTTTTTGGAAGTTGCGAGTCTGAAAAGTATCCTCTAGCAAACATCATCGAATGTCATTTACGGGAGGAAATAAGCGTGGTTTTACACGGAACCTGTGCACACGTTATCTACGCATTCACATTTTGTTGGAATCAGTAACGTAACAGAAGAGAATGAATTTCGTGCTTTGTGAGCCTCTTTTGTTTCAGATCTCTAAAATAACTGCTTTTATCAGAAGGCCCTCGACTTCTAAGACTACCGGTAACGTGACCGACGATGATAATTTCTGATCCAACAACCCCGAGCCGCCAAAGAAACAACAGGACAACGCCGGCAAAGAAGAATACAAAATTAACAGAGTCATCAAAGGGAAAGTGATTGCAAAAAAACGCTAGTGACCTTACTAGTCTTGCTAGTAGAAAAAAAAAACCTTACTAGTGGACTAAAAAATTAAGTTCGACCCCTGAATACTCGCGAAAAAAACTGGGCGCGAAAATTAAAATCGAAAAATTTAATACCATATTTAAAAACTATAAGAAAAGAATACATAAATTATAAAGGTTGAGGAGATCTTCGGCGCTTTAATTTGACTCAAGAACCTGAACATTGACGACGCCACCTCGTAAAAGCAGAAAGCGCGTAACTCTTGATATTTCTCTCGGTTAGTGTTCTATATAGCTATTTTGTAAACATTCTTTTAGGGCTTTGGAGATTTAAGAAATAGCAAAATCGCGAAATTAAATACACTTTTGTTGACTTTTTTCCTGGAATCGCGCAAATTAATACTCGTGAAATACAGCTCCCGAATTTTTGCGAAATTAAGTACGCCCGAAAATTAGTAAGAATAAGGTAAATAATAATATAATGGAACACCCCTTTAAAGAAACTCTGAATTAAACTCTAAGGCGCAGCAAAGGACACAAAAAACCAGATGCAGATACAAAAAATGTTATTAAGGTTCTTCGGACGCAATTTTAGGTTTCACTACGCATGACATCCCAAATCCAGCTCAGTTGGTTCGCTTAATTCAGGTTACCATTGATTTGTCATTTTTGCTTATGCCTACTGTTACGGAAAATAAAATAAAAGTGGAATATAATAGCACCTATTATTTCGCTTTGCAAAACAAAGCTTGTGCAGGGGCTTGCACAAAAAAGTCCCCCAATCCTACTTCAAGTTGATATACTGACTCGATTCGTAATCTTCAGATATTATTTCTATAATAATAAAATAAAAATACTCTTAATAATACATGTAAGATGGTTCAACAACAGAAAGTCTTCTTTCCTCTTCCATAGACCAAATATTTTATCAAAATCAAAACGTGAGTAAACTTTGATATTTACATTGTTGCACCAAACCACAAGATCTGTCCGAAGGGTTGTGGTAAACTGGTAACCGAAATAGATGTTGAAGGGATTCGTCCATAATTCCACATTTTCTTTAGAAGGCTGTTCTTCACTAAATATCTGTTTTATACTTTGTACTGAAATCGTGTGATTTTGTGTTTAAAGCCACTTATAAATTTATAAATTATAAATTAAATCACCTTTAGTAATTAGTCGATTTTCTTCTGTTACTGGATCACCTATTAATAATTTAGCGGAAAATCCGCTGAAGTGGAAGATACAGCTTCTTGTGCAATGTTGTAAAGTCAGTTTGGTGTTTAAAATACTTTCTAAAACTTATTAAAAATTCATACGCATATCAGCTTATCATTCGAGGCAAATCAATCACGTACATGAACCTTAAAACCTGGTAATCTGTCATTCTGAAAAGCCCGAAGAGGGATTTGATATCTTTCTTGGGGTGGAAAGCGGAGTTGAATATCCAAACAATGCAATTATCGCTAATTACCCCTCGCCCTCCGTTTTTCTTTTTTCTTTTTCTTTTTATTATTTTTGTGTCACGATTTTGCATGCAAATTTATGCACGCATATTTTAAATTGCGCCCTTCCGGTTTATAGCTTTGCAATTTACACTTCCTGTTTAGTGACTTCCGACTACTCTCACTTTCGGTAAAACAGCGTTACTGAAGTATCACGACTGCGTCTCCTACAACCCTACTTACATAACTAATGTTCACGTTAGGTACATATAACACTCAGAAGAATCACTGGCTTCATTGTGATACAGCCTTCATTTACAAAACATTCAATAGTAAACAACGTGGTTTTCAGGAACGATTACTGAATGAAAGGAGTAACTCTTCTCCATGTCGGACATCTTATCTTCTTGTGGTTAGAACAGGTTTCAAAAGTACCACGGAGAGACGCAGCGCGGAGGGTCGACTAATTTTCAAATGCCAAACCGTTCAACCACACAGCATGAACATTGACTTTAGTTTTATTTAGACTTCATCTGTGCGCACTACAATGTTGCGACATGGCGACATTTGGAACATTTCAACAGCTGACGCGCGTTTTCAGTTAACGGCTATTCACTGAGGAAGGGACAGAAGTACCGAAAAGTCTGAACCTTTGGTTTCAAAAGCGCTTTAATAACATTTTTTAACTATATTCATCTTCTTATCATGTTTAATATATATCATAAAACTTTCTTACGCATGCGCATGAGTATAGGCTGCTTGGAGCATCTTGTTTTTTTAATGAAAATGATTTTTCATCATCGCCGTGATATTTATATAAAGATCACAGTGATCTGCTTAACAAATAGATTCCATTTTGCCGTGCGCCTGTTCAGTTATAGATCACAGATGACGTAAAAACGTGGTAAGAACGAAAAAGTTACTGATGTTCTTACCACATTTTGACATCTTCTGTAATCTATAAACATACAGACGGCAAAATGGAATCTATTTGTTTTACACAATGAACAGAAAATTGGTAAAAAGAGTAAAATTACTCTACTACTGTCCGACGATTTGTTTCAGTTAGGTATTTTTCAAGTCGCCAAGAGCACTTTTCGTCTTGGTTTCTTCTTTTTCTTGCTCGTAAACAGCTCCTGCTAAACATTTTTCGAGGCTTTCACTTGCTCATTCCAGAATAATCTCGCAAACATTTTCAAAACTGTGCGCCATGTTGGACAAAACAAATCAAACAATTTTTCTATGACGGCAGGGTGTCAGTAAAACGCAGGGCCGGGGCCGGGTCTGTTTTATTTTCTACTTTATTTTCAATTTTTTTTTTCTTCAATTTTATACTTTCAACTCAATTTCGACTGCTTTATCAATCTGTTTCTTGCCTTCGTACCGATGAACATTCAATCGTCAGGAAAAGGTCAAATCCTAGCTTCATCTAAAATTCGCTAAATAAAAATAACGATGCTTTGCAGTGATAAACGCGGGACCGAGGCCAGGGCCGGGGCCGGGGTCGAGAGATCAGATTCCTTTTTTTGTCCAGCTGTCAGCTGAGCATTCTGCAAAACTTTCCAAGACTCTTTGTAGTATTTGGGAAGACTGATGGAAAGTTTCTTAACATCATAACCGCAGCAGAGGTTGAATTGATTTCCGACGTGTTGCAAGTAGTGAAATAAAATTGTCTTCCAGCTACTCCAGTCCTCACTTGCAAATCTCTTGCAGCAATTTATTCCCTGTGTCTTAATTATCGATTCCAGGTGTGGAGCTTTGAGACGTCCATCTTCAATATCGCTGATGAGAAATAAGTGTTTTACTTTATGTTAACTTTTCCAAGTAAATGGAATATTGGCCTGTTGGCTTCGCTTACCATCTCCTTGTCTTAACTGATTAGACCCACGCGATACATAAATATTGGGACAACAAATGCTTTAACAATTGAATTTTTCTGATCACCGTTAACTTTCTCCAACTCCATAACTTAATTTTTTTCTTTGATGGAATCAATAACTTCTGCAAAGTTTAGTTTTTGTATGAGCACCTTATCTTAGGTAAACTGTACCCCTAAAATCTTCACTGCTTTCTTAACCTTTACGTTTCTAATCTCAACATCGTGTGCAGGCATGGGGATTTGATTTCCTAGGAATAATATTTCTGTTTGTCTAGATAAATATGAAGGCCTGAACATATGCCAAATTCCTCAGTAGTGTCCAGAAATTTCCCTAGGGATTGTCTGTCAAAAACGCTGTTAAATCATCTGCAAATAACGTAAGTACATCTGACAAGTGGTCTTTCGTACAACTTTACACGGTCAATTCGCTCTTTTTTTTTCACGATTTCATATCATGGTCAATTCAGGTAAGATTTTATTGTATAGTTAAGTACTGGCTCTTTTAGAAACGTAGGTTATATAACGACGTTTGTTTCAATCAGTAAAAGGTTCCGGCAATTCTACCTTTTCATAAAAGAGTGAATTCTTTTAGTATAAATTAAAATTATAAAAAAAATCAGCTAAGTTCATGCATAGGTTTACCATGAAATAAACTGCAAAGATGATACGTTCTTATTACTTCTCTCGCTATCATTTGATTGTGAAACTGAAAAAAATCCTTTTTTCAACTGATGTGCTGTGTATATTTTAGTTAAGCCCTGGGGCGAATCCCCCTTTTTCCAAACTGGTAACTAAGAACTCTATGCCCGTGTTAATATACCATTTGAAAGGTTTTGCTAAGTACAATTCATAACTTATGCCATTTTAAATGAGGGAAGTTATGGCTTTGATCATTATAGAAATGTGTTCAAAGCATAAAATATAAAGTTCAGCAAAGAGCTTGACTTTATACATGCTAGGTATATCCCCAAACTATACCTCATTTTGCAGTTCTTAGTGAGTAGAATAACATGGCTTCTCTCTTAGAGCACATATGCCTAACGAAACAAAATGTGAAACGTTTGAGGCGTGGTCAATCACATAGTGCAAGGGGTATGATTTTATGTGTGTAATAGGTAGATCTCTCCATCAAATTTTGGTGGCCAAAATTTATTGAAATTGACTAGATATTGTACAAGTTATGTGATTATGTGCCATTTGGCGCTAAGAAGTGATGTCAAAGCTTTTGACGATATCGCTTCTTAGCGCAAAAAAGTAGGTAATTTATACTTGCATCTTTTAAACAAATAGAATGAAAAATACGAAAATAGCTGGCAACTTTAACACTTATTTGTTTTGATGGAATACTGGGAACAAGCCTTTATCATGCTCTTTGATAATAATGTGCAAATGCATGTACTAGTAGCTTTCTCCGCTTTTACTTTCTTGTGTCTATAATAAGGTATGCCAGCAGATCCACCTGTTATAAATTTCTACGGCAAATTCCTGAAAAATCGTTTTCTGCTCAGCATTGAAGGACTTGAAAACCTTGTATGATTTTGCAATTGTCTTGCCTACAAACAGGGGTTGTTCCTTTTGAAATTTAAGATGTCTTAATCAGTGATAGTCAGCCGGATATGGAACATGTTCATGAGAATCGCAAAAGAGTATATTTGTCCACGAGTAATCAAAACAACTCAAAAGAACCTGTTTACGTAAATAGGAAGTGTTCCGGTAAAACAAATGAAGTACACGGAAAACTGTTCTAATAAATGAATTCACAAAAAGGAATTCGAGTCACTTGAAGAAAGAAATTGTGGTCATACAGTTTAACATAATCAACTGAGGTCCAATCTAACTCAACAAGGCCACATATATATGTACGCAATGCGGACGTATTTTTAAGGAGGTGTTAGGATGGTTGTCTATTCATAGAAAATGAACCAACGGCATCGTGTTATTTTTCGTGTGAAAGACGAATCGAGCAGGCGACGAGTTTTACAAAGAAGGTGTAATGGTGACCGCCATTTGTTATTTACCGGTTTTTGCCGCAATAAGCACAAATAAGACATTTGACGCTAGAGAAACTTCATATGCTTCAGAAATTGGCTGATTTCCCAGGACGTTAAGACAGAGAAAAGTGTTAGATTGATTCCATCGCATGTTTGATAGATTTCTTGAGATATGTCAGTTATCGTGAATGTGCCCAATTCAGAAAACCTTGCTTTCGCAAATTTCATCATGGTAAAAACTTACAGGAGATAGCCCAACGGGCACGTTAATGGGGTCTTAAAGTATTAGGAATTGAAAAAATTAAAGCAACCGGTTGAAGTAACACAGTTATGCTACAATTGTAATCAATCTAGAATACGTTCTAGTCTTTTTTATTCCGAGGCTACTATTCGTGTTTTCTTACCAGGGAACTCAATTTAGCTAATTATTATGCACAAATTTGTAAAAAATGGGCATTTATCGCGGGGGGGGGGGGGACCCTACAACTCAGGGAATGTAAATATATTGAACTTATGTTGTGGTACATGTATCTACTCATGACACTCAATCTTTGTGGCGTTTGAGTGAAATCGGTGATTTAAGTATTATCAACTCCTACCTGGTCCTTTGGTGGACACTCTTAATTTTGTCCTGTTTGTGGTTCCATATAACATTAAACAAAAAAGCAGTGATCGACTAAATGATTATTATCGAAGGCATGTTCAACAATGATGAACATGCCTTCTAACGAAATTCCAAGACATTTAAATATAAGGCATCTACCAAGTTATGTAAAGGCGCCTTCATACGACAAACTAAGTTGCAAATTTGAGTTCACAAAATTAAGTTGGCGTGCGCGAACGTCACATCAATAATTGACAAACATGTTTTGCGACAAACTCGCATTTGACTTGTGCGCGTTTGCTGCAACTTCAGTATCTACAGCCTCGTTTCACAGGATCTCCTTTCTTCCCTTGAGAAGGAAGAACCCTAAAACCTCTTAAGCTAGATTGGTTTTTGTATGTTTGTATGTAGGTTTGTCTTCGGTCGTGTCACACAAATCAGATTGTCTCTAGTATGTACACGTTGTACTACATCAGCCAATCAATTCTTGCTTCTAAATTGGTATTACTCAAGGTCAAATAAGGGCACTTGACATGAATTGAAATCTGGAAATCCCGTAAAAAAATGCTGACCAAAATGTGTGATTTTTTCCCCACCTATTTTCATACCTATCCCCCTAGGCTGCATTTTTTTTTAAAAAAAATCCCTTCCAGAATCCAAAAGCAAACTTTCCATTTTTGAACTGAAATAGAGTTTTGGGCCGAACGCATGTTTTTTATCATTATAAGTTTGGAAGGATGCGGGGGAGGATTTGAAGAAAGTTCATCTGCAAGTCATTTTTCGTGTGGCTTTAATTTCTGCCGTTTTGTTGCTTTCACGATTTCATATCATTCAAGGGATAACGTAATTTTCTAAATAACTCATGCATATAATACGTGTTTGGAGTTTGTTAACACGAGTATGTCAATTATAGTTTGTTGTGTCCTTACAGTAACACTACTTTTAATAACTACTTTTCTCAATGGAACCATCAAGAGTATTCTCCCTTTCACTTAAATGGCAGGCATGAAAAAAGGACAAGACAAAAAGAGGCATTACAAAGATCGCATAGACTACCATGAACGTGATCTCCAGATTGCCAAAGAAGTGGGAAGCGCGTATGGTAATCTTGGCAACGCCCATTTCCGTCTTGGAGATTACAAAAAAGCCATAGACTACCATGAACGTCATCTCCAGATTGCCAAAGAAGTGGGAGACAGGGCAGGAGAAGGAAGCGCGTATGGTAATCTTGGCAACGCCCATCACAGTCTTGGAGATTACAAAAAAGCCATAGACTACCATGAACGTGATCTCCAGATTGCCAAAGAAGTGGGAAACAGGGCAGGAGAAGGAAGCGCGTATGGTAATCTTGGCAACGCCCATTTCCGTCTTGGAGATTACAAAAAAGCCATAGACTACCATGAACGTGATCTCCAGATTGCCAAAGAAGTGGGAGACAGGGCAGGAGAAGGACGCGCGTATGGTAATCTTGGCAACGCCCATGACAGTCTTGGAGATTACAAAAAAGCCATAGACTACCATGAACGTCGTCTCCAGATTGCCAAAGAAGTGGGAGACAGGGCAGGAGAAGGACGCGCGTATGCTAATCTTGGCAACGCCCATCACAGTCTTGGAGATTACAAAAAAGCCATAGACTACCATGAACGTCATCTCCAGATCGCCAAAGAAGTGGGAGACAGGGCAGGAGAAGGACGCGCGTATGCTAATCTTGGCAACGCCCATCACAGTCTTGGAGATTACAAAAAAGCCATAGACTACCATGAACGTCATCTCCAGATTGCCAAAGAAGTGGGAGACAGGGCAGGAGAAGGAGGCGCGTATGGTAATCTTGGCAACGCCCATCACAGTCTTGGAGATTACAAAAAAGCCATAGACTACCATGAACGTGATCTCCAGATTGCCAAAGAAGTGGGAGACAGGGCAGGAGAAGGACGCGCGTATGGTAATCTTGGCAACGCCCATCACAGTCTTGGAGATTACAAAAAAGCCATAGACTACCATGAACGTGATCTCCAGATTGCCAAAGAAGTGGGAGACAGGGCAGGAGAAGGAGGCGCGTATGGTAATCTTGGCAACGCCCATCACAGTCTTGGAGATTACAAAAAAGCCATAGACTACCATGAACGTCGTCTCCAGATTGCCAAAGAAGTGGGAGACAGGGCAGGAGAAGGACGCGCGTATGCTAATCTTGGCAACGCCCATCACAGTCTTGGAGATTACAAAAAAGCCATAGACTACCATGAACGTCCTCTCCAGATTGCCAAAGAAGTGGGAGACAGGGCAGGAGAAGGACGCGCATATGCTAATCTTGGCAACGCCCATCACAGTCTTGGAGATTACAAAAAAGCCATAGACTACCATGAACGTCATCTCCAGATTGCCAAAGAAGTGGGAGACAGGGCAGAAGAAGGACGCGCGTATGGTAATTTTGGCAACGCCCATTTCCGTCTTGGAGATTACAAAAAAGCCATAGACTACCATGAACGTGATCTCCAGATTGCCAAAGAAGTGGGAGACAGGGCAGGAGAAGGACGCGCGTATGGTAATCTTGGCAACGCCCATCACAGTCTTGGAGATTACAAAAAAGCCATAGACTACCATGAACGTGATCTCCAGATTGCCAAAGAAGTGGGAGACAGGGCAGGAGAAGGAAGCGCGTATGGTAATCTTGGCAACGCCCATCACAGTTTTGGAGATTACAAAAAAGCCATAGACTACCATGAACGTGATCTCCAGATTGCCAAAGAAGTGGGAGACAGGGCAGGAGAAGGACGTGCGTATGGTAATCTTGGCAACGCCCATGACAGTCTTGGAGATTACAAAAAAGCCATAGACTACCATGAACGTCATCTCCAGATTGCCAAAGAAGTGGGAGACAGGGCAGGAGAAGGTAACGCATATATTAATCTTGGCCACGCCTATGACAGTCTTGGAGATTACAAAAATACCATAGATTGTTATCAGTGCGGTATTGCAACGTACAATTATATTAGGTCTAAACTTGATTATAACGATGAGTGGAAAGTTAGTTTTCGAAATATGCATGACGTTGTGTATGCTAGTTTGTGGCGTTTATTTTTAAAGCAAGGCATGACTGTTGAGGCACTGTTTTACGCTGAGCAAGGACGTGCACAGGCTCTAATAGATCTTATGGAACTTAAGTATGGATTGCAAACAACCAATGTAGTTTCAGGAAGAGTGAATGTAACTTCATGGGACATATTTAGTTACCTTTCATCGAAAACAGCTTTTATAGGAATCGACAGAGAAGAAATAATTTTCTGGGTTATTGGAGAAGGACAAGATGTTGAATTGAGAAGAAGACAAATCAACAATGACAATAGGGCGAGCAATGCCAAGACATATTTGCAGTCTCTAATAGAGAATGTGTGCCAGAAAATTGGTGTGGCAGCTGATGTAAGATGCGAAGATCGGTCATTGGAGAAAGTGACAGATAAAAAGCGGGCAGATGAAAGATCAAGCAGGCCCCGATATCATCCCTCACACTTCGATACAATTGCTTTACGAACTTTATATGATGTCCTTTTTGGCCCGATTGCAGACTTGTTCCAAGGCAAAGAAGTAATATTCGTTCCTGAAGGTCCACTGTGTTTGGCTCCTTATGCTGCATTTATGGACCCGACTTCGAAGTACCTTGGTGAAGCTTTCGGAATCCGAGTGCTTCCATCCCTGACTAGTTTGAAATTAATCATAGATTGTGCAGACGACTACCACAGAAAGACTGGTGCCCTTCTGGTGGGTGATCCGTGGGTACAAGGAGTGACCGAGTTACAGAAGCTGCCATGCGCCAGAAAGGAAGTAGAGATGATTGCGCAAATACTTCGCACTGCACCTCTTATTGGGAGGCAGGCAACAAAAGATGCAGTGTTAAAACGTCTCTCCTCGGTTGCATTGGTGCACATTGCTGCTCATGGTAGTATGGAGACAGGAGAAATTGCCCTAGCACCAAACTGTCCAAAGTCTTCCTCAAATCTAAACGACGCACAAACCCCGGACTTTCTTTTAACCATGAAAGACGTTTTAAATGTTCAGATACGGGCAAGACTGGTTGTGCTTAGTTGTTGTCATAGTGCTCGTGGGGAGATTAAGGCTGAGGGTGTTGTTGGCATTGCACGGGCATTCTTGGGTGCTGGTGCTCGTTCTGTCCTGGTGTCACTGTGGGCAATTGATGACGAGGCTACTCTGGAGTTTATGAAAAATTTCTACCGACACCTAGTAAAAGGAAGAAGCGCCAGTGAAGCTCTGAATCAGGCCATGAAATGTATGAGAGAATCTGACAAGTTTAGTGCAGTGAAGCACTGGGCTCCGTTTGTACTCATTGGTGATGATGTCACACTGGAGTTTGATGTAACCAACTAGCCAGCAAGGTAAATAGGGCTGTGTTTATACTCGGGCCTTAACATGCTTGAGATCAAACAAGGTTATTTTTGAGCACTTTTGCATTTTGCCACTTAAAGCACTTAAAAAAAGCTCAGGAAATTATAAAAGTTTAATTAACTAAAACTGAAACAAGAATAAAACAATGATCTAAAACGGATTGTCTTGCAAAAAACGTCACACAGAAACGAAAAAGATGATACTGAATAGTACCCAATGTAAATAAACGTTCTTCATCGCCATAATTTGAACTTATGTTAGCTGGTTGTTCATTCGCATATCGAACAATTATTGATCAAAAAATGATTATTTGCACGAGTATATTCTAAAGTGTACAATGCAGAATAAATTACAATAACATTACAGTGACTGCTCAACTTTGCTGTTTTTTCTTTTATAGGAAAAAAACTGGATTCAGTGAAAAACGACGTCACTCTTAGGAATTGAACTAGGTATCCATTTGCTCCTGATCATTTGATGGAAAGATCTTCACAAGACAGGGGTCTGTACACGACGCAAAATGATCTCCAAATAGAACTAAACACGACGCACAATGATCTCGAAGCAAAATGATCCCCAAATCGGAACTGAACACGACGCAAGTATTAACATACGTAGTATTCACATTGCGGTTAATTTCCGTCAATTCTAAAATCAATATTTGTGGGTATAAAAATCTAATTATTTTGAACTGTAACAAGGACCGAATATAACTCTCCGCTTCTTGAAGTAGACACTATTTTATGAGAAGTGAACATAAAGAACCGTGAAATTAATTATAAACGAGAAATAGAACAGCTAGGCGATTAAAAATCCTAAACCTGTTAACGTGTTGCAACGTTTCAACCTGAGCTATATCAAAAAATAGAAAGAACAAAACTGCATGTAATATAAATCCAGATGTGTGTTTGCATGTTGTATTAGGTAAATGCGCCAGTTGCACCGTTTCACCGTTTCTTCATATAAAAACGTTTCTGTTGAGATTCCGTCTTAAGCGTTAATTTAAAAATTTACAACTGTTAGTCACATTTGTGAGTCTGTCACATTACAGATTTGTCGCTGATTTCTCAACAACAGAAAAAACCTCGTTAAGGACTCTATAGTGAAAACTTTGCTCGGTATCCTTTGCATGCATAAATCTGGGAGCTTATTTTCATTTCCCAAAATAACGCATTTTAAAAGCCGGTTCACAACATCGTTGTTTCTGACTGATCTTCCGGTAAAAAGTCAAACAAAACAGATGCGACTGCATGGGACGAAACTGATAGCATTTAAGTACTACAGTTAATAACTTCTGTCTTAGTATAACGGCAAATGGCCTCCACGTTATTACGGAAAGTTGAAGTCCAGGCAAATGATATTGACTGAAAATAACTCGTTCAATCGATTAGCATTTTTAGACCTGAAAAAATTTAAAACTCTTTCATTTTATTCCGGGACAGAAACGTCATCCCATCCCATTCCTTGGGGCTCATTTCGCGTCGTGTTTAGTTGTATTTGGGGATCATTTTGCGTCGTGTACAGGTCTCTTCATTTGTAAAAGAGACTGTAAGCTTGTAAATATTCAACAAAATGAAGCATTTCCCATGGTGTGCATATTATAGCATATTTTTTATAATTTCGGGTACGGTATCTACCACTATTACCTTATTATAGGAAATTAACAATGCACGATGACAACGCGAAGAAAATTTACGTTACACTAAATTAACGCGAATTTTTCAAAAGTTAGGTTTACATGCATTAAATTAACGCGAATTTTTCGATAAGCATCTTGCTTTATTTACTGCGATTTTCATATAATTCTGCAAACTCTAAACGCCAAACTGCGTTTTGGCTTCCGTCAATAACACCTTCCAAGACAAGTGCACGGATGTTTCTAAGTTTTTTTTAAAGCCGAAAATTTGGTTTTGAAGCCTAACTATAGACCCGAATAGACCTTATGAGACAGAGGAGTATCAAGATCAATCAAAAGACATTTCGATTTTAAGCGAAGACGTCCTGTCAGATAGTGACTCTGAAGAGCCAATAGAGGAGTCATGAACTAATAAGGTTTTGTAATCAAAGAAAGGTGCTTTAAAATAACAATGTTGTAAAATAGCGTGCATTAAATTTACATCGACATTAATTAAGATACATTAGATTAACGCGAATTTTATAAAATCGCGTTAATAAAGTGCATTGTTAATTTCCTATAATAAGGTAATCATACACTGTTCATTATCTCGTGTAACTTATGGAACAATATTGCGACGCAAAATGCGGTAGTTACGTGTTTAAAGAAAATGGGGTCTTTTAACAAAAAGGAAAGCGCATTTGATTTTCATTCTGTTTCGATGGCAAAATGTCACACGATGAAGATATACAGAATATAGCTGTTACAGCAATACCAATAGAAAGTATTACACGGATTGAAAATAATAAGGGGAAACAGATGCGATGAACAACAAAACAGAAAAAAATCGAAAATATTAAATCAAAAAGAGGCAGTTGCATTAACTAACATGATGCAGCTTTTGGGTTAAAATGGGCTTTTCCCAGCTATTTTGCAACACTTCTTTTTTTCTTAACTTTAAACGTAGTGGCAGCATAATCGACACTAACAGTTGAAAACAGTCTGCGGAACACAAACAAATTACGACATTCCTCTAGTTTCTGCCAATATTTTAAGACGTGAGACCCTGTGCATAGACCTGTGATTACCTGTCGAAAACTGTTGGCCAGTTTCTCCAACATTGTCGGTGTTACATCTTGCACAGATAAACTTGTAAACGACACGCGGATGGAGCCCACTATGGACAGGGTCTCTCACAAATGCACACTTGTCTTACAACAAGAAACAATTAACTTTATTGTTAGATTGCTACAAATAAGATAATTTGAAGTTATGTGCAGGGATTGCATTAGAGGGAGGACACGAATAACTGTAGGTGATGCACTTGTTGATGGCTCTCTGTTATATGAGTAGCAAAACGAGTTGTGCGTAGATCTACATCGGTGCAACATTCAATAGGGGAGTGGGAAGGAGGTGAAGTTTTCAACATATGCAGACTACCTTACCATCGGTGCAACATTCAGTAGGGGAGGGAGATGAAGTTTTCAACATATGAAGACTACCTTATCGTTGGTGCAACATTCAATAGGGGAGGGGAGGGAGATGAAGTTTTCAACATATGAAGACTACCTTACCATTGGTGCAACATTAAATATGGGAGGGGAGGCAGGTGAAGTTTTCAACATATGTGGACTACCTTACCATCGGTGGAACATTCAATAGGGGAGGGTAGGGAGGTGACGTTTTCAACATATATAGACTACTTTTCCATCGGTGGAACATTCAATAGAGGAGTGGGAGGGAGGTGAAGTTATCAACATATGCAGACTACCTTACTATCGGTGCAACATTCAATAGGGAAGGAGAGGTAGGTGACGTTTTCGATATATACAGACTGCCTTGCCATCGTGGAACATGCAATAGGGGTGGTTTTCAATATTTTCAACATATGCAGACTACCTTACTATCGGTGCAACATTCAATAGGGAAGGGGAGGTAGGTGACGTTTTCGATATATACAGACTTCCTTACTATCGTGGAACATGCAATAGGGGAGGGGAGGGAGGTGAAGTTTTCAATATTTTCAACGTATGCAGACTACCTTTCCATCGGTGCAACATTCAATACGGGAGGGGAGGGAGGTGAAGTTTTCATCATATATAGACTACCTTACCATGGGTGGAACATTCAATAGAAGAGTGAGAGGGAGGTGAAGTTTTCAACATATGCAGACTACCTTACCATCGGTACGACATTCAATAGGGGAGGGGATTGAGGTGAAGTTTTCAACATATGCAGACTACCTTACCATCGGTACAACATTCAATAGAGGAGGGGATTGAGGTGAAGTTTTCAACATATGCAGACTACCTTACCATCGGTACAACATTCAATAGGGGAGGGGATTGAGGTGAAGTTTTCAACATATGCAGACTACCTTACCATCGGTACAACATTCAGTAGGGGAGGGGATTGAGGTGAAGTTTTCAACATATGCAGACTACCTTACCATCGGTACAACATTCAATAGGGGAGGGGAGGAAGGTGAAGTTTTCAACATATGCGGACTACCTTTCCATCGGTGCAACATTCAATAGGGGAGGGGAGGGAGGTGAAGTTTTCAATATTTTCAACATATACAGACTGCCTTTCCATCGGTACAACATTTAAAAGGGGAGGGGAGGTGAAGTTTTCAACATATACAGATTGCCTTTCCATCGGTGCAACACTCAATAGGAGAGGGAGGTGACGTTTTCAACATATATTCGTATAAGAAAATTAGTGAGAAAATCGTTTTTTCAAAGTGCATCAACTTTTTTTTATGTCAATGGTATGTTAATCGAGGCGAACAGCTTTGTATTATTTCGAAATTTACAGTTAGAATTTGAAAGAGAAAATAGGAATAGCCTTCTGCCTGCTTTCATGTTGCTTCGTCCAGGCGTTGGTATTGCACGACAGTTGTTTAAAATAAGCCAGTAAAAAACTATTCTTGTTGTTTTTGATTTTCATAAAAGCAACACGATGACAGAGGAATTTTTAAATCTTTGTAATCTATTTTTAGAGTTCAATAGTTGTACATAGATACTAGAAGCGAAGTAGCTATGGTCACATGAGTGGAAGTTTGGAAGAAAGCAATGCCGAAGGCGTGTTTGTTTTGAGTTCTCTTTTCTAGAGATGTTTTGTGTTCTCCAAACTTCCACTAACGCTGCCGTAACTTAATAAAACAAAGCAGCTTTTGTATTGATAGTTTCCATTTAAAGTAAATAACTTTCGACCAATCAGCTTGTGTAACATTGTTTATCTTATTAAATGTTTTAAAATGTCATACTGAAGTGTTTTTAGTATTCTCGTATACATTAATCAGACTTAAAATCCAGAAAATCAGGCCGCAGGTAAGTTTCAACAAGCGAATAAAAATCGTTAGCGATTAGTTGTTTCCGTATACAGCCTGTTCCATCGGATTCTCTGAGAGAAAACAACAAACCGAGGTTAATTTTCATATTCAGAAACTCTAATAAAGCCAAAACCACAACGACGAAACAATGGTGAGTGCTGGATCTTTTGTAGACCTGGATCAGTGCAAATCTTTAGATAATATGTTAACAACGGTAAACTGATCCTTACGACAAGGAGAAGAGATTAAGACAGAAATGATATTAAAAAACCCAGACATTTGTCTTTATCTCTTCTAAACCTCCTTCTGGCCCTATTACCCACCTGGGGAAAGGAACTAAGCAAGCAAGCTCTTCTCTTTGCTGCAAGGATCAGTTTGCAGTTTTTAGTTGCATATTATCTTTTAATTTTCGTGAAACTTTGATGAACCAAAACCCGCGCGACTGAAGGCATAAAGCTCTGGCCCAACAGGAATGAGAGTTGAGATTTTTTTCAAGAGCGGACGAGAGTTGCCGAGAGCGCATGAGAGTTTCACGCTAAACATGAGCGAAATTTGGAATTCTTGTCAACTCTTGTTCCTGTTTGGACCTAAACGGTTTTCGGCTTATCAAGGCCGCCCATTACCTCAACAATTTTATAAATGACATTGACAAAACAGCAAAATTGACCGATTTTTTATTTTATTTTATTGCTAATTTACACAGCAAAGTGCAAATGACATCTAACCACACCCACTGTAAAGACACACCGTACTAAACCAGTTATTCTCCGATAGTGACAGATAGTGATAGTGCATTGCACAGACCAATAGACAAACATCGTACCCAAGGACTGGGGACAAGAATAGAACTGCTGCGTAGCAACAGCACTGACCACTAATATACGCGGCCCATTTCAGTCAAAGGGTTTTCAACTCATGGCTTCCTGTTTCTACAAACGTCGGGGTGAGATCATTTTAAGAATCATTTTATCCTAATATATTAGAATAATATGGGTGACGGGTGTGAACTGTAAACAAATGTTTGTCTTCAAATATAAATACTTCTAGAAAATATGTGCATTCTCTAGTACTATAAAATCCCTATTGAAGAGTAAAATTTAGTCTCTTTTCGGTTGATTTAAAAGGTTTCCGATCAGCTCAGCACAAAATCGGGCAAGATGCCTCTCTGAGCATGGAATGTTAATTTGTCACGCAAATCTTTCCTGAAAGGCGTTGTGTGACAGAAACAGGTTGCGTGACATCGTAATCAGATGAGGAGAGAGAAAAATATGATTTACTTTTTAGCCATTTTGCAAGCATTATTTAGGTTGTCACGCGTGATGCACAGCTCTCCTGAAATGTGTTGCATGATAGGAAAGCGCACCGTGACACCCAAATTTTGGTTGCTAAGAAGCAGTGTTATTTTAAGTAAAAGACTTGGTCTTCTCGTAGTCATAGCTCTCCAGTGGTGGACAAGTGCAAACTAACTGCTGGTCACCATATTTGTCATCCACTCGTGAACATGTTGGCCAGAACTTTGCGGTTCCTTTCAACCAGGACTGGAAAAAAACAAAACACAATATGATTACCCTTTATCCCAAGAAAACCAAGGACTCCTCGTAGGCTAATTCCCAAGTAAGATCAAGGTTACGATGCAATTTTCCTTTCCTTGTCTCCATACATTTCTTATAGAAGTGGCCGAGAGAAGGTGTTAAAATATCAAGAGAATACATTGGTGATCATATCCTTAATTCCCACAAACTCTGACAGACTAAGCATTCATATTACAAGGAGAAGTGTGATGCTTAGCACTACTGGGGCACCAAACCATGACTAAAAGGATAGGACTCCCCTCCCCTCCCCTCAGCCTATGAGCTGTCCATCTGGCTATTAACCAGGGGCTCAAAATGTTTGAAGCAATGTTTTGATACTTACAGCAGGGAAGGCTGCAACTTCACGACTGTAAGGCCTGTCCCAGACATCAGCTGTCTACATCTTGGGTGTGTGGAGCGTTCTAGAAGCAAATAAAACAACATTACACGTCCACTCCAAACTATGGTCAAATTGGCCAACTAAGAAGCCATCACCACGTTAATTAACCCTTTAACTCCCAAGAGAGCCAAACATCAAAATTCAAGAAACATCCCAAATTTTATCTTGTAAAACATTGAATAACAAATGCTATCATGCAAAAGTACTGTCGAAGAGGTTTCATTTGAATGTCACATCATAGGGTTTCGTCCACAGACTCAAACGTTAGAACTACACTACATTTCTCCACAATTGACTCCGGGAGTGAAGGGTTAACAAAAGAAAACATCTGTACCTTGAGGGGATTATTTGTCTTGTCCATGATACCATCTTCAATGTCACGGATTTCTTGGCGGATTGCTGTGTGTGCGGAATAAAGTAAATTTAAACAAACAGAAATCAACAAGTAATAAAAGAACCCTATGGTTTATACTGCTGATGAATTCCATAATATGTGATTTGTTCAATTGCACTATGCAATGTTAACTGAGGATGAGATCGGATGGGAGCATATTAAGCTGCCGCCATCATTACCTACATGTAGGGTGTGTGCTGATGACACACACAAGTTTGCATTTTGCCAGTAACGATATTACATACTTAAAACATTGTCGAAATGAGAATCTGGCTAAGATTCGTTAACGGTTAATCGCAATTAGTATGGATAGCGTAGTATGGATAGCGTTTTTTGGCACGCTCTGATTGGCTACTGAAGTTCGGGAAAGGAAGTGCTATTCCCCTCCAAGCAATTTCCGCGCAAAATTGTAATCGTTGCCAGGAATGAGTTAAAAATCATCATTTTCCTGCCATATTATCTCGCTGATTTAGAATGTACTAAAACAACTATTCATCTCAGTGTCGGTGGCCAGTGGTGGATATTTACTGAGCCGCTACTTGCCACCTCCACTTTGGTGAATAGTTGTTATAAAATAAACTCACTCTTAATAAGTCTAAGACCGAGTTTATGTAGATCGGATCCAGGCAAAAGTTGAATACGTTCGATAATTACTATTATTGTTGGAGGTTCCATAGAGCAAGTTGTATCTACCAAATCACTTGGAGTGCATAAAGACGAAAATTCACCTCACCCTACACCACAAACCATGAATGAATGTCAACAGGTCGCAACTCGAGGGAAAACAGCTTTTACTCTTTTCAGAAAGCAAGGCGGGTTCTTTAAAATTTCCTTAATACTTTTAGTTGGAGAAAGTGCAGGCGACCACGAAACTGCCTAATGTAACAACCCAATGACGCTAGAAATAACGCCATCATCTGATGTGAAACAAGGTGTCAAGTACACAAGCATGATTTTAACCTGGGATGGGGGTACTCTCATTTTTAAGCTGTATGAGTATGTGCCGCTCTGAAGGGTATGGTTTTCAACAGTTCAGTCTGGGATACAGTATAGAAGTTAGAGAGTTTTGGTCTAGAATAGGGTATCATTTACCGGGAAAGTGATAAGTGGTATCAAGATAGAGTTTCTGGAAAATAGTGAGTCTGGGATAGGGTAGGGATTTTTGGTGACTAGTCTAGAATAAAGTTGCAAAATGTAGCTGAACATGGTCTGGTATAGGGTAAGGGTTTCAGAGTCCCAGCAGTACATAACCACCCCAAAATGGTCAGATTACCCCCTCCCCCGGGGCATTTTAACAGACCCCATCTGTAGGCCAGCCAAGACACAAATCCACGTCCGTTCTGCTGACTGGTTTCTTATCTACTCTCATTATGCAACTACAAGATGATCTAGATGTACCATTGTATCCTCAGAACGTACAAAAAGATAAATGCATTATGAAAGTAAGGAGAATTGCTATTTTACTATTACTTACATATGAGCGAATCACAGAGTCTGTCCAGTTCAGCTTTGCTCTCGCTTTCAGTAGGTTCTATCATCAGGGCAGTTTGCACTGGCCAAGAGACAGTGGGGGCATGGAAACCTGTAACAAACAAAGGAACCTTATTTAGTTACTAAAGCAGAATTGGAACAACCTCCGAGCGTTAGCATTTTGTGAAACGCTCCATGGCGGGGACAAAAGAGCTGTGCAAATGTAGAAGGAAAATTCTTCGAATCTAGACTCATCTAAAAGTTATTTGAAGACAAACTAAGTCAACAGAGAAGTGTTTTTCAATAGTTTTCCACTAGTTACCGATTAGAGCAAGTTTGCAACAATCCTCTCATCAGAAATAGAACCAGGATGTTTTTAAGATCAACAACACGAGGATGTCATTTGCCCCAGGGTACTGAGGATGGGGAATTCATATGTGAGCTCGAATTATGCCGGGGGGGGGGGACGGTTACTGCTGGAATTGACTGTTACATGTACATTAATCAAAGTAAGATATCTGTGACGGCAGATGTCTTCCTATTAAAAACTGAAGTTTTAATATAGTGTCCTAGCTAAGAGCTAATCTAGCAGGAATTCTGGTTACCATAGTCTTGAAGTCTCTTAGCAATGTCAATTGCCTCAATTCCGGTAGATTTCTTGAAATCTTTAGCATCAACAATAAACTCATGAGCACAATAACCTGTTGAAACAATTAAAAGAACATGTTAAAAATAATATTATTTCAATGATAGCTTGTAAAAGTGAATGGTATGTGATGAAAAGTGGGCAGTTTACCATCATTTCCAATGAACAGCACATCGTAATGATCCTGAAGCCTGGCTGCCATGTAGTTTGCATTCAAAATAGCGATCTAAAAAAAGTACGACATTTAATTTAGTGGGTTAGTGACAAAAGCCAAGGTAAAAAAGAACGAGAAAAGCTGGGAGTTGCCAAGAGTTAGTCCATTTGGCCGTCAAATGACTTAACACCAAACACAATTTAAGGAAAGACATAAACATGGAGCTGGAACCAAACCCAGGAAAATGCGAAAGGGCAAGCAAGTCACGATTAGTTTTGGTTGTACTTCTGATTGGTTGAGAAAGTGGTGCAAGACATTTTAGCCAATCATAAAGCAGAGCAATGCAAAACATGAAAGTAATCATGAATTTGAGTTTCATTGTACCATTGAGGCCCAAGTTTGATGCAGGATCAGGAGATAGGCAGAATGGTGCTGGAGTCATAAGGAACCCCTAAAATGACCCTGAACAGATGGCCCTTTCCACTGTGTTCTTACCTTTGTTGCATGGGCAAGTTCCTTCTAGTTTATAAGCGAAATTGTAAGTGCTGTAGTCCTTTTTCTTTGATTTTTTTTTTACTCGGTGTTATTTTTTTCTTTTTTGTGTGTGTTATTAATTAATAAATAAATAATAAAAAAAGTCCCTTGGCCTTGGGGCCCAATAGTCTGATGTAGGACCAGGAGATGGGGAGAATAGCGCTGGAGAGATAAGGAGCCATTGAAATGACCCTAAATGGTTGAGCCCTTTTCACTGTGTACTCACTTTGTTGCATGGGCAAGTTCCTTGGGGCCCATAAGTTTGATATAGGACCAAGAGATAGGCAGAATAGTGCTGGAGCCATAAGGAACCCTTAAAATGACCTGAACAGATGAGCCCTTTTCACTGTGTACTCACCTTTGTTGCATGGGCAAGTCCCTTGGGGCCCATAAGTTTGATGTAGGACCAGGAGATGGGCAGAATAGCGCTGGAGCCATAAGGAGCTCCTGAAATGACTCCAAAGGGATGAGCACCTTCAGCAACAGTACTCTCTGGTGGGATGACAGGATGCGATGGCAAGAATGGGATCAAGTGTTTCTTCCTGCAGGATGAACATACAAAAGAGCTTACATGGGTAATCATACTTTATTTAACGCAAATTTTTATTAAAAATAACATGAAATGTGGTTATGGTTTATACGTAGGGAGGAGGAGGGGTAGTCATACATTACCTATCTGGGTATGTGCCACTGTGAAGGGTATGGTTTTCAAGAGTTTCTGAAAAATAGTCTGATAGTGTTGGGATTTTTGGTGTCAAGTCTAGATGAGTTACAAAATGCAGCTGAACATGGTCTGATGTAGGGTAAGGTTTTCAGAGTCCCAGTGGCACACCACTACCCAAAACTATACAGAGTGCCCCCCCCCCCCCACCTCCGGGGGAGTAGAGTTACAGTATAATACAGTCTTAAATTGCATTTATTTATCTTCTACATAGAGAGTTATAGAATAATCATAATTTGCATTTGTCAAGTGCCCTAACTCCACTAATTTTCCATGGCACTTTACAATAATAATCAAAAAAACATTCAACATTAAAATACCTAAAAATGCATAAAATATAAAGATGAGACAATAAAAAAAGATCATGACGACAATGATGATGATACTGATAAAATATGATGTATGGTGATAACGATTGTGGTGATAATTATCATGATAATGACAATATTACATATCGATAATAAATGATGATGATGACAATGATAATGCCGATGACTATGTGGTACTTACACTCCAATAGGCCCCATTCCTGGTCCCCCTCCTCCATGAGGAATACAAAAGGTTTTATGCAGATTGGTGTGCATCACATCAGCACCAAAATCTGCTGGTCGGCAGAGTCCAACCTGAGCATTCAAGTTAGCGCCATCAAGATAAACCTGACCACCATGTTCATGGACCAAGTCGCAGATCTCTCTGATTCCTTCTTCAAAGATTCCGTTAGTTGAAGGATATGTCACCATGATGGCCGCCAGTTCGTTGCTGTGTTTTTCAACCTGCTTTTTTAAGTCACTTAAACTCACACTTCCATCACTTTCTACCTTGACAACTTGAACCTGGTACCCAGCCATCTGCGCACTGGCAGGATTGGTGCCGTGTGCAGACACAGGAATAAGACACACCTTTCTGTGCTCATTTCCATTGTGTTCATGGTAAGCACGGATAGCTCTCAGCCCTGTGTATTCGCCTTGGGCTCCACTACAACAAAAAACTGAGAATTAGTCTTAACCCTTTAACTCCCAAGAGTGCTAAATATCACAATTTAAGAAAAATACCAAATTTTCATATTGGAAAATATTGAAAAACAAATGTTACCAAGCAAAAGTACTGTGGAAGAGGTTTCATTTGAATGGTCACGCCATAGGATTTCATCAACAGACTCAAAAGTTAGAACAAATGGTACCATGCAAAAGTACTGCAGAAGAGATTTCATTTGAATGGTCACGCCATAGGGTTTTGTCCCCAGACACAAAAGTTAGAGCTACATGACATGTACCTTTTCCATACCCTTCACAAACTCTTTCCAAACCCGATTTGGGGAGGGTTTGAAACCTGGTTTGACCTAAATTGCAATGTTCAATAAGACATGTTTTCCTAAGGAGGGTCACAAATCAGTAACTCTATTCAAGCCATGTACCTGTTGGGTTGAAAACACACAGCATCAAAGCCAGTGATCTCACACAAATCTTTCTCCAGTTCCTGATACAAACGGCGATACCCCTGAGCCTGTTCCACTGGAGCATAAGGATGGATGTCGGCAAACCTTGGCCAGGTGATGGGCTAGATAAAGAAACAACATATTAAGGAATTAGGACTGGCTCAGTAAATATTTACTACTATATGGCTACACAAGGATAGGTGGTCATTAACTCAACATAGCCTCCGTGCGTGGTTGTCATCCTTTTAGTAATTTTCAAGTTGCCAGCTGTAACATATCACCTTTAAGTTTGAAGGCATACGAAGACACGAGACTCAACATGGCTGAAACAACGCAACACTTTATTACGCTAAGCATTCTGGGTACATGGAATGATGCAACTCATACAACTTCCGGTTATAAATATCAATATATTACACTGCCTTCCCCATAAAAAGAGGAATGTAATTTTGTTAACGAACACACTGCTTACAGGTTAAGTTTAACCACAGGATTTCTAACCCTCTGAGATCTCCTTACTACAGGCGGTGTTGTACTCACAACTGTAGGAGATCCAGTAAATTCCTTATTTTCAATAAGACTTGCCTGTGGTTCAGAGATACTATCATCATGAGGACTTACAGTAACATCAGTAACAAACTGATCATGTGCTTCAGGCACTATGATCTCTGGCTCACTTAAATCATCTGGTGCATCGTCATGTGCCCTTATCATGTGATCAGTATGGACATATCTAGTCTTGTCTCCTGTTCTAACTACATAGGTTCTAGGTCCACAAACTTTGACCACTGTACCCAGACTCCACTTTTCTGTCTTAGAGTTAGCTCTGATATTTCGCACTCGAACTCGGTCATGCCTTACAAATAATCTGTCTTTTTTACATTTCATATCCTTGTACATTTTCTGCTTTTCTTGCTTTTTCTCTACAACTTGTGCAAGGTTGGGCTTTATCAAACTCAATTTAGTTCTTAGGCGGCGCTTCACCATCAACTCTGCTGGGGTTACACCGGTTGTGCTGTGAGGGGTGGTACGGTACCTCAACAGGAAATTTGCAAGTCTATGTTTCATAGACATACCCTTTGTGCCCTGAATCACTTGCTTAACCAGTGCTTCCTTTACTATTCTCACCGACCTCTCTGCTGCCCCATTGGATTGGGGGTGATAGGGTGGCACTAATGTGTGCTTTATGCCATTTTTACGCATGAATTCAGAAAACTCTGTGGACCTAAATTGTGGTCCATTGTCGGACACTACCTCTTCAGGTAAGCCACTATTAGCAAAAATTAGACGTAGCTCATCAATAGTACGTTCCGCGGAGGTAGAGGTCATGTGTTTTACCTCGATCCACTTTGAATGGCTATCTATTAACACCAGAAAATAATCATTTTCTTTTTGGCAGAAATCAATATGAATACGCTGAAATGGTCTGGTGGACCACTTCCATGGGATCAATGGTGCACTGGGTGGGGTATTTCTAACACTTTGACATACTGTGCAAACACTCACAGCCTCCTCAATTTCTTGATCCATATTGGGCCACCACATACATGTGCGAGCAACTGCTTTCATGCCACATATACCCGGGTGTTCCCAGTGTAGTTCTTCCAGCATTTTCCTTCTGAAAGTGGGTGGGACAATTACCCTGGAACCCCAGAGAACACAGTCTTGTTCACAAGACAACTCCTGCCTTCTATTATGATATGGTTTTAAAATCTCATCATCACATCCCTCTGGCCACCCTGACATTACAAAATTGTAATATCCTCTGTAATATCCTCTCAATATCCTCTGCGGTAATTGGAAAATCATCATCAATTGCACTTACACGATAAATGGCACCCTCACTACCCAATCCCGAGTTCTCATGTGGTAACCTAGAGAGTGCGTCACAATTGGCATTTTTGCATGTACGTGCTCTTACTCATTACTGAGTAATCTGCGGCAGTATCTACTTCTAATTCGCACAGGGAGCCATTGATATACATTTCCACAGTGTAGCTTTTGTGGGTGGGAGCATCTGTACCAACTGCGTACAGGGAGTAAATACCTAACTCATCATCATCAGTTTCACCCTCATCGGGTATCTCTGACAGAATATTAACATTACCTTTAGCTGCATATTTTGTACTAGACCCAGCATCTTTGTTTCGACAGACTGATGCCAGGTGACCTACTTTTCCACAGTGGTAGCATTTGGCTGATCGAAATTTACACTTTTGTGCCGCATGATTACCACCACACCGATAACATGATTGTTCCTTATTGTTCATAGTTCCCAATTTATTCACGGTTCCTTGACTGTCATCACCTGCATTGGTAGGACGAAATTCTTGCGTATTCTTCTCTGCCATCTCCATCGACTTTGCAATCCGGCAGGCTTTGTCAAATGTTAGGTCATCTGTGTTCAACAGCTTGTTCTGGAATTTTGGATTGTTTAGTCCGCACACAAACCGATCTCTCAAAGCTCGATTCAGAAATTCGCCGTAATTACAACGTATTGAGAGTTTCTTTAATGCCACGACAAAATCGCTGATCGATTCACTCGGTTTCTGATGGCGAGTTCCGAAATGGAAACTTTCTGCAATCTCCAGTGGCGCTGGATTGTAGTGTCGCTCAAGTGCTCTCACAATATCTGTAAAAGTAGTGTCTCTTGGATTTGCTGGTACCAACAAATTTCTGAGAGTAGAATATGCTTCAGGGCCGATCTCAGTTAGGAAAATAGCCCGTTTTCGTTCTGCAACCAGAAGATTGGCTGCCTCAGCTCCCTCGCCTGTTCCTTCTCGAATGTTATTGGCCAGGAAAAACATTTCGATTCGTTCCACGTAGGAGCGGAAAGGTTCTCGTTCAGGATTGAATTCTCCCACGCGACCGAACAATCCAGTTGTCGCCATTTTGGTTCTCAGAAGAGAAAAAAAACACGTGTTTACCAGACCTGAACTTTCTTCGCCGACTGTGGTGTAAAAACTTCACCTTGTTCTCACACAGAGGACTTCAAAACACTTTTTAGGGTTTCTCATGCGTCTTAGTGCATGTAGAAAGAGCCATCCTCGTCGCCAAAATGTAACATATCACCTTTAAGTTTGAAGGCATACGAAGACACGAGACTCAACATGGCTGAAACAACGCAACACTTTATTACGCTAAGCATTCTGGGTACATGGAATGATGCAACTCATACAACTTCCGGTTATAAATATCAATATATTACACCAGCCATCTTCACCACATTTACCAGTCATAAAAGCCAGCTGCTGGTTACTGATAATAATGGATCTAAACTTCTGACTTTTCTCACGACAGATAATTTCATTTTCCCCACCTTCAAAAGAACATTTTGTTATCTTCATGCACTTGAAGAATGTAAAACATCCCATAATCACATAACCAAACTTACCATCATTTCAGTTGTAGAATTCAGTTTCATTGTACATGAACCCTAAGAAATCAAAGCAGTATTTCAGGTCGGACATTAAATTACACTGTATTCCCCGGTAAAAGAACAGTGGAATGTTCAGTCAGATGGAAAGCAATGGTGCATGTAGACACTCTTCTGAGAGAGTAATGCAAATTTAAGGGACAATGTACCAGCTGATATACATGTATAGTGTTTTTATGATTATTATTGGCCAGGAGCTTGCTTTAAACCATCTTGGAATATATAGAGCGATTTCATGTGACATCAGAGTGGCCATATTGGTGTCCCAAATTAATCGTATGGGACTTTACAGCTGTAGCTCTATTATTATTCAAACATTTCCTATTGTTTTTGCACTCCATTAATATGGCTGTCCGTTACATAAGTGAAAACACTCTATAGGAAAAAAACATTACCAAAAGTCATGAAAGCAAAGGAATATTAACTAAAGAGACAACATGGAAATACTGTAAGGTAAGCACACAATTTTGATATTTCGGCGACACAGTATGGTCATTGTCCTTTCAACGAAGTGTAGACATACAGTGCTGGTCCTAAGAATTATATACTTTTAAAAGTATTTATTGATTCTTAGGACCAGCACTTTCACATCCACATGTAAATGGGCTTGCAAACATGCATTCCTCTTGGTGGATTTACACTTATGTCCAGAAATGCACGTAACTCGGACCTTGGGTACTTCATATTACACACAATTATTTGTAATTTCCATGTGACTTCATGTTTGACAGAATTGCTTGTGTTAATTGGTGAGAATTAGGTCTAGGGGACACTTCATGATGTCTATCATAAAGAGCATGAATCTCATTAGGGTGCATTTCTGGACATTACAATTTAAAGAATTAAAACAATTAAATTCAATTCTTTATAATACACAACACCTGTACAATGTTAACAATTTTGTTACATACCAAAGGAATCATAGAATGGCACAATGAAATGTCTTTGTTTTCCAAGAGCTTCATATAACGAACAATGTTGGTCTCTGAGTGGTATGTGTTAAATACCGGATGTGTAAGGTAGTTGCTTAATCTCTTAAATGAGCTGCGTAGAATGCTTTTGTCTGGGACTTCATCCATATTGGCTGCCAAGGAGTCCTGAAAGATTTAATTACATGACAATGTTTAAAGACACGCACCAATTTAGAGCCATAAATAGAATTATTTTAATGCAGAGGTCCACAAAACGTGTAAATAAAATACAGTGGTTTGGTTTTGCCATATGCTGTATCTCTGTAACAGTCTAAGACTCTACGAAAAACAGACAGGAATTAAATGTAAATAGGATTGAATTTACAGAACAGGAATTTCTCTCTTACCATAAAAAATATTATGCAATATTTTAGCCCAATACTCCAAATTTCTGAGCAGCCAGGGGATTTGCTGTCTCATCCACCAAAGTGGGGGATTTCTGTATCTGGCAGAGTCTCGCATAATCCAGAAGAGTTGACAGATTATTTAAGTTTATCAGTGGAATCTTTTTAGCAATAGTTTTCTTTGGCACTGTATGTTTTTACAAAATTATAACAAGAGATAAATTGAGATAATGCATGCAACATTGTACCTGGTTTTGAACAGAACTTATATAACTTTCATGCATTCTCCTCTACTCAATTGCACTTTTAACTCATAATAATTTTATTCTTATCACTTTCTTTCATTTGACTTTGGGTGCAGTAATGTACTTACAGTTGAACTTTCACAACCAAACACCCACAAAAGATCAGTCAAGTCTTTCTCTTTCACTGTCTCATCTAGTGCTACTCCAACCTTCAAAAAGACAAAGCAGATGCTCTCATCAAAATACTAATAGGGACCTTTAGATTTGGGTATGAGTACAATTTTGAATTTTAAACCAGTCACGTCCCCAGAACTGTCAGTCTTTCCTGTTGCTGATCAGTGGATAAGGATGCTCTAGCAATAAGACTGTTGTGATAAGTGATTATCTAAAGTACGCGAACAAGTTTTGAAAACTCGTACTCGTACTCATAGTCCGATCTAAAGTTCCCTAATATCTAATTATTGTGAAGGAACAGACAAACTACTCCTTACAGAGGACATTCACAAGCAAAAATTAAAGGGTTAGAAACCTCATCAATTAGTAACAGCAACGCAGCTTATTAGTGATTTTTTAAACATTACTTCACATTTCAGAATGCCCAGCTTTTAATTGTTCAATTTATGCAAAATCATGCAACTTTATGCAGTTTCATACAACTTGAATGATTTGCAAATAGCATGCCCTGATCTTGTTGTATAGTCCAATAATGTAGCTAGATCACTGTGGGCAGTAGTTCAGTTGGCTTTTTGAAGTGTATAAGAGATGTACCACTTAATTTTTCATGACATTTTTAATGTACTTTTAAAACTACTTACAGTTTTGTCATCAAACTTCCTCAGGTTGATTTGTCTTTGTTTAGCTCTTTCCAGAATGTCAGAAACATCACCAGTGCCTGAAGAAACCTAAAGATGAACAAACAAAATAACAATGTTCACAACACACACTGAGGCCACGTATACTACACAAACAAAAATCTTTTAAAAGTTAATGACAAGAGTATCTGGCCTAATTAGCCATAGGTACCTTTAAAGTGTCAAAAAACATGTCATTTTCCAGGATATGTCCAGCACGCTTCAGACCTAAAGAAACATCAAAAACAACATGCCATCAATAAAGGCAAGCTCTTTTTGTTATCATACTGGCTTAATCGAAATCAACTACATCATTTAAGTGGATCAGTTGACTGCACAAAATATTCAGGGGATGGCTTCATTAACATGTTACATCAGGACTAAGTGCTAATAGGGGCGTCCATTATTACGTTAAACTGTAGTTGCACCAGTTTGGAGGTAATTACACATCTGACGCACGCGTCACCAGGCGTAAAATCTATGTCTAATACAGAGTCCAAAATGTAGGCCACTGCTTACTAGGAATTTAGCTTTCACTTTTAACTTGTATCTTATAATATCATAATATTTGCCTGAAATCCACTTTATTGCAAACTTTCAACTGCATTTAAGTGCATCAGTTACCTTCAGCTAACAGGAGAGCTGCGTTGTGCACACGTTGAGCGATGTTCTTCAAACCTTTTGGTCCATGATAGATTGCATACATAGCTGACATATTGGCAAGAAGAGCCTAAAAAGAAAATAGTTTATTACCCTTTCAATCCCTGAGCCAGTTATGGAGATCGACATGTAGTGTAGTTCTAACTTTTGAGTCTGTTGATAAAATCCTATGGTGTGACCATTCAAATGAAACCTCTTCAGCAGTACTTTTACATGGTACCATTTGTTCTAACTTTTGAGTCTGTTGATGAAATTCTATGGTGTGACCATTCAAATGAAACCTCTTCAGTAGTACTTTTGCATGGTACCATTTGTTCTAACTTTTGAGTCTGTTGATAAAATCCTATGGTGTGACCATTCAAATGAAACCTCTTCAGCAGTACTTTTGCATGGTACCATTTGTTTTTTAATATTTAACAAAATAGAATTTGGGATTTTTCTTGAATTTTGATTTTTTGGCACTCTTGGAAGTTAAATGGTCAAATACCACAAAGTTACAAAATTAACAATCCTCTGTAAAAGGAGTTCCCATTCCATTAATAAAAATTGATGATTGCCACGATATCCCAAAATTAGACAATGTTGAGTGTATTAAAAAATCATGTACCTAGTAGGCCACAGGAAGACCAAACAGTTTCAAGCACAGTAGTTGACTCAGTCTCGGAAACTAGAGGAGTTAAACTACTTTTCCACAGGATGGGATGCCAGTGCATCACTAGGGTCCCTGGTACCCATTTATCCACATGGGTGAAGAAAAACAGTGGAAATTTTGTATGCTAAAGATGCAAATCTTGATATAAATATCTCACATTTTCTGCACTTGTTTTTAGTTTTATAGATTGGATCAGCCTTTAGTGTATGACTGGTGAGCACTTTTACATTGTTAAGCTAGTTAACTGCATGTTGCATCCACCCAAAAGTATATGTAGCAACCTAGATCGTATTAGAAAATTTAATGTTAGCACACTGTAAAAGGTGATATTGCCAGGTGACACTGATTCAAAAGTTACCTGAGCTGTGCAAATATTGCTGGTAGCCTTGTCTCTTCTGATGTGTTGCTCTCGCGTCTGAAGTGCCAAACGGTAACATGGCTTACCTTGAGCATCCCTGCAAATATTATTTTGTCAGTTAAAAATCATAATGCCAACTGGCAAGAAACCAAGATCTATAAGTACCTTTTTTGACTCAAGGAATAACAGAGCTCTGATTCTGTTTAACATGTCTGATATGGTATTGCAGTCGGCCACTTACTTGTTAGTCGTTAATAGTTAATCAGATGGTCTATCTGTATAGAAATTGTCAGTCAGTAAGTCTGTGTGTTAATCAGTTGGTTTGTCTGTTGGTCTGACTAGACAGTGTCAGTCAGTCAGTCAGTCAGTCACAGTCTGACTATCCTTCTGTCAGTTAGTGTCTTTCAATCAGTCTATCAGTCAGCCTCAGTTGTTCAGAAACTTGCCTTGTCACTCCCACCATTCTTCCAGGCATCATCCTTTTCAAGTTCCCCATGTCACGCACAGCAAAGAATCCTGCATGAGGCCCTCCATAGCCTGAAGGCAAGAACATATCAAAATTAATCAAAGGCTCCTGTGAGCCAACTCATGATTATGAAATGTCCAGACCCTCCCGTCTCACAGATGTTTTGCTTCAACAACTCCCACCCCCTGCATCCAACTCCCCACCCTCTCCTCCCTCCAGCACCATTCCAATGGGTAAGGCAGGTGACAATAACACTCAATGCCTACCAACCCTCTCCATTCCTAGGTACATGTATATTGTTCCACCGACCCCCCTCCCCTTGCTTGTAACTCCCCACCCTCCCCTCCCCTCCTGCCAATGCTGTCCCCATGGGTAAGACAGGTAACCATCACATATTGCGGGCTCAATGTTAACTGTTCAACCGATTGAGTTAAGCTTTGTCCCACTGCTATGTGCTCAATGCTTCACATATTCATGAGTTAATAAATGAATGACTTCATTCAGCATTTATCTGTCTCTTGAGTGACTAAAATGACTGATTGACTCACTGACTGGGTAATGGACCCACTTGACTTGAGTGGATTGACTGACTCACTTGAGTAGACTGACTGATTCACTTGAGTAGACTGACTGACTGACTGACTTGGCTGTCTGACCAATCTAACAGTGTGATTGATCAAATGAATGATTGATTGGGGGTTTACTGACTAGACCAGCTGAATGAATGACTGACCTGACATCTGATCTGGCTAATAGACTGAGTTGACTGGATTACAATTTGACTGACTGATTGATTGGCTGGACTGACCGACTGGGTGACTTGGATGATTGCATTGTTGGTATACTATCTGACTGAGTCACTGGCTGACTGAATAACTATTGGTATACATATACTGTCTGAGTGACCAATTGACTGTTGCCATACCGACTGACTGATTGATTGACTGATCACCTAATTGATTGACTGAGTCACTGGCTTACTGATTGACTATTGGTATACTGCCTTGAGTGATCAATTGACTGTTGCCACACTGACTGGCTGATTGATTGACTGGTCAGCTAACTGATTGACTGAGTCACTGACTGACTGACTAGACCAACTTACTGAATGATTGACTGACTTACTTGCTGGCTAGATTGACTGACTGAAATGACAGATTGGGCAGACTGACAAAACAGTGCAAGACTAGATGGACAGGGAGATGAAGGAAATGACAGATTGTTGGTGGCTAACTGACTTTGTGTTCAGACTTTGCTTATTATAACTCACCAAGAGGAACACCAAATCGCTGCGTACATCCGATGGCCACATCACAGCCAAATTCACCAGGTGGCCTTAGAACTGTCAGAGCAAGAAGATCTGTGGCACACACTGCTAGAGCCTGTATGTAATAAAACAAGTTTTAAATTGGGTGTCAAAAGTAATTTTACGATTGCTTTGGTTTTGCATTGCCACGCTTTGTGATTGGCTAAAAAATCTCGCGCCACTTTCTTAACCATAAGAGCAGTTTTCAATTGAGTGTGAAAATTAATTACACAATTGCTTTGGTTTTTCATTGCTACGCTTTGTGATTGGCTAAAAAATCTCGCACCACTTTCTCGACCAATCAGAAGTAAAACCAAAACCAATCGTGACTTGTTTGCACGCGTTTTCCCGTGCTTGGTGCCGCCAACATGTACAGTGTAAATGCTTCGAGCTCTGATTGGTTCATTGGATTGTTTACGACTGCTGTGATTGGTCAGAGTAATTACTTTGGTTTTGGTTTTACCACACTCAATTGAAAACTGCTCTAAAAACTAAAACCAAAACCAATCGTGGCTTGCTCGCAGGCGATTTCCCACCCTTGAAGGCAGCTGCATGTATTTGCTTCAAGTTCTGATTGGTTCATTGGATTGTCTGAGTCTGTTGTGATTGCCCAGAGTGATTACTGTGGTTTTGGTTTTACGACACTCAATTGAAAACTGCTCTACATATAATGTCCTTCAATAATGATCTAACTTACAGTCCATCAAAAAAAATGTATTCTATTCTCTTTTACTACATTCAGTCGAATAGAATACATGTCTATGACATGCTTAATGAATGCAACTGCGGGGAGAGGCCGATCAGCCGTACAAGCATTACAATGTATTTTATTCAGGCACAAAAACATGTTAATCAAAAACACTTTTTATTTTACAATAAGTATAACTACAGAGTACCACAGTGTAAAACAATAAGTACATGATAAACGCTGTAAGACTTTTAAAATATTTGAAACAACGTGACAACATGCTGGACGCAAAAACTGGCAATGCCTGGAAATGTTCTCCAAACCAAGTGCGCATTATAATAATACGATAGTCAAATAACTTTACTGAAGGTTAAGCCCCTAAGAGATAATAACAGTAGGGGGCTTAATAAATTTCTTACTCCATAAAAGATGGGCTTATTAAAGAGAGGGGGCTTCATAGAGAATTTAGATAAGTTCACCTTAGCGTCATGAGCTTTCTCCACTAAATTAGAAAAATCAACAATATTGCCATTTGTGTCTGGATACTGGAACAACACTCCACTGACATCCTGGTTGGAAAAGTCAAAAGATTCCCTGTCACCAACAATCACATCCAATCCTTCTCCATCAGGACCATTAGTGCTGAAACATAAAAAAGCAAGAAATAAGATACAAGATTTACAGTTAGAGATGTACATGTACTATACATAGAAACCAAAGGAAAAATTTGACAACAACCCTGCAGGCCAGATCAAGTTTATACACAATTTGTGCACACAGATTGAACTCATATTGTTTGAGTTATCGTGTTCGAAGAACGCAATCCTAATTTCATGTTGCAGACAAATTTGAGATTTTTTGGTGTCTGGCCTTCCAAATGGCCACCCCTATTGCTTTTTTCAGGGGCTCATTTCCGCTGGAAATTCCTTCGAATGCGTCTCCATAATCTCTGATTACTGCTAGTCTAATGTTTAATAACACTTTGCCATGTAATATTTAATAAGGGGGTTTATCATTCGACTGTGATGTCATTCTACCTAATAAGGTAAAGGGAACATGCAAAATATCTGAGCATAGAACACAGGAGATTGTCGGATTTACACTCGTAGTATCCCGGTTTAATAATGAAAATAATATCAGTCGGAAAATAAATCTATTATTCGATGGTTTGACAGATATGTGCGGATATTTTTCTCATTGCTTGCAACTTGTAAAATATCCACATACATTATGTGTGAAACCATCGAATAAGGTGTATTATAAAAAGAGAAACGAACATGACGGGAGGAGTAATCTAGGCAAAAACTAATAATTCCCATTCTATGATTACCAGATCTGTATCTAAGATGCCTATATCCGTGATGGGTAACACTTTCTCACAAGTCTTGCACACCGCAGACTTTAGACACTAAATCACGGCCTGGCTGAGATTTTTCACAATCTTGCACTTTCAAAGCCATAACAAACTTTATCCGATAAGTATTTATCTTGCAATCAAAGTGAGCCAAAGAAACTGCAATGTATGCCAGTAGAGCTAGCACCGAACAATGGCATAAAGAAATAAAATAATTCTAACGGCTCTGTATGTACAGCATGAAATCCTCCTATCAATTTAAGAGATTATCTGCCGAGATCAAAAGATCAATTCAAATGGACAGACTGCAAATCACAGTAGTTGCTAAAACTATATATATATATATATATATATATATATATATATATATATATATATCTATATCTATCTGTGTCGTAACTATTCATCAGTAGGATGCCTAAAATGTGTAAAATGGTAACATTACATTGGGCCAATGATGTAGGTCTCTGGCTACCTGAATATTGGGCCAATGAAGTTGGGCTTTGGCTACATTAATATTGGGCTAATGAAGCTGGACTCTGGCTACATTAATATTGGGCCAATGATGTAGGCCTCTCGCTGCATTAATATTGGGTCAATGAAGTTGGGCTCTGCCTACATTAATATTGGGCCAATGATGGTGGGCACTGGCTACATTAATATAGGGCCAATGATGTGGGGCTCTGGCTACCTGAATATTGGGCCAATGAAGTTGGGCTTTGGCTACATTAATATTGGGCCAATGAAGCTGGACTCCGGCTACATTAATATTGGGCAAATGATGTAGGCCTCTCACTGCATTAATATTGGGCCAATGAAGTTGGGCTCTGCTACATTAATATTGGGCCAATGACGTAGGCCTCTTGCTACATTAACATTGGGCCAATGAAGTAGGGCTTTGGCTAAATTAATATTGGGGCAATGAAGCTGGGTTCTGGCTACATTAATATTGGCCAATGATGTAGGCCTCTCACTGCATTAATATTGGGCCAATGAAGTTGGGCTCTGCTACATTAATATTGGGCCAATGATGTAGGCCTCTTCCTACATTAACATTGGGCCAATGAAGTAGGGCTTTGGCTAAATTAATATTGGGGCAATGAAGCTGGGTTCTGGCTACATTAACATTGGGCCAATGAAGTAGGGCTTTGGCTACATTAATATTGGGCCAATAAAGTTGAGCAATGGTTTGAAGACAATCTTTTTATGGTTGCTAATTTACATTATTATCTCAGCGGATAAAACCAAATTTTAGAGGTATTAAGTAATGATCCGCACAAGAAGGAACGTGCTAGCAGTAATGCAAGATGGAATGTCAACTATTTTTATTGTTACAACTAGTGATCTCATTGGCCTAGACTAAAAGACTGCTAAAAAGTTAAGGTTCAAGGTGCATTTTGTCTTATTTTTTAAAGGTTTCAAGTAATTTGAGACACAATCGCACAACATGCAATTTTTAAAAGAAATTGTATTTGAGGAAGTTCATCAAAGAAATAAAATTGTTAGCTGTTGTCTTCTACTATTCTGATTGGTTAAGCACGAACATTTCCTAAAATTTATACTGAAATATAATTATAAACCATCAGCCCCTCCTCTATTCTTGAACTCAAAGAAATTCTATGCAAGAAAGAGCCAATGCTGCAGAACAATGAAGTTTACTGTAGTTCTTATGTGGAGCATTACTTAACAGCTAGGCAGGGATGTTAAGCCAAATTCTCATATCTAACATAAAAAATGAATGGTGACCACTAAGGAGAATTGACATTTCAACCTTAAACTCACCTTGCTCTGGTCTCCACAACAGAGATTATCTGTGGGTGGCAATTCTTGTCCACCAAGAACTTTGGTTTCTTGTTGTATCTATGATGAAATTGAGAAGGAAACAGTTTTCAAAAGTTTAAACAGAACCATAGAAAAGCACTGATGAAAAACACAATGTGTTATGGTAAGAAAGAGAAGTAGCCAAACAATGTAATTCAATATCAACGATACATCATGATTTACTGCTTCAGATACGCAAACGAGGTCTGAAAACCGGTAAGCATTGGTGTAGTTTGGTCTAACATAGAGTCAAAAGATAAGGAAGGGGGTTTAACAAATTAAATCATTTCTTGCTCACTTTTAGAGAGGGGAGGGGGGAGCTTTTTTGAGGGGGGTTTAATAGAGGATTTAGGGTATAATATAAATTACTTTCTTCTTACCTGTAGCAGAGTGCCATGGCCTCAGCTGGAGATGTAGCTTCATCCAAAAGCGATGAGTTAGCAATATCAATACCTGTCAGATCACAGACCATTTTCTGAAAATTCAACAGAGATTCAAGCCGTCCCTGTGCTAATTCAGGTTGGTAGGGTGTATAGGGCGTTGTCCTGAGGGCACGGCAGAAAAACCGCTGATTGGCTATTTATTTCGCGGGTATTATTACTATCCGCTGACCGATTTCAAACGGCTCAATAGAGCTGGAAATATTGCCAAATATGCGCTTTGCTTGAGAAATACGGCAAGAATGGTAGAACTAATTCCATATTCTAGAAATACTACTCTTGGAAAAACAGTACCACAATTTTAATAACTTTTGGATTAAATTAAATGCCTCTATTCTTCATCAAAACACGCACCCTAACTTGACTGAATTTTGAGATCGGGCGATCAGCATGCATATACAAAATTTGAATAGTTAAGAAAGTCTTTGAATAGTTATGGGTATAAATTGAGCTAAACAAACGTTGGAAGTAGGAAAACAAAATATCAATGGCGAAACAAAATCGCAAAAGGCGAACCTTCACAATTTCATATTTCTTTCCCTCGGTGAGCTCCAAGCACAAACTCGCACGACGCCATGGGCCTTCGTGTATTCGATTGAAAGTCATCTACAATCGAACAGCTCGAATATAAACAACCCCGTAGCAGTTACGTAAAACGTAGACCCATTTATAAGTTCAAATTATCGGAAATTAAGTCAATAGATGGCCTAAAAGCTTTCTTTTTCACATTTGGCCTTTTTCCTCCATATTTTTTCCAAAGCAAGCCATGGCTTGCTTTGTTTATATTATCGTAGCAGCAGAGTAGTGGCCGTAGCAGCAGAATTCCTCAAGCGCGGGAAACTTTTGCCGCCGGTGTTTTACATTTCCCGCCATAAACGGCGGCGGCCACCGTCTCAAATTTTTAAAAAAGCCGGCAAAACAGCCCTTTAAATACTCATTTAATAGTCAGGGATTTGCGACTCACGGAATGGGTCAACTCAACGGAGCCGTACCAAGCCGGCAAAGACCCAATTTCTAATGGAAAATTCGTGCGAGTATAGTTGTCGCTTGCGAAGTGATGTTGACAAATGCTCAGGTGCTATAAGCAAATTAACAGGACAAGAAGCATTCGTTTATGGCTTCGCGAGATCAGTTTGGCTTTGCCGAAACCATGTTAGGCCATTAACAAAACGAAATCAAACAAGCTGCTGTTATCCCGGTGAAACAAAGTGCAGTAACAGCTCGTACCTAGTGCCCTGCCCGAGAAGATTGTTTGATGTTCTCAGCTCTTTGCAATTCTACAGTGGTGGTACTTTTGTGTATAAAAAACACCTGCTTATTCTGGACCAGGATCCTCAGGTTACTAACCATGTGCTCTACAAGCCCCCCGAGAAGAGAAAGGTATACACCAAGCCTGTTTTGAAATTTTTAATGTTTATTAAAGGATTAACTCTTATCCAATTCATTTATTGCAGAAGTGTGACACACCATTGAGAGAGGTAGCAATCCAGGAAGTGAGCTCCCATACTGTGGATTTATCTGCACAGTTAACTGAGGCTAAAAGAGTCATTGCAGAGTTACAGAAAGAAAATGCTGAATTAAAGACACATTACAATGACCAACAAACTCACGGTATTCAGATCTTTAAAAAAAATATGGTAATAAAAATTATTTCCCTTTAAGACATTCCAGATGTTATTCTAAAATAATTATTGGCATAACTTGTTTTTTCAGAAATGTCTTTCCATGAGAAATTCCTTCATTTCCATAAGAAGCTGACAAAACATTATGAAACTGGGGGAGTGAAGCTGTACAACCCAGATGCAATGGAAAAGTTCTGCCACGAACATGCACCTGGATTGTTCAACGAGCTTCTGCCAATCATAAGAAATGATGAAAGTGGAAAAATCACAAAACGAAGAGCGAATACTCAAAGGCAGCGAGTTGTTGCAATGCTACATCAGTTCTCTTACTTCAGAAATCAAGTAAGTTAGTAATGGCTCGAAAGCTGATATAATAAAGATACCTAAAGGACTTGGCTTTATCATAGCCTATGTACAGACACCCAATCCCCTCAAGAATAATCAGAGGGGAGTGGGTGTTGTTACACATTCTAGCTTTATCAATGTCTAATTTTTTTTAATTTTATTATTGAACTGCAATAGAAAAATAACACATTGCAACAAGATTGTGGTGTCCACCTATCCTTTCATGGTGCAAGTGACAATGCCCTAACAGCTGGATATCTACTGGGCTTTAGTACCCATCCCAGAAGTGTGTTTAACCATAAGAAGACTCGGGCAATGAAAAGCACCAGCAGCACTAACACCATCATTGAAAGTGCCATTAAGGTATAATGTTAAACATGACAGTATGTTATTACATGTTCCCAAGGGCTATTTATATGAGCAGGACTGGATAAGTAGGAAATGCTAAACCAGCTGGGATGATCTTACACAATGTCTTGAAAACACAAATACTATGTTGTAAACAGTCAAAAAACTGGCCCGGCTCTGCAAGAAAATATCTCAAAATCCAAAAGTTGGGGCCCATGCAATAAGACCTGAAATTGAAGTAAGATCTATCAACAAAAATGCATGCAAATTGGCAGCCAAATTCACATGAACTGCAGATTCCATTACTAAGTTTCTGTAACAGTCCCTTCTACTTTTTTTTTTAACAGAATAACAACTTCCTTCTGCTAATCATAGATGATTTCCATTGTGTCCACACAATAAAGGACCCAAAACAAGCAAAACTAAGTGAAAGTATACATATGTGTACAGGAGTTGTAGACAGCCCCGAGTCTATCCCTGCCATAAAAGAGAGCAAATTGATCCATCAAGATGTACCAGTACAAGTGGCTGGTAGAGGAATCGTCAATTGTCGTGGCGGAATCAACCCAGATAAAGTTAATGCACTCTTTAGAGAATACCTGCCCGATTATTTCATGTACAGCTATCTAGATGCCCTACCAGTTGAATATCAAGAATTTAACATGGCATGTGTTAACAAAAGCATTGTAGAATTAAGGTGAGAAATATTTCAAAACATTGCTTTTGTTTTGTCTGCCAGCCTATTTTTTTTACTGTTTCACTTTGTTCTTTGTTTTTTTCTTGAAGGAAATAAAGCAATTTCCTATCTTTTCTATAAGTGATGTGTGCAGTTAAATTAAATCTGAAAAAAGCCTATTGGACAAATTAAAGCTTACCCTAGATATAAGTTTACTGTATATTCCATTTCCCATGTCAGCGGGCTTTAAAACAAAAACTACAGAATTGGTGATATTTAAAAATGTTAAACATGAAGTGGATTTAAAGTTGATAAAATTAGGTAATCATGCTTTGCCCTGGAGAATGAAACAAACGATAATATTGCCTTTTAGAGTGTATACTGTCGAGGCCAGGCATGACTTGGATTTGCTTTCCAACACTTGGTTGGTTGACGAATTTCAACAATCTCTGAAGAGTAAGGATGATTACAGGAAGGCAATAAATTACATCACTGATATTTGTCCATCGCTAAGAGGATACATCGAAAAAAATCTACTGTTTCTAGCTGGTGACTGGCCAACATGGTACTACAACAAGAAGATTATATGCCAGGTTTGCCTAAAAGTTATCAATTCATTCTACATCAAGTTCACTCTTATATCACAAAGAGAATCAAAAAACACTGTTCACAATAATTCAGAAAGATGCAAAAACTAGACAAGAGTGAAAAGGATTTCATAATTGATATGTTGAACTTGGGATGTGAAAGGCCATGCTGGTAGAGATCATTAATTTGGACTTGACATACTGTGCTCAAATATAGTTATAAGGTGAAATGTTTCAAATGAATAGCATAACCTAGCTCTTCTGAAGGTAAATCAGCAGAAAAATACAAGTACATGTGTTTCAGTTTGTAAGGTTTGTTTTACAAGAGAGTTTTCTTAATCCACAGTGGAGACCCAATGTTGATCCAGATCGGTTATTATCCATTGTGCCATGGCAAGGACCCTTTCACATCTGCCTAAATTCCCAGGAAAATGTTGTCTCAAACTTTCGCTGCTTTTTCGATAAACTCTACAAGTTCCTGTTTGGTCAAAGAAAGGTGTTGCCAACCAAACCAAAGCCGTACAGAATTTCAACACTCATCACTGTGGCTTTTGGCGGATGGCTAACAATTAAAGATGCAGTTTTGTCAGCATTTGGACAGTGCAAAGACCCCGAGTATGTTTCCTTGGTATTCCTTCTGAACAAATTGGTTCCTCTGGTGTTTTACTTTTACAGTGTTATTTTCAGAGGGGGGGACCAAATGAAGTGGATCCAAGCCATGACACGGTTGGCACTGATGTTCATCATCCAGCGTAGGCGTCACTATGACAAGGCAACTCTATGTCAACTGAGTGACCTTGTCCACCAGAAGAGTTTAGCTATTCCAAATTTCCTGGAAATCTTGGAGAATTGGCTCAATGAGCTGACTGAAAAAAAAGTGGAAGTATTTCACTCATT
The DNA here is from genome assembly GCA_022457155.1 of Cladopsammia gracilis. Taxonomy (NCBI): domain Eukaryota; kingdom Metazoa; phylum Cnidaria; class Anthozoa; order Scleractinia; family Dendrophylliidae; genus Cladopsammia; species Cladopsammia gracilis. The sequence continues at coordinate 843,127 of JAJGOT010000206.1, forward strand.
ACTTCGAAGGTGAGATCTGCAAAAAAAATAAAGCAAAAGTGAAATAAGTTCAAAAGATGATCATTGTGATAATCATCTTAACTTTTCAAAGAAATAGTTGAATATGCTCAGGTTAAAAATTATACTTTCATGTATTACTGTTATTATGTAGCATTGCCTGCAAATGTGATGGAATTTTCTTCATATATTTTCAAAGCCTTGAAAAACATGATACATGTTTCTACTGTACCAAATGGCCTGAACTGCATTTTTCTTTGTTTAGGAACATTGTATAATATTTGAATGAATTTGTAACAAATTTATTCTTGTGAATGCCCCTTCTAACCACTAGACCACCGTGCCACCCCTTTTTTTCCATCAAAGTAGACAGGAAAGATTTCTGGCCACCAGTCCACATTGACAGTCCTGTATCTGAATGGTTAAAAATATGCATGTATGCACGCTCAATAATAATAATAATAATAATAATAATAATGATGATAATAATAAAAATAATAATAAATAAATAAACTTTGCATAAACAAAGGTATTTAAGTTAATGCTTTTCATGTTTTCCTCTAATCAGGTCACTTCCCCAAATGCAACAGCTGCCCAAGTTCAAGATGCTGCGAGGGCTCTTAGCGTAAACAGATTTGAGGAAGATTTCTGTACCTGGTTCCTTCCTGTGAACCCCAGGGGTAAAGTTGTTCGGAATTTGGAGGAGTTGTCACTCAAAGCAGCCGAGTTTCTCCTTGACTTGTTTGTCTCGGTTAGGCAAAACTTGGGTAATGCTGTAAAAATACCAAAAGGACATCGTAAATATCAGGTAAAAATAAAAATTTGAAATACAAGTATAAAACCCTCTAGGTCTTTTCTAGGACTTGTGTAGATTCTCCACAGCTCTAAATGTTTCAAGATATATGTATATAAAAAATTATATGTGATAATAATTTATATCTGGCACTACAACACAATTCTGAATTCTGAACAGTCACAGAAAAACAATAATTATTAGTAGTGTACAAACTAAATAACTCTTATTCAAAGTCCACATAATAAAATTATTACTTGGACTTTCCAGGGTCTACCAAACAAAAGTTTATTCATTTCCAAGGAACTTCCAGACCTGGAAAATATCTGACAAAAATTTAGGACTAACATGTATTCATCTAATAATTTGGTACTCATTTTTCATCCTAGCCATACTACCTCCCCTCTCTTGATGCCACAGTGGATCAAAGAAGCTTGCCTTTGGGGTATGCCTGGAACGGACAGGAACCAGACCCTCCGTTACCACCAATTACCAGAAAAAATTCCTGCATAGCAAAAGTAAAGAAAAAAATAATGCACAGAGAGCCAATGGAAAAAAGGTATGGAACAATCCCGAAAAAAAAATATTGCACAACATCAAGACGGAAAAAAATTCATGATCAGAAAAATTGCCCACACCGCCCCCCCCCCCCCCCCCCACAAAAAAAAAGTCCCTCCCTTTGTAGGCTACAATTTCAGGTCTCTATTTTTTTCTCTAATCGGCTCGGTACTGTTAGAAAAAACATAACTTTAGAATTTTGTACATTTTTTTTTTCGCTTTAATATCCTTGAAACCACCCACTACAAGGAATCAGGATTGTTTAAACACAGGCATTTTGGAGAATCGGTCATAGGATTTCGAATGAATTAACAATATCAACATGATCGATCGCGACCATAGCGTGACATAAATTCGAGATGTTCGGAATTTCAACGTGACTCCATGGCGTAATGCTTAAGAATTGTTTACTCATCAGCTGACTTTCCGGGACGTGCTTTCTAAACTCAACTGTTTGACAATTGATTTTGTTAGAAAAGTTCAACCCGCTTTCCTTTTACTAGAAATAGAACACATTCTGAAATCACAGCGTTTTAATGTTTAACAATTTCGTCGAAATTAGAACGGTAAATATTTCAATTGTAAATTGTTGCTTCCGATGACATCACTGATTTCTGAAAACCGGAAGTAAACTAGGTACGGTGTTGGCCGCAGCAAAATCGATTCCCGGGGCAGGTGACACGACAGAAAAAAAAAGGGTATTTTAAGAACTGACTCGTCGCGAGCGACGAGCCAGTTAATAGTGTTGTCTGTACCATTTGCTCTAAGCAGCTTCCCCTCAGAGTGCAAGAACTGGCCAGTAGCTTCAACAAAGGTTTGTTGCCAGTTATTCATAACAGTGGAGCAGAAAGTGGTGATGATGATGGTGACGTAGACAATGATGATGACAGTGGCAACTCTGATGATGATGATGGTGATGATGATGATGATGACGACGATGATGATGAAAAGCCTGCAACAAAAGTTCACAAGATACTTGCTAGAGCCAAGGAATGCCTTCAGCATCTTCCCATATCAGATCTTTACAAGTACACCAACAGAAATTCAAAACCTGCATCCTCTTCAGAAGCAGCAGCGGCAGTAAACGTTGACAGTGGCTTTGCATGTGCCACATGCGGAAGAGTCTGCAAGACAAAAGGAGGGCTGACTCAACATCAAACTATCCACAGATAATAGTCCAGTTTCAAATTCGCTACGGCCGCTGAATGAAAGCTCTGAAGACGCATTTTTACAGGGTTAGCCTCAATCTGAAGTGATAAATTCACAAATTCAGGCGAGAAGATGACCTGTTCAGAGCTCTGTCTATTGTTTAATTTTCAAATTTCACGCACGTTCTGCTGGTATTTGTGAATATTTTACATCAGGTCGAGTCTAACCCTGTATCAATGTGTCATTGGCGTTTTGAATTCAGCCGTTATTTTAAATATGAAAATGGCTTATTGATATTCACTATATGTACATATGTATTGTTTTTGATTAGGCATTCTATTTTTTTGGCTTTTGTTTCACTGTAAAGAAATGCAATCTTAAAATTAACAAATTTACACCGGTTTTCCGTGGTGTGGACTCTTATTTACCACGATTTACGTCATCACATGGTCAAAATGTTGTGGATTCACGAGGCGCAGCCGAGTGAGTCAGCAACAAATTTTGACCATGTGAAAACGTAAATCGTGGTAAATAAGAGTCCACACCACGGAAAACCGGTGTAAATTTGTTTTTTACAACAATATTTAGAAAAAAATACAAGGAAAAATCGAAGTCTTGTTACAAACGTGAAAGCAAAGAAAGAGCAAGCGTTGTCTATAACTTTCTCGCAATCTGATTGTTTTTTTTCAAGCGCGCATGATGTTAGCGTCAGCACCGTTATCTGGACTCTCATTTACCACTCACGTCAACCAATCAACTTGCGAGTTTAGCGGCAATTGTGGTAAAATACATTGTATTTAATGAATGGAGTGATATAAAAACCTTTGTCAGGTTTTTTTTCCTTAGACTTTCACGAGTCTTTAATATGCTTGCATTGGGCCAATTTTTAGCAAGGGCAAGATAAAGCAAAGGAATGGGTTTGTCAGTGTTATGTTTATGTATTAATTTGAATGCTCAGCTGAGCCCTGGACTGAGTTTAGGTAGGCCTCCATTTTTTAAACATTCACTTCTAAATTTTAAAATTATTCGTGCCGTGTTCCTCGATTACTATTAAGATGACGGTCAAAACCCGAACAGGAGAGTCAATATATTACAGGTAATGTTATGTAAATGGTGATCAATGACAAAATGCTGCTAAAAATAGTGGAGCTCTGTAAACAAATAAATAAACAGGGTTCAAAATAAAATCACAGCTTTAAGCTTGAATTTGTAGGCTTTTTTTGTCTAGGCTCATTTTTTCCTGGCTGTCAATAATGAATGAGCACATACCCGCAGCAGTCAACAACATAAATTTTTTTTTTCACTTTTTGCGATTTGTGTGTACATGTAGGCCACCTCTTATAATCTGTTCCAAACTTTTTTTCGTATAACCACCCCGGGTGTTATGAGAACCTGAATTTTCGTTACAGGATACCATTGCAGCGACTTTGATTTCAGTTGACCGATCCCAGAATTACATGAATTTTCTCTTTCTTAAGGTGAAAAGTCGCCAGCAAGTGTGGTCAAAGTGCCGGGTACCGCCGGCAGGCGGCTGCTATTTTGAAGCCTGAATAAATAAATGTCGGGAAAGGAAATGCCCGATTAAATCCAAACAAAATAGTATATTAAATCTTCATGTGAATAAGAACTAAAATTTGAAAAAGGCAAGTAAAAATACCTCGTGGTATTTAGAACTATTAGTTATCAAAAGCTTTTGTCTCAAGGGATTACGGAACATTGTTTGCATGAGAATATCGTGTTAGAAAATGGCGCCAAAAGCAAGCTTACGAATAACATATTTCTGGCCCTGTTTAATTATATAAGCACGTATATATAAGCTTCGAGATTGTTAACATTGGAGAGTAAACTTGGCTTACCGTTTAACTCTGTGGTGTGAAGTCATCTGTATATCATTATCTGAAGAAAAGCATAAAAAAATCATGTAGAAAGTAAGCACGTGCTTCGCTCAGCACTGAATGAACAACAGCACGGCGCCAACCCAGGGAAGGACATCATATAAACACAAAAAATGACGCTCAAAGAAAGCAATGAAAGCAGGCTTAAATTTGGAACATACTTACATTTGCTTTGTCCGCATTCTCTGCGATAAACAGAAGTCCCAGATGGGCAAAAATCCCCAAAAATGCTCGTAACTCGAACCTCGCTTCGTAGATAAATAGCACGTTCGAACTAAACTGCACCTGAACACGGTCAGCGGAAAGCGCTGGAGCATGCTCTAAGACAACGAGTGATTAGCCAATCAGCGGTTTTTCTGCCGTGCCTGTCCTGAGGAGATACATGAAGGATAGAAGTGATGCAATGATCCAAATTTAACTCAAGCCTGGTTTTTATAAGGGGATTCCCTTGTTTTCCAACCATCCCAGATGTTCCCAATACTTGAAGGAATTGAATGTGGTTATATATGAAATAAATCATATGCAAGTTATGTAAACTGCGGGTGAAACATATTGAGTGATAGATGTGATCCTCACAGAGATCTAATCAACTTGAACAGTTAAAAGTTGGTTATGTATTAACATCTGCATGCCAGCAACAGCCAATTTTGCCACCTGCATTGTACAGGCAATGATCTGCCGCTTTATTCTGTGTGGCACTAATATTCCCCAGGACCCCTTTGGACTTTTTCCTTTTTGCCTCCATGTACTACTCCGTTTATGTTGCCTATTACTGTGAAACATTTTGAGAGGACCATGCACAATATAGAACAGTAAACTAATGAATTAAGCTTTTAAAATAAGGTGAAAAGGTCGGAAGCACAAGAATTAAACTCAAAAGAGTTTAGTTGTAAACAAATGCTTCGACGAGTTACTAGCTTCAATTTAAAACGAAATCAGGTTTAAAAATAAGCACTTAGCTCTATATTCCTCCAAAAACGCTTGATTTGCAGAGTTACGCAGCCTCTAATGCGGTCTTGACCACTGTTTGAAAAATGTGAAACCTGTATTGAGTAGCAAACCGCGAAAAAATGCAGGGAAATGCTTTTAAACGGTTTTCTCCGCTAAACACAGCTCCAACTAAAGTGTTTACCGAGCTGACGTCACATTGGCCACGTAGCCTCGCGAAAAACACAGCCTCGCTTTGGTTTCAAAATTGCCCAACGTGGGCAGGCGCGGGCGGCGGCACACGCACGCGCCCGCGAAACATTCCGCTAGCCATGACCATGAAAAATGACGGGCATAGGTTCTATGAGTATGGAGCTGCGCAGCAGGGCCTTCGGCCCGGCGAGTGCTCCGCTATAATTTACACATGAACCGAAAACAAATAGGGCTAAAACTCGCTGTTGCATGCATGAATTATCGTTTAATTTATTTCACCTTTCAAGCCCTTCAGGAACGAGGGGCATTGCAGCGTTTAACAAAGAGACAACATTTGCGCTAACGTGTTTCGTATGGCTTAGATCAATACTACTTCGTGAGGTACCTCGTGTTTCGTCTGGCTTAGATCGATACTACCTCGTGAGGAGGTTTTATTCTCAAAATAAACATTTTTCTATTATCATTCGCGCAATATGCCGCTTGATGTGAACAAATTTCCTAGTGAAACATGTTTCATTCGTAATCAGACCAAAAATGTTTCGCCCTAGTGTGAACACAATATAAAAAGATGATAAGAAGTACAATCAAACCTGTATATAACGGTCACCCTTGGGAAATGGGTAGGTGACCGTTAATATACAGGGTGACCGCTATATACAGGGCCGTTATATACAGGCTTGACTGTAGTTTCCCCACTTGTTTTAAAATTAAGTTAACGTTTGTTTGTTCTTAGGGAATTAAATTTGAAGAGGAAAAGATGACGAGCATACTTGAAAGTATTGATGTAAAAGCTCTTATTCTTCGGCCATTTCAACTTTAACAGGAATAAAATACACACTGCGGTTATAAACATGACAAAACAACGCATGTTGTAAAAAACTTTGATAATGACTTGACGTTTCGTATGCTTCAACATACATCTTCAGAAGTGACTATTGTCATTTCTTTTAATTAGGTTCCAGTCTTTCTCCATAGCATTCAAAATTATATCCAACCGTCACTTCTGAAGATGTATGTTGAAGCATACGAAACGTCAAGTCATTAATCAAAGTTTTTTACAACATGCGTTGTTTTGTCATGTTTATAACCGCAGTGTGTATTTTATTTCTGTATTGATGTAACACTTGGTGATGCATATGAAGCAGGACAATTTAATAAAGCGGACTTTTTGGCGGTGCTTCAGGGAGTAGTGGGATTTTACAAAGCCATAAGAGACCAAAGCCCGTCAGATTTTATTGACCAGGCCCTCAGTCTTGCTGATTCACTGCGCGGGAAAAAATGTCTCAAAAAGCTTTCTTCATATCGGGACAGTTTAAAAAAATGGCTGACTTTCAGAGAGAATTACCAACCCCTTGAAGATTCCAGCCAATTGGACTTTGATCAACTCGACGTTTCATTAATTCCAAAAATGATGACGGTAGAATTCTTTGTTGTGTAGACTGAGTAGTTATAACAAGCCTGGGGAAAGATGATATCTTTCATTTAATTGCATATGAAGTAAATTTTTATTTTGTTTTTGATAAATGATAAAAGAAATTTGTCAGAAAAAAATAAAGGCCTCTTTTTCGCCGTACAAAGTAGCACAATTTGCAAAAATCAGTGTCCCGGAGACTGGGAACGAGTTGTCGATATCCATGGCGTTGATGACGTAGAAAATACGTGAGATTCGTTCTTTTGTATGCTCACACTGTGTTTTGTTCCATTTCTTCAAAAGAATGTCAGACTGTGATGAAGTTATGTCTTCTACAGAGTCTCTGTCAGAAAAACAGAAAGTCGCCGGTCGAGGCCGAAGATTTCTCCTTTGCCGCCATGATCACTCGTGATTTGAAGTATTTTCTACGTCACAGCCTTGTTTGGCCGCACGCTCGATAGAGGCACTTACTGGCGGAAAATTCAAAACTTTCAAGCCGAATAATTTCACAATGGGAAGGATATTTTCGATGAAACCCACAAATTTAGATAACTAAAAGAAAGTAAAGCACTATCAAACCATGGAAATTCTTTTTTTACTTCATATGCACTTTAAGAGGTCGGACAGACTCAGTGACTTAAAAACCATCTTAACAACACGATAAACAAAAGAAAAGTAAACCAACTGGCATGAACATTTTCTATAACGATGAAGATCTCTCGCGGCCGACCTCTCGCGACGTTCGGCCGTCTAGGATTTCCACTAATACCATCGAACAATTCCGTTTCCCCTTTAGGTTTTAACTGTTAGGGTTGTTCAAATTTGTAGAGATAACGAAGAGATGGTACAAACTTCATAACCCAAATTTCACGAGGACGTGAGAATAAAGTTTCATCATGTTCACAGAAAACACGTTTGATCTTCAAGAAAATTCATAGATGCCAAAGAGCAACACAATATCATCTCTACTCGACAAACAAATTAATTAAACTATTTCGCATTGACATTGAAAGTCATGTGACAGTGAAGTCGGAATTAAAATGAATCAACTCTCTTTCGTAACCTGGGTCACTTTCTTATTATTGCAAAGTATCATATTTGCGGACATGGTGTTGTGTTCCTATTGTGTTCTATAGTTTTCCAATACCCTCCCGTATTGGGGTAAAAAAAAAATACGCCCCCTGCTTGAAAACGTGCATGGCAAAACGCAAATATGCTCAAACAATTAAATTACATTTCCTTTGCTTATTCCACGTCAAGGCAAATCTTGAGATCAACAAGGAAGAGTTTACCAAGGAATTGGTGTGCCTGTTGGAAGAAGCTTCATTGCCCACTGACATAGCAGCCTTTAAAGCAGAGGTGGAGTCATTTTTCATCGCAGGAGCGGCTCGTATTGACCTGATAGGAAAAGTTATGGACCTAGATAATGATATTGGGGGATATTTGTTTGATATTCCGCTTCTTGAAGAAACCAAGAATGCAATAAATGAGGTTGGAAACTCACAAGGTGCGAATCTACGTGTATATAGGGCATATAGCAGTTATGTCCAGGATTGTAGATAATTAGATGCATGACGAATTTAATAAGCGTCACAAAGTGTCCTCTTGCTCTTCTATTCAACTCCAACATCACTTGTTTTCAAAAATTCGGACAATAAACGTCATGAAGTGTCCCCTAAATTCTGCTTTTTAAGTGAAGATAAACAGGTGCGTTTACCCTAACCTAAAAACAACACTAACACTAATGCTTACCTTACATTTCAAAAAAGATAGTTAACACTTAGACTTAATGGGACACTTCGTGTTGGATATCAAAATTTGTCATGCATTTAATTATCTGCAATCCTGGACATAAGTAATATATGGTTGATTTATCGATTTTTCTAGTAAATTTGTGGCGTTTGAAAACCTGAAGAAGCACTCTCTCGAGTATTCACAAGCTAACAGTTAAAGGGGCTATGTTACCTATTCTTACTATCAATTTGAAAAGCCAAAAAACATATTTTGTTTCATAGGAAACCTATAAACAATGATTGGTACAAATAAATGTTGAGCCACGTAGCACTGGTGATACAAACAAGGAATCAAAGAATTAACTCTGTGTGTAAATTATAGTGCTAAGGTCAACCCATAGATTTCCCTGCACTGAGCGTTTGTAGGGACCACACGAGGGAAAGAAAAAAATCTTTGACCTTGGTGGGATTCGAACACACGACCTCCGGATCAGATCTTGGTCCAGATTTGTTAACAAATACTCTACCACTGCACAGAAACTAGTATTCGTTATCTTGGCAGTAGATGGCCAGGATGGAAATGGATTGCAATTTGAGAATATTAGCCAATTTTCTCACGTTTCTGTAAAGTGTCGTGGAAAAATTGCAGAAGAACTTTGGTTTGTTCTTCCTTAAAGAAATCACTTGATGTTTTCTTCTTGGTGTTTTGAGGGCAATTTAATGTTTCATCAGAGGTACTTTGTCAACTTTTTGGTGAATTTTGACCGAAACACAGCAAAATACGAGGAAGACGAAGGAGTGAATCGCGAAAATCACACAATTAAAAGGTTATTTTTCGGCGGATATATCGTGTTTTCATGACCAACAGATTGCTTCAAGCTTGCTTAATTGTCTTGAAATTAACTAGAAAGAAACAAAAAGGCCAAAAGTGTTAAAATCATAGAAATGTAAACTAAAGAGAAAAAATAACGGCTGACAAAAGTTTACAATAATGGTAATTTCAATATCTTAATCGCTTGTCACGTGATCAAATTTTAAGCCAAAAGCTAACTCGTGAATATAAACGTTCGGATCCTCTCTCCCATAGACGGTATCATTTACCAACCCCCTCTGCACTACTTTTAACTAATGTCTAAGATATTGCAAAAACGTATGGTGTGAACTGAACTATACTCTATTTGTCTAATAGCCTTTTCTATATTTGTTTAAGACACTCCTCTAAGCACGGCCCTTCGGCAGAACTTCCTGGATTATCTACTCAGTACATACAGAGCACTAGAGCGATCATTTATGAGAAACCTCTACGAGCTTCACAAAGCTTTCGTATTTCGTACACTGTGGGAAGGAAACAATCCGCTGGCCTCGTTTCAACGTGTGGCCAGTGAGAGTGCATTGGGGACTGGGCGACTCAATGGAGCTGTTCAGCTTACAGGAATGCTACAAAACATGAAACGAATTCAAGATAAAGCCGTGAAGTGTTTTACCAACAACATTTACGCCACTGGCATAAAGAAATGGTCTTTTAACCTCGAGAGAGATAAGATGGTAAGTATTAGCTATGCTTTTAGCAATAGGCCTGTATCACACGGCGGCTATGTTGACTCCCCGGAGAATAAAATGCTTTGTTTTCGCCTGTCCAGCCTCGCAGTGAAAAAGTTGAAAACGAGGTTGGGCGGGAATAAATCTTTTGTTTTTATACAAAATGGTGGGGCGTGATAAAGGCCTTTTGATCATTTTACAGTTGTGCGCTTAGTACCCTGGCCTTTGCGTGAAAGTGAGGCTGGAGTTTACTTTGTTTTGATACAAACCTTCCTGCTTTTCATGTGTAAATCATGTTAGTTGGCACAAGAATAATATGATTTACATATGAAAAGAACTAAGGTTTTTATCAAAACAACTTCAACTTCAGCCTCACCTCCACACAAAGGCCAGATTCACTAAGTAGACAACTGTAAATTGGTCTATTGTGCTACTATACTGTTTTGGCATAAATTTGGTGAAACGAGCACTTCTTGAAATAACAGCTCTGAAATAAAGATTGCCAGTGTAAAAAGCACCTTTTGGGCTATGTTACTATTATTAGAGTTACTTTAAAAATCCTAAAAGACATACTGTAAAATGCCGGTTATTATGAGCCTCGTCTGCAAGCTAGTTTCAGTTCAATACCGAGAATACGAATATCGTCTATTTGGAAGTGTTGGTTTTTGAGGAGAGAGGAAAACCGGAGTATCCGGAGAAAAACCTCTTGGAGCAAGGAGAGAACCAACAACAAAGACAATCCACATATGACGCAGGGCCGGGAATCGAACCTGCACCACATTGGTGGGAGGCGAGTATTCTCACCACTATACCACCCCTGCTCCCCACTACACCACCCCTGGGTCAATTTTGACTCAAAAACTGACCCATGGGTGGTGTAGTAGGGGGCCGGGAATCGAACCTGGGCCACATTGGTGGGAGGCGAGTACTCTCACCACTATACCACCCCTGCTCCCCACTACACCACCCCTGGGTCAGTTTTGACTCAAAAACTGACCCATGGGTGGTGTAGTGGGGGGCCGGGAATCGAACCCGGACCACATTGGTGGGAGGCGAGTACTCTCACCACTACACTACCCCTGCTCCCCACTACACCACCCCTGGGTCCGTTTTGACTCAAAAACGTCACAATCTCCATAACATAGCTTCTTTAAGAATAACATTTGAGTCCTTCGAGACGTCTGAGGAATTTTAGGCAAATGCTATAAAGCAACGATTATTTTCCGTGCAATGTTTACCAGGACATTCTACAAAGAATTTCCCGCTCTTGACTCGCGATCATAAAAATAGCTCCTTTCTGTGTGAATATTAATCTGCTTTTCTTGTTTCGTTACTTAAATTTCAGATGTTTCAACAACTCGCTGAAGGGTATACAAGATTCAGCCTCAATATTGATCGAAGCTGTGAAAGTTGTTACAATCTACGGTTACTGAAAGTAAGAATGGGAAGAAATGAAACAAAGACTCTATTTTTTAGTTCAATAAAAAGAACATTGTATTAAATCAAATACGCCTGTGGCTTCGCCTCGTAATGCTAGGCTTTGTAAAAAACATAATTTTTGTTAACTTTTCTCAGATATTTATTGAACTTTCTGGCGCAAAAAAGCAGCCCACTGCTGTCCCTGCCACGGTTCGTCTTCAAGTACGTCATCTGAGCGCATCTTACTTCCGTGCTGGCGACAACACCATCAAGCAATACCGTCAACCGGTTGGCTCATACCGGAACATCGAGTTTGACCGGTTTTCTGTTACTAAGAACACGAAGTGTAAAAAAGACAAGGCAAAAGGAAGTGAGTAGCTGTGAATGGCATCTTTTTTACAATGATAAAAATATGTATATTAATCTTTTCACTTCCAAGAGTGCCAAAAATCAAAATTTTAAAAAAAAATCCTTAATATCATTTTGAAAATTACTAAAAAACAAATGGTACCACCAAAGGATTTCGTCCACAGACTCAAAAGTTAGAACAAATGGTACCATGCAAAAGTACTGCTGAAGAGGTTTCATTTGAATGGTCACACCATAGGATTTTGTCCACAGACTAAAAAGTTATAACAAATGGTACCATGTAAAAGTACTGCTGAAGAGGTTTCATTTGAATGGTCAGACCAAAAGATTTCGTCCACAGACTTAAAAGTTAGAACTACACTACGTGTCTCCATAATTGACTCTTGAAGTGTAATTGGGTTAATCCTCTCAGTGACATAAAACGAGGGGTGGATGCCACCTTCTCTCAAGGGTTTTTGAAATATAATATAGCTCATACTTGTAACTGCAACATACAGAAAGCCTTTAGGGGGGGGGGGGCATTTGTGAGTAGAATTCACTGAAGTAAATCAATATTAGAGTCGAACAACAATTCAAATGGTCACTAATGCGGTAGTCATTTTAGATTTTAGTACCCTAAGCGGTTCCAATCTACAAATTTTGACCCCTAAACGGTACGACGAGCAACCCCTTCATCATTTTTTTATTGGAGTCCCCCCAGGATTTACACACACTTGGTGGTACCAAAAAATGGTAAGAGGACCAACCCCGTTACTTTTATATGGGAAACCTCCCCGGAACCATCACACCTTTTAGCTTATCTCTCTCTCCCCCCCTATTTAGAATGTTCCTTGTTTTGCCTTACCATGGACGATTCTCGTTGGCAGTCAATGTGTAATAACCAACTGACCGAGGGTGGAAGTTCCAACCAGGATCGATTGCTGGGAATGGAGGAATGCAAAAGTCCATTTGGTATTTATGAGCTTAAGATTCCTGTGGATGAAAACCTGAGGTGTGGTAACAACAAGATCACAAGCACCAACTGCAGAGATCTTGATGTAAGTTGCAATGCCGGGGGTGGGGGGTACTCCCATATATGAGCTATATAGGTATGTGCCGCTGTGAAGGGTATGGTTTCAGGCAGTTTAGTCTAGGATAGGGTATATTTATCAGAGATTTTTGGTCCAGAATAGGGTATCATTTTCCGCGAAACTGATCAGTTGCGTGAAGAATTTATTCTGGACAAGATTTACTGGCAAATGACATTTAAAAATTGGTACAGCAGGCAGTACAGCATTTTTACTGACCCCTGTTAACTAATAACTGTGATAGTGAACGAGTTTCCGGAAAATAGCGAGTCTGGAATAGGTCTAGGATAGGATAGGGTTTTTCGGTGTTTAGCCTAGAACAGGGTTGCAAAATGCAGCTAAAATGGTCCAGTATAGGTTAAGGGTCTTAGAGTCCCAGCGGCACACCCCCACCCAAAAATTTGCAGAGTACCCCCCCCCCTCCCCGGGGTTGCAAAGCCTGGCGAATCGCTCTTAAAAGTAGTGCTAGTATTACGATCAGGAAAGGTAGATGCTGGACTAAAGTGGCATTGGGTTACAAGTTCGCCTGTTTAGAAGTTACCACATCCCCCAGTATGCTTCACAAGCAGGATACGTTTAAGGACCAGTAGCAGTACAATGTATTACGGAGCGAGACGTTTAGATTACCCGTGTCTCCCTCACTAGCAGCGTGCCATATGTTTAAGGACTGGCAGTAGTAAAGGGTATGGGATAGTGCGAAGTTTAGATAACCCCTGGTTCCCTCACCAGCAGGATATGTTTAAGGACTGGCAGTAGTAAAGAGTATGGGATAGTGCGAAGTTTAGATAACCCCTGGTTCCCTCACCAGCAGGATATGTTTAAGGACTGGCAGTAGTAAAGGGTATGGGATAGTGCGAAGTTTAGATAACCCCTGGTTCCCTCACCAGCAGGATATGTTTAAGGACCGGCAGTAGTAAATGGGAAAAGGGAAGTTTAAAGTTCCCCAGTTTCTCTTCTCCAGCAAGATATGTTTAGGGACCGGCAGTAGTAAAGGGTATTGGGTACTGCGTAGCTTAGCATAGGCTAACCCTGGTTCCCTCACCAGCAGGATATGCTTAGGGACCGGCAGTAGTAAAGGGTATGGGATACTGCGTAGTTTAGTATAGGCTAACCCTGGTTCCCTCACCAGCAGGATATGCTTAAGGACCACAAGTAGTAAAGTAGTCAACCACAACTTCTAATAGAAGTCTTGGGATAACAATCTATAGAAAAATCCTAATTTACGTCCTTACAGCACATCTCATGTACTAGCATTTAATCATTCTTGTTGAAAGCCAAATAAAGTGTTATTGAGAGAATTTTTTTCCTTATAGCTAACTAAGTTCACCAGGATGAACGTATGGACCCAATTCTTTTATTGGACAGACCAGTATCCCACAGGACCAGATGACCGCATCTGCAAGGTACCCTCAAGCAAAAAGAATCAAATAGCGGATATTGTCCATCATTTCCCCGATGGTGAAGACATATGTTGATCTATAAACCGCGCCTTCATCTTAATCTATTATTGTAACGTTCGTATGAAAGAAATAAACTTCAGCTATGTTACGCTTCATCTTGAACCCTTTTTTCTGTTGACCTGTACATGTTCACCTGATTTATTTTGGTTAACCAGGCGTAAAAGTCCAGTTAAACATTGTTCAATCTCCGCTAACGACTCCAACCCACAGAAAGGGGTACCCTTTTTAGGCTGGAGGTATATAAAAGGGTAGGGATTTCACAAGTTGAAGTATAGAAAATGGTAAGGAAAACTACCATTAACGTATATAAAAAGAGCCTTTCAAAATATCTCAAACAGACGCTAGTGGTTCTACTCATGGTGGTAACGCTTGACGTTAGTTTTCGTGGATATCGTTCCTTGGGTTTAGTTCAAGGGTATAGTAAATACACCTTATTTGAGTTGCGTAGTATTTTTTCGAGCCCCGCAGAGGCGAGAGAAAATGCGAGGAATGAATAAAATGCCCGCAAGTATTATCTGTTAAACCATCGAATAAGGAATTTATCATTCGACTGAAATTCGTTTTATACCAGGATACTAAGGTGTAATACGGCAATATACTGTGTAATAGAGCGTTTTAACTCACGTGACCAGCGGCCATATTGGTTTACTGAAACAAAAGAAAATGTTTGCATAAAAATAGAGTTCAATTCCCGGAGGATTGGTTTGGTACACCAATATGGCCGCCGTTTCTTTGTTTTGGAACACCAATATGGCCGCCGTGAAGTCATATGAAAACGCTCTATACGCTGGGATATTTTGCTTTTAATGTTCTCTTTCCCTTATAAGATACAGTGTTTCTTTTGTAGGTATAAGGGTTACCTTTTCTTTTAAAAACGGTATATTTAACAACTATTCACCGAAGTGGAGGTGGGTAGTGGTGGATTTTGCGGCTCGGTAAATATCCACCACTACCCACCTACACTGAGGTGAATAGTTGTTTTAGTATATACTGAAATTAAATTTTGTTTACCGACTTTAACGGTTTTTGGCTAGAAAAGACTGAAAACTGTCCGTATGTAAGAATGGGGTGTCCGAATAAAGCCGGTGTCCGTAGAGCGAGCTTCCGCTGTATTGTTTTCCCATATAATTTTAGTGTCTTTAAAGGAAACTTAATGTGAAAGCTAAAATACAGCTTGAGATTTTCGGTTCTTTTAGCTAAATATTTCTGCTGCCTTCTTGCGAGATATTACATTTGGATCTGTAAAAAAGGAGAATTCACCCCCAAGATAGAAGACTTTATGAAATACCTTAAATCAGTTTATGATATTGAATCCACGTCCGCTGTTCCACCAAAGAAATGGAATATTATTGTTGCAATGTTTTAAAGATATTCATAAACCTGTAAACCCTTGGTAACTTTGCTTATGTAGCACCATCACAAGCCTTGCTGACCAGAGTTCTTGCAGTTTTCCGCAAACACCGTATTGTTCTAATGACTTTTGTTGTAACGTTTAATTTTTTGTCTTTTGTTTATAACACACAAAGCACTGTTTTTGCTTTTCCTTTCTTTACTTACTAGCTATTTTTAATATATATTCTAAACTGTAATCTAGTAATGATTATTATGTTAATAAAAGTTTAAAAAAAAACTTTTAGGAAAAGGAATCTTATCGCAGGAAATTACTAGTAGCCTTATAATTGAGAATTTGATAATTTATTTATTTCGCCATTTCACACAATTACATGACATAGTAGAATTACAAATTAGAGCAGTTTTAATTTTTAGTGTCGTAAAACCAAAACCAAAGTTATTACTCTGACCAATCACAGCAGTCGTAAACAATCCAATGAACCAATCAGAGCTCGAAGCAATTACATGTCGGCGGCGCCAAGCGCGGGAAAACGCGTGCGAGCAAGACACGATTGGTTTTGGTTTTACTTCTGATTGGTCGAGAAAGTGGCGCGAGAGTTTTTTAGCCAATCACGAAGGGTAGCAATGCAAAAGCAAAGCAATTGTGTAATTACTTTCGACACTCATTTGAAAACTACTCTAACAGGGGAAAATGGCGCGGAAACCTGAAAGAAACCATAGGGCTTGTATAGATCAGGTTTCCTCACAGAACTAAAGGTAGATTAACCAAATAATTTACTATTATAGCGCGAAAGCGCGCGTGATATCGCCTAATACTTAGCCGACGAGGCCGTAGGCCGAGTCGGCTAAAATGAGGCGATATCACGCAAGCTTGAGCGCTATAATAGTTTTATAATTCAACACATTGATAACAAAGCACAGTTTGAAGAAAAAATATCGTCGACAAGCCTTTTATTTAAAAAAAAAAAGCTTACAGATGTTTTACCGCGCGAAACTTGCAACATCACACAGTTCATGAATGAAAGTGGCGCCTTTGTCAATATTGTGCAAGCTTGAACACTATAATTGTTTTATAATTCAACACATTGATAACAAATCACAGTTTAGAGAAAAAAATCATTGAGATATACAACCTTTCATTAAGTAAAAAGCCGGGCTAACTTCAATATTTTACCTCGCACCATTTCTTAAACAACAAGTAGTGAATGCCGAAACTTTTGCCAAGCTAAAATTAATTTAGCGTACACAATCAGTTGACAGTTTCTACGAAGAGCTTTCGTCTACTCAAAGAACGGGACAGAGTAGTGACTACAAGAATTAAAACACAGTAAAATGGCATAGAATGTCTTAGTTACAAGTGTTTCGTATCTTAAAAAGTTCAATACAGAATCAAAACAAATTGAACAAACACACGGCTACGAACCTAAACATAGCGGCGAAAAGTCGGAAAGAACTGCAGCGTGGACAGTAAGCTTACAAAAATTCACAGCTAAAGGATACAAGAAACGGTTAAAACATCGTACCTGTAGTTGATTTGGCTTTTTAGTCCCTTCGATAAGCACCAAATTTTCAAACATCGAAGTACGAGCTGAGTCGATCAATGTTGTTTACAAACTTGCTCGTTTTTTAGCTCCCACAGCCGTAATGACGAGATCAGAAACCTTTCTGAGGAAACATCAAGTCTATGTCATATTCCAGAGGTGAATACCAAAGAAATTTCACGAAAATTGTGCTCCTTCATTCACTTCTTGTCGAGCGGTTAAACTTTGAACCAGTTTTCATTCAGCTACGCCAAGAAACACTGCGACTGCGACAACGCGAAAATTTCGCGCCTTTTTTGTCCAATCATGTGAACAGTATTTTTCTCTTTTCTTTTCTTCTCTTTTTTTCTTTCTTTTCCCTTTTTTAACTAATAGTTCACGCACTTTTTCGCCCCAAAACACGAAATTGCAGGCAGCAGTCATTTTCACTTTCCTTCAAAATGCGAAATTTACCGCCATCGCTGGTTATATGTCATGTAGACATAACGTCTATCGATAACTTTTTTACCATATTTGGGCAGTGTATCAATGTGTTGAATTATAAAATAAAATAGAGCAATATGGACGAACTAATAGATCAAGGTTACAAATTCTATAAGCTTATTTTTAAAGACGCAGGGGAGGAGGAGCTAGTTATTTCCGGATTTTGTGAATTGAAAGACTTTGAACCTTGAAAAAAAAATCGCAAACTGTCAGACATTGGTTCTGCAGAATGGTATGTGGTAACTGATAAGTAGCTATAAGTGGTAAGTGGCTAGCGTGCAGAAGTGCTTTTTACTAGCTGCTTTTACCTTTCAGAAAATCCTAGCTGACATTATTTTGTACCCAAAACGATATTTTTTATCCCTTCATAAACAAAATGCGTTAAACTTTCTGATGTTACCTACCAATTTTAAGACGACTAAGGCCTTCTGAACATTTTCCCACCGAAACGATAGATCCATTTTACAGTTGGTGCTCCAAAATCAGGTTGGACACCTTATTGAGACTTATATAACGGAGTAACTGGTTAGCTTTCAGTTGAGGTTGGGGGTAGCAGTTTATATAGTTAAATTTAGGACTAAGCAACCCGAGAAGCTAGGTGGTACAGTGGTGCGGTAGGCTATGTTAGCCCAAGCCTAGCTGTGGTCGCAGGTTCAATCCTGAGTGGGGATTTTAGATTTTCTTTTTTACACTTAAAAATTTATTGAAAATAAATTGTAAGTGTCGACATTCCGTTATATAATTCTCAATAAGTGTCCGAGGTGATCCAACCTGATTTTGGAGTATCCATTCTAGTCACGACCTTTTACAGTTGTCTTCTTAGTATCCTGGCCTTTGAGTGGAAATGAGGTTGATGTTGACCTTGTTATGATACAGACTTACTTTGGAGCTTTTCAGATTTAAATTTGCATAGTTAGCTTGAGAAAAGCATTACTAACATGTGAAAGGCAGAAAGGATTGTATCAAAGCAAGGCCACCTCTAATCTCGCTTCCACTCGAGGACAAGGTCACCAAGCACGCAACTGTAAAATGGACTATTTGTTGGATACCACGCAGCTCTTTACAACCTCTGGTTTCATTGGACCTGGGATCACTCAGATCTACTGTTTACAGGGCTACGGTCCATTTTTGTGTTGTTTGTTCTATTATTTTCTCAACCAATCACAGAAGACCTTGTAAGAGTTGCGTCCTGCCTGAATGGTTGGGTGCTCCTATTACAATGGTAATTAAAACTGCTGAGAGACATGGTCAAAACTATTGTATTCGGACAGGATCCACCGTGTTACAAAAAGAATGGTGGTCTCTTTATGTACCCTTTTCCCCCACCTAAAAAGATAATGTCATTGTAAGACAGCCCCCACTCTATCAGGAGTAGAAACTGATAAAAAATTCAAATCTCCCTGTTCCGTTTTACTAGCCCCCCTCCCCCCCCCCCCTCCCACCCTCCACAAGGTGGCTCCTCATCCAGTACACTGTACACTTGTTATGACCACTTCCGCAACAACTGTACACATTACAGGCAGCTTGGTCCAAAATGAGACTCAGTCCTTATCTGAGCAAGCGTAATGAACGGGTTATTTGGTAACGGCGGTTATTTCACTCACTCACTCACTCACTCGCTCGCTCCCTCGCTCGCTCCCTCGCTCGTTCCATCACTCAGATGTAAATGTTGTGGTGCAAGAGATCCTCTCTTGTGTGGTGCAATTTTATAGTGCAAATTATATTTTCGTTTGTTTAAAAGTCATTACCAACATTATCATACATTTCCATACCCTAAAACAAAGGAAAATAAAATTTGAACCATTGACAAAATTGCACCGAAACATAAACTTTAAAACTACGTGAATGTGTATATTATGCCTAGTATAGTGAAATAAAACTCTGGAAAGACAGCAATAAGATCGTGTATATTTTATTTGCAAGACTGGCCAATAACTATATGGAGCCACCTTAAGCGGTCGCCCTCGGGAAATAGCCAACTAACCACATAATAAAGGATAACCGCTTTATAGTCTTGTCAGTAACTGTGCTCACACTGTGGGTAGCTCCTCCTAAAATGTTATGCAATTGGTATAGGATTTGATGGAGCCGAAACCAATTGTGGAATTGCACACATTTTAGGCATCCTACTGATAAACAGTTATGAAATTCAGATATGTTTAGAAGCCACATTTATTTTGAGTCTGTCCACTTTGAATTATAGAGGTATTCTTACATACATACATACATACATACATACATACATACATACATACATACATACATACATACATACATACATACATACATACATACATACATAAACTTTATTTTTTCTCGAATTTAAGAGTAGCTTTGTAGCTAATTTCTCTTAAATCTAGCATATATATGACACAAAAAATTGAACTAGAATGCGAAATTGATCACATCAGAGAACATACATTTTTTTTAAACAACAGCGGTAACACAAAATATGAGTAAAAATCAAGTAATTGCATGTTCAAGGAAGTTAGCTGAAGTTCATGCCTGGCTATCAGATTTTATAATGTTGTCATAAGGCAAGCGTCTTTGTTGTATTAAAACAGTATCATCAACAGTTTTGTCATCACATTCAACATGAAACGAAAAAATCAGTTATGGCTGTCTGTGATTTAGGGCCAAGTAGGCGCCTGAAGTTAATTTCGTGCTGCAAGTCAACTACTTTGCTTACCGCCAATAAAAGTCAGTTCTTCGTGGCCATTAAACTAGGTGACCGTAGAGGTGAATTACAATAAAATTAGAGAAGTCTAAATGGTGACCGCGTCCGCTTAATAGAGGTGAAGTTTATAGTGAGTATGGCCGGGAACGATTTCTGGGAATTTTTGCCGAGTGACAGCTTCATAAACAACAAATGTAAAAAGCCGCTTAATAGACGTTTGGCTGCAATAAACTGTTTTTGTTTGTTACTTGGCAAAACTCAATAATTATCGAACACAATAGCAGTGCAGCTTAGACCTTTCAGATGGTTTGTCCTTAAAAACGGCTCGTAACCAAAAATTGACAAAATGCAAAGACTGAGCCAAGGCATCAATATATAGGCGAATCTTTGTTTACAATCATTTCCTCATAAGCATATGCGTCTCATTCTCTAATCGAGCCGGCTACAAAAAATCAACTCCGATTATTGAGAAGGCATACAGTGTAGCACAATTAACTTTCCCTGGAAATATAAGCCCGATATCCTAGATACTCTTTGTGTAATACTTTTTTAAAAACTCGAGATTTTACAAAGGATGTATGGCTCATTAACGCTTTTGACACCCAACAATTTTGAAGTTTTTGATAGATGATATTTCCTTTAAAAAATACATGCAAAGGAATAAAAATTACGTAGATTACTAAGTTTAACAAGCGCTTTCAACTTTTGAAGTCGGTTTGTACTTAGCACGATGCCTTCTCTACGTAAATTCATATGCTAATGAAATTAAGTGCAAACAATGTCATCAGCAATGATTCGCCTATTGATCGATATTGAACTGTACAAAATAAACAAGACAGAAACTTTTAAATTCAGTATCGCTTAGTCTAGCTTCCGTGTCGGGCACTAGACAGGAGAAAGGATGGAAATGATTTTTCCACGCGT
This sequence comes from Cladopsammia gracilis, assembly GCA_022457155.1. Taxonomy (NCBI): domain Eukaryota; kingdom Metazoa; phylum Cnidaria; class Anthozoa; order Scleractinia; family Dendrophylliidae; genus Cladopsammia; species Cladopsammia gracilis. Next base: position 864,635 of record JAJGOT010000206.1, read on the forward strand.
GAAAAGCACAAGGAAAGCTGAGAGACTGTGTGGAGCTCGAAAAAAAGGGGTATCGCGATTCGTGCTCTACCCGCGCGCTTCGCGTGAGCGCGTGAATGACCCCTCTTCCACCCCTGTCGATGTCTTGCGCTTGTCATCACGTGAATGAATGCGAGACAATGGCAATGACGCATATCAGTTTTCCGGGAAAAAAACCCAGTTGAAATTCCTTTGCAAAGCAGTTACGAATTTAGATCTTTATTCAGGTCAGTTGAGCCACTGTTTTCGTTTTTCATTTATATCTGAGCGATGTGTTTGACTGCAGTGCAATACCTTACTTCCTCTAGGCTACTGTGACAAGTCAAGAAATCCAATTAGATTGGTAAGAAGGTAACCTATTCGCTGTGCTTTATTGTGTGTGACTCTTGATTCTGTTTCGGGGAAATCCGACAAATAATGGACTGATAAAATAATCACTAAGGACATGTTTAGGGGTGGAAAACAGAAATAATTACCGTGGATACTCGGTTCAACTGAATAGGTGTACTTTTATTGGAACAAACACGAACAACCGATTGCTAAAATCAATAAACGATATTTTTTATAGCAGAACAATAGAGTTTATATTGAACGTTTTGCCTTTTATTTCGAAAACTTAAAAAAAAACACGTTTTATAGAGAACAAAAGATAAGGCAGCTTGTTAATGATAGTCACTTACACGTAAGTTACATATAATATTAGTATTTATCTCTGTCAGCTTATAAACATTCATGGGCAAAACAAGAAAAACGCATTTCAAGGAAGAATCGAAAGCGAAACCTTAGAAGTAATTGAGTAAAATACGCCGTTTATGGGTACCTATATGAATTTCAAGAGAAGCTTATTTCACTGCACCCCGTTTGGGTGTCTTTAGCATTGGATTTTGAGCATGTTTGAGTTTTCAGCTTGTGGGTCGTGACAAACGAGCCGTAACCAAAACTGCTAAAATGCAAATACTAAATGCGTGAGTGCGTGAATGACCCCTCTCCCACCCTTGTCCAGTGCCTGTCAGTCACGTGAACAATGCGAGACCATAGTCGCGACGCATATCAGTTTTCCGGGAATAACGGGAAAAAACCCAGTTGAACATTTGCAAAGCGGTCGCGAATTTATATCTTTATTCAGGTCAGTTGAGAGACTGTTTTCGTTTTTCAATTGTATCTGAGCAATGTGTTTGACTGCAGTGCAATGCTTTACTTCTTTTAGGCTACTGTGACAAGTCAAGAAATCCAACTGGATTGGCAAGAAGGTAACCTTTTCGGTGTGTTTTATTGTGTGTGTTCTTGATTCTGTTTCGGGGAAACCCGACAAATAATGGACTGATAAAATAATAACAAAGGACATGTTTAGGGATGGAAAACAGAAATAGTTGCCGTGGATACTCGTTCAACTGAATAGGTGTATTTTTATTGGAACAAACACGAACAACCGATTGCTTACGGCGAATTAAATTACAGAAATCAATATACGTTATTTTTAGAACAGAACATTGGAGTTATTGAACGTCATGCCTTTTATTTTTGAGAACAAAAGATAAGGCAGCTTGTTAATGATAGTCACTTACATGTAAGTTATGTATAAAATTAGTATTTATCTTTGTCAGCTTATAAACATTCATGGGCAAAACAAGTAAAACGCATTTCAAGAATCGAAAGCGAAATCTTAGAAGTAATTGAGTAAAATTCGCCGTTTATGGGTACCTATATGAATTTCAAGAGAAGCGTACTTCACTGCATCCCGTTTGGATGTCTTTATTAGTATTGGATTTTGAGCATGTTGAGCTTTCAGCTTGTAGGCCGTGACAAACGAGCCGTAACCAAAACTGCTAAATGCGTGAATGACCCCTCTCCCACCCTTGTCCAGTGCCTGTCAGTCACGTGAACAATGCGAGACAATAGTCGCGACGCATATCAGTTTTCCGGGAATAACGGGAAAAAAACCCAGTTGAACTTCCTTTGCAAAGCGGTCGCGAATTTACATCTTTATTCAGGTCAGTTGAGAGGCTGTTTTCGTTTTTCAGTTGTATCTGAGCAATGTGTTTGACTGCAGTGCAATGCTTTACTTCTTTTAGGCTACTGTGACAAGTCAAGAAATCCAACTGGATTGGCAAGAAGGTAACCTATTCGGTGTGTTTTATTGTGTGTGACTCTTGATTCTGTTTCGGGGAAATCCGACTAATGATGGACTGATAAAATAATAACTGAGGACATGTTTAGGGATGGAAAACAGAAATAATTGCCGTGGATACTCGTTCAACTGAGTAGGTGTATTTTTATTGGAACAAACACGAACAACCGATTGCTTACGGCGAATTAAATTACAGAAATCAATATACGTTATTTTTAGAGCAGAACATTGGAGTTATTGAACGTCATGCCTTTTATTTTCGAGAACAAAAGATAAGGCAGCTTGTTAATGATAGTCACTTACATGTAACTTATGTATAAAATAGCAAAGCGCACAAATGACGTCAGTACTCATGTTTGTCTGAGTTTATAATTGATTCTTGTTTATTCTTGCATTTCTGACAATAGAAATTCGTTATTAGGAATCCCCTGAGAGTCACTTTTTGTTTGTTTGTCTGAGTTTTGGTTCTATAAATAGTAATTGTGCGCTTCGCTATTAGTATTTATCTTTGTCAGCTTATAAACATTCATGGGCAAAACAAGTAAAACGCATTTCAAGAATCGAAAGCGAAATCTTAGAAGTAATTGAGTAAAATTCGCCGTTTATGGGTACCTTTATGAATTTCAAGAGAAGCTTATTTCACTGCACCCCGTTTGGATGTCTTTAGCATTGGATTTTGAGCATGTTTAAGCTTTCAGCTTGTAGGTCGTGACAAACGAGCCGTAACCAAAACTGCTAAAATGCAAATACTAAGCGTGAGCGCGTGAATGACCCCTCTGCCATCCTTGTCCAGTGCCTGTCAGTCACGTGAACAATGCGAGATAATAGTCGCGAGTCACGACGCATATCAGTTTTCCTGGAATAACGGGAAAAAACCCAGTTGAACTTCCTTTGCAAAGCGGTCGCGAATTAACATCTTTATTCAGGTCAGTTGAGAGGCTGTTTTTGTTTTTCAATTGTATCTGAGCAATGTGTTTGACTGCAGTGCAATAAATACTTTACTTCCTCTAGGCTACTGTGACAAGTCAAGAAATCCAACTGGATTGGCAAGAAGGTAACGACAAATAATGAACTGATAAAATAAAAACATAAGGGCATGTTTACGGGTGGAAAACGGAAATAATTACCTTGGTTGTTTGGTCTAAGCGAAGAGGTGTATTTCTTTTGGAATAAACACGAACAACCAACCGGCTAATAGCAAAATTACAGAAATGAATAATTGTTGAATGTCATGCCTTCATTTCAACATAATAAATTGAGAAAAATTGGATTTATAAGTCACAGTCTTTGCTGTTAAGACAGCTTGTTAATGAAAGTCACCTACATGTAAGTTATATATAATATTAGTATTTATCTCTGTCAGCTAATAAACATTCATGGTCAAAACAAGTAAAACGCATTTCAAGAATCAAAAGCGAAATCTTTAATATTCTCTATGACTTCTGCCTAAATTAATAATTGAGTAAAAGACGCCCCCTGCCTTATTTCACTGTACACCTTCATTTATGTGTTAGTATTGGATATAACAGGGCAGTTTTGATCCTTCAGGTAGTAAGTCTGGACAAATGCTCCGTAACTAAAACTGCTAAAATGCAAAAACAAAATACATTTCAAAGGGGAAAACTTCAAAACAATGTTTCTACTAAATATCTGTTCATCAATGAAACTAACAGTGGGAAACGTTACATCCGAATACATTGTAGCTTTTGTTCTCAAAGAGACTATTAATCCTATTGGAACAAACACGAACAATCGATCAGCTAATAGCGAAATTACACAAGTCAATAAACGATATTTTTAGAGAAGAACAATGGAGTTTTAATATTGAATGTCATGCCTTTATTTCGCATACGTTAAAAATATTAAATAGGGAAAAATAAATGTTAGGCAGCTTGTTAATTTGAATCACTTACATGTAAGTTATGTGTAATATTAGTTTTTATCTGTGTCAGCTAATAAACATTCACGGGCAAAATAAGTAAACGCATTTCAAGGACCGAAAGGACCGAAAGCGGAATCTTTATATTCGCTATGACTGCGCTCTTATAAGTTATTGAGTGAAAGACGGCTTTTATGGGTACCTATATAAATTTCAAGAGAATCGTTATTCACTGCACCCCGTTTGAATGTGCTCAGTCATTGGATATAGCAGGGCAGTTTTGAGCTTTCAGCTTGTAAGTCTGGGCAAATGAGCCGTAACCAAAACCGCTAAAGAGCAAATACTAAGCTGACATGTCATCAGAAACCGAAGTAATATCATCAATGAAACTGAAAGTGGTTTTTAACGTAAACTTGCGCAAGCGCGATGAGCAATTTACTGTGCGGTGCGGAACAGCCGAGCTATGAAGTAATTGAATGTCATGCTTATATTTGGAATATGTTAGAGAACATGACAGGGAAAACTTCGATTTATAAATCACAGAACAGATCTTACTTATTTCACAGCATGGCAGTGATTTTTGATAGTTTTTAATTTCATTTCATCTGTTTTACGAGCCCTAAATTTCGCTTTTATTGAGGCTATTTTTAGAAACCGATACGGCCATTACAGATGCCCAGCACAGCACACAAACAGACAATGTTAAGCCTGTGGGTCAACAAAGATTTATTGCAAAGTTGCACTGCTTGAAAAGCAACCTGAGAACCTGCGTGATAGATTGGGTTGCCCTCGCTTACAGAGTGTACAGGGAACTAATCGATAAAGATATAGATGGTTTTCATCCACGTAAACAATTTGTTTTTTTTTTCCTGAGAGATAGGATATTGCAGAGAATGCCAAATGAAAGGAATTGGCAAAATTTTGAAGCTCGACGATCTTTAATAATTTAGTTATGGGGAAAAGAATATTTTGAAAATTAGAGAACTTTGTACGCGTCCGCCATGTTAGTGGTACACCAACATGGCGGCCGAATTTACATTTTTATGAAATTTTTGAAAAACAGCTTAATTTTCTCTATAATTGTTTCCGTTCAACAATTTCAAACAACAGCAATAGTAATAGTATTAGAGCTCTGATTTGCATCCTCGCTTTAGAAAAGTCTACAAAGTGATTGAAAAATACTTGTTTTCGTTTCGCACACGGAGACTCTAAGCTGCACCGCCAAAAAAATATTTAACTGCTACACTGTAAAATCTCTGTTACAAGCCTCCCCCCTCCCCCCCCCCGGTTATATGCCCAAAACATTATTCCGGTTGTACCCCTCCTATATATAAGCACACCAAAGTTCCTTAAAGTGCACATGAAGTGTAATCTGAAAATAGGTGTTTTAAAAATTATTTTGATGGGTAAATAAGTCACTTGAAGTGGCCGGAACATATTTTAACAAGCGACGCAAGTTGGGCATATTAAACAAGGACCTGGGTTCTAGTGATGTCATTAGTGTGTTTACAACTGAGCGCGTCACTTGTTTTATAGTAGAGTTTTGGCAACTTATGGAAGGATTCTTTCGATTAAATATGTTTGAAAGCGACGCGTATTTTAGCCCCGGTTCCGTACCCTTCTCCAGGTTTTATTGTGATCGAACACACGAATGACGCCACAAATACATTGTTTGTACCTTTTTGGCCGCTCTCAAAATGTCGCAAGTTTCAGGCCCCGGCGGGAATTTTCAAACCGCTAAAAATAATGGATCCTCTTCGCGCAAACGAGGAAAGCGACTGAAAATGAAATAAAGGTGAATGGATATAACTACATAAAATCCTAAAACAAAACAGTAGTGAAATTTCACTTCATGTGCACTTTAACAGCAATTCTTTACAAAAATTTGCACGAAATTAACTAAAACAACGCTTATTTATTACAATATGTTTTGCTTAACAGCCAAAAATCCTTACAAAGTTGTATAAGCCCAGGGGTTATAACCGGGATTTTACGGTATCTCCAAAACAATATCTAATGTGTTGACATGAAACTTGGCATGGCAATTACTATTCGCCACTTTAGGAACGAGAAGGAAACTGGGCCGAGTGAACTTTCGCAACGACGTCTGGAATCGTTACAGGGGACGGTTCTTTTGTCTCTGTCCCCAGTAACAGTCCCAGAAGTCGTTGCGAAAGTTCACTCGGCCAAGTTTCCTTCTCGTTTCTAAAGTGTGGCGAATTGCTTTACCGTGAGCACCCATCAAACATTGTTTTACTAGTTAGCCAATTAGGAAGCGCGAATTCAGTTGACGGGAACACCTCCTCACACAGTTAAGCACGATCATATAACGTTGATCTTGTTGTTTCGTGTTGATCACAGGAGTGCAAAGTTAGTTACAAAATACGAAGATTGTATTTACTTTATTGCTTCACAGGTATCCGCAGTTAAGAAAATAATTATTGAATTAGATGGTGATATCGTGGAAACTTGTTTTTACTGTGTAGAAAAACTGTTTAGATTTTAGAATTTTGATGACGTCGCGTGAAAACGGAGAATTATTAGTAATTAAACCTCACGATGGTCATATGGTGTCCAGGAATGAGGGGATTTGTAAAATTCATTAATAATTCATAAGGGTGCTAACAAATAGAAATGAGCCATTCCAATCACAGGGCTACCCTGTAAATCAGATACAACTCACTTGAGTTGTATCTGAAATGTAAATTAGATACAACCACTAGTGAGTTGTATCTGGAATGTAAATTAGATACAACCACTAGTGAGTTGTATCTGGAATGTAAATTAGATACAACCACTAGTGAGTTGTATCTGGAATGTAAATTAGATACAACCACTAGTGAGTTGTATCTGGAATGTAAATTAGATACAACCACTAGTGAGTTGTATCTGGAATGTAAATTAGATACAACCACTAGTGAGTTGTATCTGGAATGTAAATTAGATACAACCACTAGTGAGTTGTATCTGGAATGTAAATTAGATACAATCACTAGTGAGTTGTATCTGGAATGTAAATTAGATACAACCACTAGTGAGTCGTATCTGATAGGTAAATTAGATACAACCACTAGTGAGTTGTATCTGGAATGTAAATTAGATACAACCACTAGTGAGTTGTATCTGGAATGTAAATTAGATACAATCACTAGTAAGTTGTATCTGGAATGTAAATTAGATACAACCACTAGTGAGTTGTATCTGGAATGTAAATTAGATACAACCACTAGTGAGTTGTATCTGGAACGTAAATTAGATACAACCACTAGTGAGTTGTATCTTGAATGTTAATTTCGCAAGTTGTTTACTACATTCGCGTCCGTGTTGTATCGGCACTATACATTCACTCGGCTGTGCCTCGTGATTGTATAGGCCGATACAACACTCCCGCTCATGCAGTAAACATTACTTAAACCCTTACAAACAATGGCATGTATACCGTTTAACCTCCAGCGTTCAGACGCTTTAATGAGGTCTGCAGGTCTATGAATATTTATATAATTTGTATTCGAACGATGTGTGTGACTGCTGTATAATACTGATTTTTTCTTGTAGGCTGCTGTGTAAATCAATAAGGACAATAAGCAATCAACCGGGTTTTTTTAGGTACGTATTCAATGTATTCCCATATGTTCTATATTTTGTTACGATTGTAGCACGACTTTTAGTAGTTCTGTTGCAAGGAAACAATGTTTTCCATTTTTTGATATAGTTATGGTAACACACGAGTGGTAAAAAGCTGAAATTACTCGACATAGCTGTGGAAAGACTCATCCTTCCACTCGTGTTTTCACAGCTATTTCTCGTTCTCCCAATTCCATTTGTGTTACAATAACTTATGCAAACACGGACACCGAAGGGACCAAAGAAACTGTCTGTATTCACGGGGTGACTATATTAAGCGGGTTCTCATAAATGACGTATTAAAAGCATTTGTTTTTGTTTTTAAAGAAAAATGCATTACAGTACTGCATCAAATTAAAGGGGCTATTCACATGATACCGGAATGACTTTCATTCTGGAACGAGTCATTCCATCTCCATATATTTCTCTGTATCTGTTTACATGATACCGAGACGAAATTTCGTTCCCGTACAAGTCATGCCGGAATGAGTTCACTCCGGTTTTCAATCCGAATGAAATTCTCGTTCTGGTATGAAATTTTATTCTGTTATCAAGTAAACTGAAAACGAACTTCGTTCCGAGATGAAAACCGCAAACCGTGTTGTCTGGGACGAGTGGCATATGCGTATCGTCACGCGAAACTTGCACCATCTTTGTTTTCTGATCTGGCGCGAAAACCACGCAAGCGAGAACGCCTTTGGCTGAGCCGGTCGATTTTGTCATGTGAATTGCAGTAAGAACTTCATTCTGGAACGAAACTCATTCCAGAATGAAACTCGTTCCGGTATCGTGTATGTGTAGCATGTGTATCATGTATGTGTATTAACGAGGTTGACTTTGTACGAGATTGCCTGGACCAGAAAAACTGTCCGTTGTCCGTATTAACGTGTGTCCTTATTAAGTGGGTAAAATTTAAGATAAAACGACCTGAGGGCTTTTGGCCGAGAAAACTGTCTGAAAAGAACTGCCCTGCCGTCAATAATGAGATGTCCGTATTAACTGTGTGCCCGTAAGGTGGGGTTCGACTGTATTTTATGAAATAAAACAAGCGTTTCTCTAATAAAAGTTGGAGGGAAAAAGTGAACGTTCCTGGAGAATTTTGTGGCAAAAATTCAGACATCGTCGAATGTCATCTATGGGAGGGAGGAAATAAGCGTGGTTTTACATGGAACCTGTGCACACGTTATCAACGCATTCACATTTTGTTGGAATCAGTAACGTAACAGAAGAGAATGAGATTTCGTGCTTTGTGAGCCACTTTTGTTGCAGACCTCTTAAATAACCGCTTGTTTTCAAGAGGCCCTCGACCTCTAAGACTACCGGTAACGTGACCGACGATGATAACGTCTTATCCGACAACCCCGAGCCGCCAAAGAAACAACAGGACAACGCCGGCAAAGAAGAATACAAAATTAACAGTATACTATTTAGGCATTTTTACCATATTTTCTGAGTCATCAAAGGGAAAATGACTGCAAAAAAAAAAGCTAGTGACCTTGCTAGTTTTGCTAGTAGAAGAAAAACCTTACTAGTGGAGTAAAAAATTAAGTTCAACCCCTGAATACTGGCGAAAAAAACAGGGCGCGAAAATTAAAATCGAAAAATTTAATACCATATTTAAAAACTGTACATAAGAAAAGAATACATAAATTATAAAGGTTGAGGAGATCTTCGGCGCTTTAATTTGACTCAAGCAGAAAGCGCGTAACTCTTGATATTTCTCTTGGTTAGTGTTCTATATAGCTATTTTGTGAACATTCTTTTAGGGCTTTGGAGATTTAAGAAATAGCAAAATCGCGAAATTAAATACACTTTTGTTGACTTTTTTCCTGGAATTGCGCAAATTAATACTCATGAAATACAGCTCCCGAATTTTTGCGAAATTAAGTACGCCCGAAAATTAGTAAGAATTAGGTAAATAATAATGAAACACCCCTCTAAAGAAACTCTGAATTAAACTTTAAGGCACAGCAAAGGACACAAAAAACCAGATGCAGATACAAAAAAATGTTATTAAGGTTCTTCGGACGCAATTTTCGGTTTCACTACGCTGACATCCCAAATCCAGCTCAGTTGGTTCGCTTAATTCAGGCTTCCATTGTTTTTTCATTTTTGCTTATGCCTACTGTCCCTACTGCTACAAAAATGTTATAAAAAGGAATGCATGATGACTGCAACAAACCGTTGAGAATGGCCGGATCTGGGTTTCCAGACCTTTAGTGGATCAGTATTAATACTTGAAGTGAAACAAAAGAAACGGCAAACTGTTCCTAATGGCAGAAAAACAGAAGCAGAAGCAAATACAATACAAAAAAATAAAATAAAATAAAAGTGGAATATAATAGCACCCAATATTTCGCTTTGCAAAACAAAGCTTGTGCAGGGGCTTGCACAAAAAAAGTCCTACAATATATTATTTCGCCAAGCGCAATCCTGATGAAACGATTTGTGAAAAGATCACGAGACTGAATATTTTGCCAAACCAATTTCATACTGCGCTAGCGATATTTTCGGCATCGAAACGTGAGGACAACCCCCCCACCCCCCCCCCCCCCAATCCTACTTCAGGTTGATATACTGACTCGATTCGTAATCTTCAGATATTATTTCTACAATAATAAAATAAAAATACTCTTAATAATACATGTAAGATGATTCAACAACAAAAAGTCTTCTTTCCTCTTCCATAGACCAAATATTTTATCAAAATCAAAAACGAGTAAACTTTGATATTTACATTGTTGCACCAAACCACAAATCTGTCCAAAGGGTTGTGGTAAACTGGTAACATAGAAATAGATGTTGAAGGGATTCGTCCATAATTCCACAAAAGGAACAAACTGAAGAATTATTTTTACCCATTTTCTTTAGAAGGCTGTTCGTCACTATATATCTGTTTTATACTTTGTACTGAAATTCGTGTGATTTTGTGTTTAAAGCCACTTATAAATCAATTAAATGACCTTTAGTAATTAGTCGATTTTCTTCTGTTACCAGATCACCTATAAATAAGGTTTTCCGATTTAGCGGAAAATCCGCGGAAGTGGAAGTTACAGCTTCTTGTGCAATGTTGTAAAGTCAGTTTGGTGCTTTAAAATACTTTCTAAAACTTATTAATAATTCATACGCATATCAGCTTATCACTCGAGGCAAATCAATCACGTTCATCAATCAACTTACGGCCGGTTCATCAATCAACTTACGGCCTGCATTCTTTTTCATATTTAGCAGCTAAATTATGGAACTCTCTTCCGGATTTGTTTCGAACATCTACTTTTACGGATTTTAAGCATAGAATATTAAATTATGACTTATTTTAGTAGCATCATGGTAACTAGTTTTATAATGTATAGTTTTAAATAGTTTTAGAATTTGTAGTTTTATTATGTATATAGTCTAGTATATTTGTAGCATTTTATTGTATTTTTATTGTGCTCGAATACATTAGCATATATTTGCTACTCTAAATTTTCGAGTTGAAATAAAGTATATGTATGTATGTATGAACCTTAAAACCTGGTAATCTACCGTCATTCTTGAAAAGCCCCTGTCTTGGGGGAAAAGCGGAGTTGAATGTCCAAAGAATGCAATTATCGCTAATTTTTTTTAATGAAAATGATTTTTCATCATATATCGCCGTGATATTTATATAAAGATCACAGTGATCTACTTAACAAATAGACTCCATTTTGCCGTGCGTCTGTTCGGTTATAGATCACAGATGACGTCAAAATGTGGTAAGAACAAAAAAGTCACTGATGTTTTTACCACATTTTGACGTCTTCTGTAATCTATAACTGAACAGACACACAGCAAAATGGAATCTATTTGTTTTATACAATGAACAGAAAATTAGTAAAAAGAATAAAATTACTCTACTACTGTTCGAAGATTTGTTCCAGTTTAGGTATTTTTCAAGTCGCCAAGAACACTTTTCGTCTTGGTTTCTTCTTTTTCTTGCTCGTAAACAGCTCCTGGTAAACATTTTTCGAGGCTTTCACTTGCTCAATCCAGAATAATCTCGCAAATATTTTCAAAACTGTGCGCCATGTTGGACAAAACAAATCAAACAATTTTTCTATGACGGCAGGGTGTCAGTAAAACGCGGGGCCGGGGCCGGGGTCGGGGTCGGGGTCGGGGTCTGTTTTATTTTCTACTTTTTTTTCAATTTTTTTTCAATTTTATACTTTCAACTCAATTTCGACTGCTTTATCAATCTGTTTCTTGCCTTCGTACCGATGAACATTCAATCGTCAGGAAAAGGTCAAATCCTACCTTCATCTAAAAATTCGCTAGATAAAAATAACGATGCTTTGCAGTGATAAACGCGGGGCCGAGGCCGGGGCCGGGGCGGGGGTCGAGAGATCAGATTCCTTTTTTGTCCATTCTGCAAAACTTTCCAAGCACTCTTTGTAGTATTTGGGAAGACTGATGGGAAGTTTCTTAACATCATAACCGCGGCAGAAGAGAATTTATTTCCAACGGGTTGCAAGTAGTGAGACAAAATTGTCTTCCAGCTACTCAAGTCCTCACTTGCAAATCTCTTGCAGCAATTTACTCCCTGTGTCTTAATTATCGATTCCAGGTGTGGAGCTTTGAGACCTCCATCTTCAATATCGCTGATGAGAAATAAGCGTTTAACTTTATGTTAACTTTTCCATATAAATGGAATATTGGCTTCGCTTACCATCTCCTTGTCTTAACTGATTAGACCCACGCGATACATAAATATTGGGACAACAAATGCTTTGACAATTGAATTTTTCTGATCACCGTTAACTTTCTCCAACTCCATAACTTAATTTTTTCTTTGATTAAATCAATAACTTCTGCAAAGTTTAATTTTTGTATGAGCATCTTATCATAGGTAAACTGTACGCCTAAAATCTTCACTGCTTTCTTAACCTTTACGTTTCTAATCTCAACATCGTGTGCAGGCATAGGGATTTGATTTCCTAGGAATAATATTTCTGTTTGTCTAGATACATATGATGGCCTGAACATATGCCAAATTCCTCAGTAGTGTCCAGAAATTTCCCAAGGGATTGTCTGTCAAAAACGCTGCTAAATCATCTGCAAATAACGTAAGTACATCTGACAAGTGGTCTTTCGTACAACTTTACTCGGTCAATTCGCTCTTTTTTTTTTCACGATTTCATATCATGGTCAATTCAGGTAAGATTTTATTGTATAGTTAAGTACTGGCTCTTTTAGAAACGTAGGTTATATCATATAATGACGTTTGTTTCAATCAGTAAAAGGTTCCGGCAATTCTATCTTTTCATAAAAGAGTGAATTCTTTTAGTATAAATTAAAATTATAACAAATCAGCTAAGTTCACGCATAGGTTTACCATGAAATAAACTGCAAAGATGATACATTCTTATTACTTCTCTCGCTATCATTTGATTGTGAAACTGAAAAAAAAAACTTTTTTCAACTGATGTGCTGTGTATATTTTAGTTAAGCCCAGAGGCGAATCCCCTTTTTTTCCAAACTGGTAACTAAGAACTCTATGCCCGTGTTAATATACCATTTGAAAGGTTTTGCTAAGTACAATTCATAACTTATGCCATTTTAAATGGGGGAAGTTATGGCTTTGATCATTATAGAAACGTGTTCAAAACATAAAATATAAAGTTCAAAAAGCTTGACTTTATACATACTAGGTATATCCCCAAACTATACCTCATTTTGCAGTTCTCAGTGAGTAGAATAACATGGCTTCTCTCTAAGAGCACATTTGCCTAACGAAACAAAATGTGAAACGTTTGAGGCGTGGTCAATCAAATCACATAGTGCGGGGGGTATGATTTTATGTGTGTAATAGGTAGATCTCTCCAACAAATTTTGGTGGCCAAAATTTATTGAAATTGACTAGATATTATAAAGTAATGAAGTTGTCTTTCAGTAGCATCGTGTTGCAATGAAATAAAATAATGATAATAGGCCATACGCTACTGTGATTGTGTGTTTTTACTCTCAAGCTTTCGTCGGACACCGACATCGTCAGGAGAAAACTGAAAGAATTTACATAAATGCGAAGCAATATAAAGACTAGCGTGGATTACGATGTAACACCTAAACAAAAACACTTAAACAAAGAATTCAGACTGACAAAAGATTCAAAATAAAAAATTCAAAATAAAAGGTCCCTCAGTTCTGTGCATTCGTCACGAGAGTTTATTTTGGGTTTTTTGTTTCGAATATGTGCAGCCTCTAAGAGTCTTAGATTTACGGGGTCGTTGTTTCGGCCGATGATCTTGACAGAAAAACATGTGCGGCCACGTTGGCAGTCTTGCAGGTGCCTGTAGAAGGATGATGAATCAGAGTTAAGATGTTCTTTGACTCTGTCATGCAGCGGTCTAATGCTGCTGCCAATGTAAGTCAGTTTACATTCTTCGCACTCGAGTTGGTAGACTGTGTTTTTGGTGAGGCACAAATTGTTTTCCCCGCGGATGAGACAACCGTTTCTAGTGCATTGTTGTTTGGCTGGTTTGGATTTCAATACTTGTCTTAGCGTAGTTGACCTGTGTGCTAACCGGACGGGGAGGTTTTCTTTCTTAAAGATCCGGCGTATTCTATGGTTGAGGTCGTCATTGGCGCTTGCTCTTGCTCTTGCTAATTCTACAAAAAGAGCGCAAAAAAACCGATGTTTGTACATCATCAATCAGCCCTACCAAGCAAGAGCAAGCGCCACTTCATAATCAACGAGAGACGGCGCATAAACCAACGCTGCACCACCTCAGATGCAAGAATCGCACACAACACCGAATTCGATAACGTCCTGTCCCTCAACGGGTACTCAAGTGAGACTATCAGGGAAACGTACATACAACCTGTAAACGCACATCGGCAACATCAGACAAACAATGCCAATGACGAGTACCTTTACTTCAGAATACCATTTATCAATGACGACCTCAACCATAGAATACGCCGGATCTTCAAGAAAGAAAACCTCCCCGTCCGGTTAGCACACAAGTCAACTACGCTAAGACAAGTATTGAAATCCAAACCAGCCAAACAACAATGCACTAGAAACGGTTGTCTCATCCGCGGGGAAAACAATTTGTGCCTCACCAAAAACACAGTCTACCAACTCGAGTGCGAAGAATGTAAACTGACTTACATTGGCAGCAGCATTAGACCGCTGCATGACAGAGTCAAAGAACATCTTAACTCTGATTCATCATCCTTCTACAGGCACCTGCAAGACTGCCAACGTGGCCGCACATGTTTTTCTGTCAAGATCATCGGCCGAAACAACGACCCCGTAAATCTAAGACTCTTAGAGGCTGCACATATTCGAAACAAAAAACCCAAAATAAACTCTCGTGACGAATGCACAGAACTGAGGGACCTTTTATTTTGAATTTTTTATTTTGAATCTTTTGTCAGTCTGAATTCTTTGTTTAAGTGTTTTTGTTTAGGTGTTACATCGTAATCCACGCTAGTCTTTATATTGCTTCGCATTTATGTAAATTCTTTCAGTTTTCTCCTGACGATGTCGGTGTCCGACGAAAGCTTGAGAGTAAAAACACACAATCACAGTAGCGTATGGCCTATTATCATTATTTTATTTCATTGACTAGATATTGTACAAGTTATGCGATTATGTGCCATTTGGCGCTAAGAAGTGATGTCAAACCTTTGATGATATCGCTTCTTAGCGCAAAAATGTAGGTAATTTATACTTGCGTCTTTTTTAAATAAATAGAATGAAAAATACGAAAATAGCTGGCAACTTTAACACTTATTTGTTTTGATGAAATACTGGGAACAAGCCTTTATCATGCTCTTTGATAATAATGTGCAAATGCATGTAGCTTTCTCCGCTTTTACTTTCTTGTGTCTATAATAAGGTATGCCAGCAGATCCACCTGTTATAAATTTCTACGACAAATTCCTGAAAATCGTTTTCCGCTCAGCATTGAAGGACTTGAAAACCTTGTATGATTTTGCAATTGTCTTGCCTACAAACAGGGGTTGTTCCTTTTGAAATTTAAGATGTCTTAATCAGTGATATTCAACCGGATGTGGAACATGTTCATGAGAATCGCAAAAGAGAATATTTGTCCACGAGTAATCAAAACAACTATTACGTAAATAGGAGGTGTTCCGGTAAAACAAATGAAGTACACAGAAAACTGTTCTAATAAATGAATTCACAAAAAGGAATTCGAGTCATTTGAAGAAAGAAATTGTGGTCATAACAGTTTAACATAATCAACAGAGGTCCAATCTAACTCAACAAGGCCACATACATATGTACGCAATGCGGACGTATTGAAAAGTGTGAAAGGCGAATCGAGCAGGCGACGAGTTTTACAAAGAAGGTGTAATGGTGACCGCCATTTTGTTATTTACCGGTTTTTGCCGCAATAAGCACAAATAAGACATTTGACGCTAGAGAAACTTCATATGCTTCAGAAATTGGCTGATTTCCCAGGACGTTAAGACAGAGAAAAGTGTTGGATTGATTCCATCGCATGTTTGATAGATTTCTTATAAGATATGTCAGTTATCGTGAATGTGCCCAATTCAGAAAACCATGCTTTCGCAAATTTCATCATGGGAAAAACTTACAGGAGATAGCCCAACGGGCACGTTAATGGGGTCTTAAAGTATTAGGAATTGAAAAAAAAATAAAGCAACCGGTTGAAGTAACACAGTTATGCTACAATTGTAATCAATCTAGGATACGTTTTAGTCTTTTTTATTCCCAGGCTACTATTCGTGTTTTCTTACCAGGGAACTCAATTTAGCTAATTATTATGCGCAAATTTGTAAAAAATGGGCATTTATCTCGGGGGGGGGGACCCTACAACTCAGGGAATGTAAATATATCGAACTTATGTTGTGGTACATGTATTTACTCATGACACTCAATCTTTGTGGCGTTTGAGTGAAATCGGTGATATAAGTATTATCACCTCCTACCTGGTCCTTTGGTGGACACTCTTAATTTTGTCCTGTTTGTGGTTCCATATAACATTAAACAAAAAAGCAGTGATCGACTAAATGATTATTATCGAAGGCATGTTCCACAATGATGAACATGCCTTCTAACGAAATTCCAAGACATTTAAATATAAGGCATCTACCAAGTTACGTAAAGGCGCCATCACACGACAAACTAAGTTGCAAACTTGAGTTCACAAACTTAAGTTGGCGTGCGCGAACGTCACATCAATAATTGACAAACATGTTTTGCGACAAACTCGCATTTGACTTGTGCGCGTTTACTGCAACTTCAGTATCTACAGCCTCGTTTCACAGGATCCTCTTTCTTCCCTTGAAAAGGAAGAACCCTAAAACCTCTTAAGCTAGCGTGTAGATTGGTTTTTGTATGTTTGTATGTAGGTTTGTCTTCGGTTGTGTCACACAAATCAGATTGTCTCTAGTATGTACACCTTGTACTTCGTCAGCCAATCAATTCTTGCTTCTAAATTGGTATTACTCAAGGTCAAACAAGGGCACTTGACATGAATTGAAATCTGGAAATCCCGTAAAAAAAAATGCTGACCAAAATGTGTGATCATATTTTCATACCTATCCCCCTAGGCTTCATTTTTTTGAAATCTCTTCCAGAATCCAAAAGCAAACTTTCCATTTTTGAACTGAAATAGAGTTTTGGGCCGAACGCATGTTTTTTATCATTATAAGTTTGGAAGGGTGCGGGGGAGGATTTGAAGAAAGTTCATCTGCAAGTGGTTTTTCGTGCGGCTTTAATTTCTGCCGTTTTGTTGCTTTCACGATTTCATATCGTTCAGGGGATAACGTAATTTTCTAAATAACTCATGCATACAATACGTGTTTGGAGTTTGTTAACACGAGTATGTCAATTATAGTTTGTTGTGTCCTTACAGTAACAGTACTTTTAATAATAACTTTTCTCAATGGAACCATCACGAGTATTCTCCCTTTTACTTAAATGGCAGGCATGAAAAAAGGACAAGACAAAAAGAGGCATTACAAAGATCTCATAGACTACCATGAACGTCATCTCCAGATCGCCAAAGAAGTGGCAGACAGGGCAGGAGAAGGACGCGCGTATGGTAATCTTGGCAACGCCCATTTCCTTCTTGGAGATTACAAAAAAGCCATAGACTACCATGAACGTGATCTCCAGATTGCCAAAGAAGTGGGAGACAGGGCAGTAGAAGGACGCGCGTATGGTAATCTTGGCAACGACCATTTCCTTCTTGGAGATTACAAAAAAGCCATAGACTACCATGAACGTCATCTCCAGATTGCCAAAGAAGTGGGAGACAGGGCAGGAGAAGGACGCGCGTATGGTAATCTTGGCAACGCCCATCACAGTCTTGGAGATTACAAAAAAGCCCTAGACTACCATGAACGTCATCTCCAGATTGCCAAAGAAGTGGGAGACAGGGCAGGAGAAGGACGCGCGTATGGTAATCTTGGCAACGCCCATCACAGTCTTGGAGATTACAAAAAAGCCATAGACTACCATGAACGTCGTCTCCAGATTGCCAAAGAAGTGGGAGACAGGGCAGGAGAAGGACGCGCGTATGGTAATCTTGGCAACGCCCATCACAGTCTTGGAGATTACAAAAAAGCCATAGACTGCCATGAACGTGATCTTCAGATTGCCAAAGAAGTGGGAGACAGGGCAGGAGAAGGACGCGCATATGGTAATCTTGGCAACGCCCATTTCCGTCTTGGAGATTACAAAAAAGCCATAGACTACCATGAACGTGATCTCCAGATTGCCAAAGAAGTGGGAGACAGGGCAGGAGAAGGACGCACGTATGGTAATCTTGGCAACGCCCATGACAGTCTTGGAGATTACAAAAAAGCCATAGACTACCATGAACGTCATCTCCAGATTGCCAAAGAAGTGGGAGACAGGGCAGGAGAAGGACGCGCGTACGGTAATCTTGGCAACGCCCATCACAGTCTTGGAGATTACAAAAAAGCCATAGACTACCATGAACGTCATCTCCAGATTGCCAAAGAAGTGGGAGACAGGGCAGGAGAAGGACGCGCGTATGGTAATCTTGGCAACGCCCATCACAGTCTTGGAGATTACAAAAAAGCCATAGACTACCATGAACGTCATCTCCAGATTGCCAAAGAAGTGGGAGACAGGGCAGGAGAAGGATGCGCGTATGGTAATCTTGGCAACGCCCATCACAGTCTTGGAGATTACAAAAAAGCCATAGACTACCATGAACGTGATCTCCAGATTGCCAAAGAAGTGGGAGACAGGGCAGGAGAAGGACGCGCGTATGGTAATCTTGGCAACGCCCATCACAGTCTTGGAGATTACAAAAAAGCCATAGACTACCATGAACGTCATCTCCAGATTGCCAAAGAAGTGGGAGACAGGGCAGGGGAAGGACGCGCGTATGGTAATCTTGGCAACGCCCATCACAGTCTTGGAGATTACAAAAAAGCCATAGACTACCATGAACGTCATCTCCAGATTGCCAAAGAAGTGGGAGACAGGGCAGGAAAAGGACGCGCGTATGGTAATCTTGGCAACGCCCATCACAGTCTTGGAGATTACAAAAAAGCCATAGACTACCATGAACGTCATCTCCAGATTGCCAAAGAAGTGGGAGACAGGGCAGGAAAAGGACGCGCGTATGGTAATCTTGGCAACGCCCATCACAGTCTTGGAGATTACAAAAAAGCCATAGACTACCATGAACGTCATCTCCAGATTGCCAAAGAAGTGGGAGACAGGGCAGGAAAAGGACGCGCGTATGGTAATCTTGGCAACGCCCATCACAGTCTTGGAGATTACAAAAAAGCCATAGACTACCATGAACGTCGTCTCCAGATTGCCAAAGAAGTGGGAGACAGGGCAGGAGAAGGACGCGCGTATGGTAATCTTGGCAACGCCCATCACAGTCTTGGAGATTACAAAAAAGCCATAGACTACCATGAACGTGATCTCCAGATTGCCAAAGAAGTGGGAGACAGGGCAGGAGAAGGACGCGCATATGGTAATCTTGGCAACGCCCATTTCCGTCTTGGAGATTACAAAAAAGCCATAGACTACCATGAACGTGATCTCCAGATTGCCAAAGAAGTGGGAGACAGGGCAGGAGAAGGACGCGCGTATGGTAATCTTGGCAACGCCCATGACAGTCTTGGAGATTACAAAAAAGCCATAGACTACCATGAACGTCATCTCCAGATTGCCAAAGAAGTGGGAGGCAGGGCAGGAGAAGGACGCGCGTACGGTAATGTTGGCAACGCCCATCACAGTCTTGGAGATTACAAAAAAGCCATAGACTACCATGAACGTCATCTCCAGATTGCCAAAGAAGTGGAGGACAGGGCAGGAGAAGGACGCGCGTATGGTAATCTTGGCAACGCCCATCACAGTCTTGGAGATTACAAAAAAGCCATAGACTACCATGAACGTGATCTCCAGATTGCCAAAGAAGTGGGAGACAGGGCAGGAGAAGGATGCGCGTATGGTAATCTTGGCAACGCCCATCACAGTCTTAGAGATTACAAAAAAGCCATAGACTACCATGAACGTCATCTCCAGATTGCCAAAGAAGTGGGAGACAGGGCAGGAGAAGGATGCGCGTTTAGTAATCTTGGCAACGCCCATCACAGTCTTGGAGATTACAAAAAAGCCATAGACTACCATGAACGTCATCTCCAGATTGCCAAAGAGGTGGGAGACAGGGCAGGAGAAGGACGCGCGTTTAGTAATCTTGGCAACGCCCATCACAGTCTTGGAGATTACAAAAAAGCCATAGACTACCATGAACGTGATCTCCAGATTGCCAAAGAAGTGGGAGACAGGGCAGGAGAAGGACGCGCGTATGGTAATCTTGGCAACGCCCATCACAGTCTTGGAGATTACAAAAAAGCCATAGACTACCATGAACGTCGTCTCCAGATTGCCAAAGAAGTGGGAGACAGGGCAGGAGAAGGACGCGCGTATGGTAATCTTGGCAACGCCCATCACAGTCTTGGAGATTACAAAAAAGCCATAGACTACCATGAACGTGATCTCCAGATTGCCAAAGAAGTGGGAGACAGGGCAGGAGAAGGACGCGCGTATGGTAATCTTGGCAACGCCCATCACAGTCTTGGAGATTACAAAAAAGCCATAGACTACCATGAACGTCATCTCCAGATTGCCAAAGAAGTGGGAGACAGGGCAGGAAAAGGACGCGCATATGGTAATCTTGGCAACGCCCATCACAGTCTTGGAGATTACAAAAAAGCCATAGACTACCATGAACGTCGTCTCCAGATTGCCAAAGAAGTGGGAGACAGGGCAGGAGAAGGACGCGCGTATGGTAATCTTGGCAACGCCCATGACAGTCTTGGAGATTACAAAAAAGCCATAGACTACCATGAACGTCATCTCCAGATTGCCAAAGAAGTGGGAGACAGGGCAGGAGAAGGAAACGCATATATTAATCTTGGCAACGCCTATGACAGTCTTGGAGATTACAAAAATACCATAGCTTGTTATCAGTGCGGTATTGCAACGTACAATTATATTAGGTCTAAACTTGATTATAACGATGAGTGGAAAGTTAGTTTTCGAAGCATGCATGACGTTGTGTATGCTAGATTGTGGCGTTTATTTTTAAAGCAAGGCATGACTGTTGAGGCACTGTTTTACGCTGAGCAAGGACGTGCACAGGCTCTAATAGATCTTATGGAACTTAAGTATGGATTGCAAACAACCAATGTAGTTTCAGGAAGAGTGAATGTAACTTCATGGGACATATTTAGTTACCTTTCATCGAAAACAGTTTTTATAGGAATCGACAGAGAAGAAATAATTTTCTGGGTTATTGGAAAAGGACAAGATGTTGAATTGAGAAGAGGACAAATCAACAATGACAATAGGATGAGCAATGCCATGACATATTTGCAGTCTCTAATAGAGAATGCGTGCCAGGAAATTGGTGTGGCAGCTGATGTAAGATGCGAAGATCGGTCATTGGAGAAAGTGAGAGATAAAAAGCGGGCAGATGAAAGATCAAGCAGGCCCCGATATCATTCTTCTTCACACTTCGATACAATTGCTTTACGAACTTTATATGATGTCCTTTTTGGCCCGATTGCAGACTTGTTCCAAGGCAAAGAAGTAATATTCGTTCCTGAAGGTCCACTGTGTTTGGCTCCTTATGCTGCATTCATGGACCCGACTTTGAAGTACCTTTGTGAAGCTTTCAGAATCCGAGTGCTTCCATCCCTGACTAGTTTGAAATTAATCACAGATTGTGCAGACAACTACCACAGAAAGACTGGTGCCCTTCTCGTGGGTGATCCGTGGGTACAAGGAGTGACCGAGTTACAGAAGCTGCCATGCGCCAGAAAGGAAGTAGAGATGATTGCGCGAATACTTCGCACTGCACCTCTTATTGGGAGGCAGGCAACAAAAGATGCAGTGTTAAAACGTCTCTCCTCGGTTGCATTGGTGCACATTGCTGCTCATGGTAGTATGGAGACAGGAGAAATTGCCCTAGCACCAAACTGTCCAAAGTCTTCCTCAAATCTAAATGCCGCACAAACCCCGGACTTTCTTTTAACCATGAAAGACGTTTTAAATGTTCAGATACGGGCAAGACTGATTGTGCTTAGTTGTTGCCATAGTGCTCGTGGGGAGATTAAGGCTGAGGGTGTTGTTGGCATTGCACGGTCATTCTTGGGTGCTGGTGCTCGTTCTGTCCTGGTGTCACTGTGGGCAATTGATGACGAGGCTACTCTGGAGTTTATGAAAAATTTCTACCGACACCTAGTAAAAGGAAGAAGCGCCAGTGAAGCTCTGAACCAGGCCATGAAATGTATGAGAGAATCTGACAAGTTTAGTGCAGTGAAGCACTGGGCTCCATTTCTACTTATTGGTGATGATGTCACACTGGAGTTTGATGTAACCAACTAGCCAGCAAGGTAAATAGGGCTGTGTTTATACTCGGGCCTTAACATGCTTGAGATCAAACAAGGTTATGTTTGAGCACTTTTGGATTTTGCCACTTAAAGCATTTAAAAAAGAAACTCAAAGGAAAAAAAAGCTGAGGAAATTATAAAAGTTTAATTAACCAAAACTGAAACAAGAATAAAACAATGATCTAAAACGGATTGTCTTGCAATAAACGTCACACAGAAACGAAAAAGATGATACTGAATAGTACCGAATGTAAATAAACCTTCTTCATCGCCATAATTTGAACTTATGTTAGCTGGTTGTTCATTCGCATATCGTACAATTATTGATCAAAAAATGATTATTTGCACGTGTACATTCTAAAGTGTACAATGCAGAATAAATTACAATAACATTACAGTGACTGCTCAATATATATATATATATACAGGAAGAAACTGCATTCAGTGAAAAATGACGTCACTCTTAGGAATTGAACTAGGTATCCATTTGCTCCTGATCATTTGATGGAAAGATCTTCACAAGACAGGGGTCTGTTCGTGACGCAAAATGATTTCCAAATAGAACTAAACACGACGCACAATGATCTCGAAGCAAAATGATCCCCAAATCGGAACTGAACACGACTCAAGTATTAACATACGTAGTATTCACATTACGGTTTATTTCCGTCAATTCCAAAATTAATATTTGTGGGTATAAAAATTATGAGAAGAAGTGAACATAAAGAACAGTGAAATTAATTATAAACGAGAAATGGAACAGCTAGGCGATTAAAAATCCTAATCCTGTTAACGTGTTGCAACGTTTCAACCTGAGCTGTACAAAAAATAGAAAGAACAAAACTGCATGTAATATAAATCCAGATGTGTGTTTGCATGTTGTATTAGGTAAATGCGCCAGTTGCACCGTTTCACCGTTTCTTCATGTAAAAACGTTTCTGTTGAGGTTCCGTCTTAAGCGTTAATTTAAAAATTTACAACTGTTATTCACAATTGTGAGTCTGTCACATTACAGATTTGTCGCTGATTTCTCAACAACAGAAAAAACCTCGTTAAGGACTCTATAGTGAAAACTTTGCTCGGTATCCTTTTGCATGCATGAATCTGGGAGCTTATTTTCATTTCCCAAAATAACGCATTTTAAAAGCCGGTTCACGACATTGTTGTTTCCGACTGATCTTCCGGTAAAAAGTCAAACAAAACAGATGCGACTGCATGGGACGAAACTGATAGCATTTTAGTACTACAGTTAATAACTCTGTCTTAGTATAACGGCCAAATGGCCTCCACGTTATTATGGAAAGTTGAAGTCCAGGCAAATGATATTGACTGAAAATAACTCGTTCAATCGATTAGCCATTTTTAGACCTGAAAAAACTTAAAACTATTTCATTTTATTCCGGGACAGAAACGTCATCCCATTCCATTCCGATAATTCCTTGGGGATCATTTCGCGTCGTGTTTAGTTGTATTTGGGGATCATTTTGCGTCGTGTACAGGTCTCTTCATTTGTAAAAGAGACTGTAAGCTTGTAAATATTCAACAAAATGAAGCATTTCCCATGGTGTGCATATTATAGCATATTTACGGTACGGTACGGTACGGTATCTACCATTATTAATCATACACTGTTCATTATCTCGTGTAACTTATGGAACAATATTGCGACGCAAAATGCGGTAGTTACGTGTTTAAAGAAAATGGGGTCTTTTACAAAAAGGAAAGCGCATTTGATTTTCATTCTGTTTCGATGGCAAAATGTCACACGATGAAGATATACAGAATATAGCTGTTACAGCAATACCAATAGAAAGTATTACACGGATTGAAAATAATAAGGGCAAACAGATGCGATGAACAACAAAACAGAAAAAATCGAAAATATTAAATCAAAAAGAGGCAGTGGCATTAACTAACATGATGCAGCTTTTGGGTTAAAATGGGCTTTTCCCAGCTATTTTGCAACACTTCTTTTATATTAACTTTAAACGTAGTGGCAGCATAATCGACACTAGCAGTTGAAAACAGTCTGCGGAACACAAACAAATTATGACATTCCTCTAGTTTCTGCCAATATTTTAAGACGCGAGACCCTGTACATAGACCTGTGATTACCTGTCGAAAACTGTTGGCCAGTTTCTCCAACATTGTCAGCGTTACATCTCGCACAGATAAACTTGTAAATGACACGCGGATGGAGCCCACTATGGACAGGGTCTTTCACAAATGTACACTTGACTTGCCTTACAACAAGAAACAATTAACTATGGTTAGATTGCTACAAATAAGATAATTTGAAGTTATATGCAGGGATTGTATTAGAGGGAGGACACGAATAACTGTAGGTGATGCACTTGTTGATGGCTTTTTGTTATATGAGTAGCAAAACGAGTTGTGCGAAGATCTACATCGGTGCAACATTCAATAGGGGAGTGGGAGGGTACCGTCGATGCAACATGCAATAGGGGAGGGAAGGGCGGTGACATTTGCAACATATGCAGACTACCTTATCGTCGGTGGAACATTCAATAAGGGAGGGGAGGGAGGTGAAGTTTTCAACATTTTCAACGTATGCAGACTACCTTTCCATCGGTGCAACATTCAAAATGGGGGGAGGGCGGTAAAGTTTCAACATATGCAGACTACCGTACCATTGGTGCAACATTAAATATGGGAGGGGAGGGAGATGAAGTTTTCAACATATGCAGACTACCTTACCATCGGTGGAACATCCAATAGGGGAGGGAGGTGACGTTTTCAACATATATAGACTACCTTACCTTCGGTGGAACATTCAATAGAGGAGTGGGAGGGAGGTGAAGTTATCAACATATGCAGACTACCTTACTATCGGTGCAACATTCAATAGGGAAGGGGAGGTAGGTGATGTTTTCGATATATACAGACTGCCTTGCCATCGTGGAACATGCAATAGGGGAGGTTTTCAATATTTTCAACATATGCAGACTACCTTACTATCGGTGCAACATTCAAGAGGGAAGGGGAAATAGGTGACGTTTTCGATATATACAGACTGCCTTACCATCGTGGAACATGCAATAGGGGAGGGGAGGGAGGTGAAGTTTTCAACATATATAGACTACCTTACCATGGGTGGAACATTCAATAGAAGAGTGAGAGGGAGGTGAAGTTCTCAACATATGCAGACTACCTTACCATCGGTACAACATTCAGTAGGGGAGGGGATTGAGGTGAAGGTTTCAACATATACAGACTAAGTTTCCATCGATGCAACATTCAATAGGGGAGGGGATTGAGGTGAAGTTTTCAACATATACAAACTGCCTTATCATCGGTGGAACATTCAATAGGGGAGGGGATTGAGGTGAAGGTTTCAACATATACAGACTAAGTTTCCATCGATGCAACATTCAATAGGGGAGGGGATTGAGGTGAAGTTTTCAACATATACAGACTTTGTTTCCATCGGTGCAACATTCAATAGGGGAGGGGATTGAGGTGAAGTTTTCAACATATGCAGACAACCTTTCCATCGGTGCAACATTCAATAGGGGAGGGAGATGAAGTTTTCAACATATGCAGACTACCTTACCATTGGTGCAACATTAAATATGGGAGGGGAGGCAGGTGAAGTTTTCAACATATGTGGACTACCTTACCATCGGTATAACATTCAGTAGGGGAGGGGAGGGAGGTGACGTTTTCAACATATATAGACTACTTTTCCATCGGTGGAACATTCAATAGAGGAGTGGGAGGGAGGTGAAGTTATCAACATATGCAGACTACCTTACTATCGGTGCAACCTTCAATAGGGAAGGGGAGGTTGCCATCGTGGAACATGCAATAGGGGAGGGGAGGGAGGTGAAGTTTATAGACTACCTTACCATGGGTGGAACATTCAATAGAAGAGTGAGAGGGAGGTGAAGTTCTCAACATATGCAGACTACCTTACCATCGGTACAACATTCAATAGGGGAGGGGATTGAGGCGAAGGTTTCAACATATACAGACTACGTTTCCATCGGTGCAACATTCAATAGGGGAGGGGATTGAGGTGAAGTTTTCAACATATACAGACTGCCTTATCATCGGTGGAACATTCAATAGGGGAGTGGAGGGAGGTGAAGTTTTCAACATATGCAGACTACCTTTCCATCGATGCAACATTCAATAGGGGAGGGGATTGAGGTGAAGTTTTCAACATATGTAGAACACCTTACTATCGGTGCAACATTCAATAGGGAAGGGGAGGTAGGTGACGTTTTCAATATATACAGACTGCCTTACCATCGCGGAACATGCCATAGGGGAGGTTTTCAATATTTTCAACATATGCAGACTACCTTTCCATCGGTGCAACATTCAAGAGGGAAGGGGAGGTGACGTTTTCAACATATACAGATTGCCTTTCCATCGGTGCAACACTCAATAGGAGAGGGAGGTGACGTTTTCAACATATATTCGTATAAGGAAATTAGTGAGAAAATCGTTTTTTCAAAGTGTATTAACTTTTTTTATGCCAATGGTATGTTAATCGAGGCGAACAGCTTTGTATTATTTCGAAATTTACAGTTAGAATTTGAAAGAGAAAATAGGAATAGCTTTCTGCCTGCTCTCATGTTGCTTCGTCCAGGCGTTGGTATTGCACGACAGTTGTTTAAAATAAGCCAGTAAAAAACTATTCTTGTTTTTGATTTTCATAAAAGCAACACGATGACAGGAACTTTGAAATCTTTGTAATCTATTTTTAGAGCTCAATAGTTGTACATAGATACTAGAAGCGAAGTAGCTATGGTCACATGAGTGGAAGTTTGGAAGAAAGCAATGCCGAAGGCGAGTGTTTGTTTTGAGTGAAGAGATGTTTTGAGTTCTCTTTTTTACAGATGTTTTGTGTTCTCCAAACTTCCACTAACGCTGCCATAACTTAATAAAGTAGCTTTTGTATTGATAGTTTCCATTTAAAGTAAATGGCTTTTGACCAATCACAGCTTGTGTAACATTGTTTATCTTATTAAATGTTGTAAAATGTCATACTGAAGTGTTTTTAGTATTCTCGTATACATTAATCAGACTTGCCCTTGGAGTTTCAAATCCAGAAAATCGGACCGCAGGTAAGTTTCAAAAAGCAAAACAATCGTAAGCGATTAGTTGTTTCCGTATACAGCCCTTTCCATCGGATTCTCTGAGAGAAAACAACAAACCGGGTTTAATTTTCGTATTCAGAAACTGTAAAAAAGCCAAAACCACAACGACGAAACAATAGTGAGTGCCAGATCTTTTGTAGACCTGGATCAGGGCAAATGTTTAGATAATATGTTAACAACGGTAAACTGATCCTTACCACAAGAAGACTCAAGAGATTAAGACAGAAATGGGATTAAAAAACCCAGACATTTTTGTCTTTATCTCTTCTAAACCTCTTTCTGGCCCTATTACCCACCTGGGGAAAGGAACTAAGCAAGCAAGCTCTTCTCTTTGCCGCAAGGATCAGTTTGCAGTTTTTAGTTGCATATTATCTTTTAATTTTCGTGAAACTTTGATGAACCAAAACCCGCGCTACTGAAGGCATAAAGCTCTGGCCCAACAGGAATGAGAGTTGAGATTTTTTTTCAAGAGCGGACGAGAGTCGCCGAGAGCGCATGAGAGTTTCACGCTAAACATGAGCGAAATTTGGAATTCTTGTCAACTCTTGTTCCTGTTTGGACCTAAACGGCTTTCGGCTTATCAAGGCCGCCCATTACCTCAACAATTTTATAAATGACATTGACAAAAAAGCAAAATTGACCGATTTTTTATTTTATTGCTAATTTACACAGCAAAGTATAAATGACATCTAACCACACCCACTGTAGACACACCGTACTAAACCAGTTATTCTCCGATAGTGACAGATAGTGATAGTGCATTGCACAGACCAATAGACAAACATCGTACCCAAGGACTGGGGACAACAATAGAACTGTTGCGTAGCAACAGCACTGACCACCAATATACGCGGCCCATTTCAGTCAAATTACAATTACAAATTACAAAGGGGTTTTCAACTGTTATGGCTTCCTGTTTCTACAAACGTCGGGGTGAGATCATTTTAAGAATAATTTTATCCTAATATATTAGAATAATATGGGTGACGGGTGTGAACTGTAAACAAATGTTTGTCTTCAAATATAAATACTTCTAGAAAATATGTGCATTCTCTAGTACTATAAAATCGCTGTTGAAGAGTAAAATTTAGTCTCTTTTCGGTTGATTTACAAGGTTTCCGATCAGCTCAACACAAAATCGGGCAAGATGCCTCTCTGAGCATGGAATGTTAATTTGTCACGCAAATCTTTCCTGAAAGGCGTTGTGTGACAGAAACAGGTTGCGTGACATCTTAATCAGATGAGGAGAGAGAAAAATATGATTTACTTTTTAGCCATTTTGCAAGCATTATTTAGGTTGTCACGCGTGATGCGCAGCTCTCCTGAAATGTGTTGCATGATAGGAAAGCGCACCGTGACACCCAAATTTTGGTTGCTAAGAAGCAGTGTTATTTTAAGTAAAAGACTTGGTCTTCTCGTAGTCATAGCTCTCCAGTGGTGGACAAGTGCAAACTAACTGCTGGTCACCATATTTGTCATCCACTCGTGAACATGTTGGCCAGAACTTTGCGGTTCCTTTCAACCAGGGCTGAAAAAAAACACACAATATGATTACCCTTTATCCCAAGAAAACCAAGGACTCCTCGTAGGCTAATTTACAAGTAAGATCAAGATTACGATACAATTTTCCTTTCCTTGTCTCCATACATTTCTTATAGAAGTGGCTGAGAGAAGGTGTTAAAATATCAAGAGAATACATTGGTGATCGTATCCTTAATTCCCACAAACTCTGACAGACTAAGCATTCATATTACAAGGAGAAGTGTGATGCTTAGCACTACTGGGGCACCAAACCATGACTAAAAGGATAGGACTCCCCTCCCCTCCCCTCAGCCTATGAGCTGTCCATCTGGCTATTAACCAGGGGCTCAAAATGTTTGAAGCAATGTTTTGATACTTACAGCAGGGAAGGCTGCAACTTCACGACTGTAAGGCCTGTCCCAGACATCAGCTGTCACTACATCTTGGGTGTGTGGAGCGTTCTAGAAGCAAATAAAACAACATTACACGTCCACTCCAAACTATGGTCAAATTGGCCAACTAAGAAGCCATCACCACGTTAATTAACCCTTTAACTCCCAAGAGAGCCAAACATCAAAATTCAAGAAACATCCCAAATTTTATCTTGTAAAACATTGAATAACAAATGCTATCATGCAAAAGTACTGTCGAAGAGGTTTCATTTGAATGTCACATCATAGGGTTTCGTCCACAGACTCAAACGTTAGAACTACACTACATTTCTCCATAATTGACTCCGGGAGTGAAGGGTTAACAAAAGAAAACATCTGTACCTTGAGGGGATTATTTGTCTTGTCCATGATACCGTCTTCAATGTCACGGATTTCTTGGCGGATTGCTGAGTGTGTGGAATGAAGGAAATTTAAACAAACAGAAATCAACAAGTAATAAAAGAATCCTATGATTTTTACTGCTGATGAATTCCATAATATGTGATTTGTTCAATTGCACTATGCAATGTTAACTGAGGATGAGATCGGATGGGAGCATATTAAGCTGCCGCCATCAGTACCTACATGTAGGGTGTGTGCTGATGACACACACAAGTTTGCATTTTGCCAGTAACGATATTACATACTTAAAACATTGTCGAAATGAGAATCTGGCTAAGATTCGTTAACGGTTAATCGCAATTAGTATGGATAGCGTAGTATGGATAGCGTTTTTTGGCACGCTCTGATTGGCTACTGAAGTTCGGGAAAGGAAGTGCTATTCCCCTCCAAGCAATTTCCGCGCAAAATTGTAATCGTTGCCAGGAATGAGTTAAAAATCATCATTTTCCTGCCATATTATCTCGCTGATTTAGAATGTACTAAAACAACTATTCATCTCAGTGTCGGTGGCCAGTGGTGGATATTTACTGAGCCGCTACTTGCCACCTCCACTTTGGTGAATAGTTGTTATAAAATAAACTCACTCTTAATAAGTCTAAGACCGAGTTTATGTAGATCGGATCCAGGCAAAAGTTGAATACGTTCGATAATTACTATTATTGTTGGAGGTTCCATAGAGCAAGTTGTATCTACCAAATCACTTGGAGTGCATAAAGACGAAAATTCACCTCACCCTACACCACAAACCATGAATGAATGTCAACAGGTCGCAACTCGAGGGAAAACAGCTTTTACTCTTTTCAGAAAGCAAGGCGGGTTCTTTAAAATTTCCTTAATATTTTTAGTTGGAGAAAGTGCAGGCGACCACGAAACTGCCTAATGTAACAACCCAATGACGCTAGAAATAACGCCATCATCTGATGTGAAACAAGGTGTCAAGTACACAAGCATGATTTTAACCTGGGATGGGGGTACTCTCATTTTTAAGCTGTATGAGTATGTGCCGCTCTGAAGGGTATGGTTTTCAACAGTTCAGTCTGGGATACAGTATAGAAGTTAGAGAGTTTTGGTCTAGAATAGGGTATCATTTACCGGGAAAGTGATAAGTGGTATCAAGATAGAGTTTCTGGAAAATAGTGAGTCTGGGATAGGGTAGGGATTTTTGGTGACTAGTCTAGAATAAAGTTGCAAAATGTAGCTGAACATGGTCTGGTATAGGGTAAGGGTTTCAGAGTCCCAGCAGTACATAACCACCCCAAAATGGTCAGATTACCCCCTCCCCCGGGGCATTTTAACAGACCCCATCTGTAGGCCAGCCAAGACACAAATCCACGTCCGTTCTGCTGACTGGTTTCTTATCTACTCTTATTATGCAACTACAAGATGATCTAGATGTACCATTGTATCCTCAGAACGTACAAAAAGATAAATGCATTATGAAAGTAAGGAGAATTGCTATTTTACTATTACTTACATATGAGCGAATCACAGAGTCTGTCCAGTTCAGCTTTGCTCTCACTTTCAGTAGGTTCTATCATCAGGGCAGTTTGCACTGGCCAAGAGACAGTGGGGGCATGGAAACCTGTAACAAACAAAGGAACCTTATTTAGTTACTAAAGCAGAATTGGAACAACCTCCGAGCGTTAGCATTTTGTAAAACACTCCATGGCGGGGACAAAAGAGCTGTGCAAATGTAGAAGGAAAATTCTTCGAATCTAGACTCATCTAAAAGTTATTTGAAGACAAACTAAGTCAACAGAGAAGTGTTTTTCAATAGTTTTCCACTAGTTACCGATTAGAGCAAGTTTGCAACAATCCTCTCATCAGAAATAGAACCAGGATGTTTTTAAGATCAACAACACGAGGATGTCATTTGCCCCAGGGTACTGAGGATGGGGAATTCATATGTGAGCTCGAATTATGCCGGGGGGGGGGGACGGGTACTGCTGGAATTGACTGTTACATGTACATTAATCAAAGTAAGATATCTGTGACGGCAGATGTCTTCCTATTAAAAACTGAAGTTTTAATATAGTGTCCTAGCTAAGAGCTAATCTAGCAGGAATTCTGGTTACCATAGTCTTGAAGTCTCTTAGCAATGTCAATTGCCTCAATTCCGGTAGATTTCTTGAAATCTTTAGCATCAACAATAAACTCATGAGCACAATAACCTGTTGAAACAATTAAAAGAACATGTTAAAAATAATATTATTTCAATGATAGCTTGTAAAAGTGAATGGTATGTGATGAAAAGTGGGCAGTTTACCATCATTTCCAATGAACAGCACATCGTAATGATCCTGAAGCCTGGCTGCCATGTAGTTTGCATTCAAAATAGCGATCTAAAAAAAGTACATGACATTTAATTTAGTGGGTTAGTGACAAAAGCCAAGGTAAAAAAGAACGAGAAAAGCTGGGAGTTGCCAAGAGTTAGTCCATTTGGCCGTCAAATGACTTAACACCAAACACAATTTAAGGAAAGACATAAACATGGAGCTGGAACCAAACCCAGGAAAATGCGAAAGGGCAAGCAAGTCACGATTAGTTTTGGTTGTACTTCTGATTGGTTGAGAAAGTGGTGCAAGACATTTTAGCCAATCATAAAGCAGAGCAATGCAAAACATGAAAGTAATCATGAATTTGAGTTCCATTGTACCATTGAGGCCCAAGTTTGATGCAGGATCAGGAGATAGGCAGAATGGTGCTGGAGTCATAAGGAACCCCTAAAATGACCCTGAACAGATGGCCCTTTCCACTGTGTTCTTACCTTTGTTGCATGGGCAAGTTCCTTCTAGTTTATAAGCGAAATTGTAAGTGCTGTAGTCCTTTTTCTTTGATTTTTTTTTTACTTGGTGTTATTTTTTTCTTTTTTGTGTGTGTTATTAATTAATAAATAAATAATAAAAAAAGTCCCTTGGCCTTGGGGCCCAATAGTCTGATGTAGGACCAGGAGATGGGGAGAATAGCGCTGGAGAGATAAGGAGCCATTGAAATGACCCTAAATGGTTGAGCCCTTTTCACTGTGTACTCACTTTGTTGCATGGGCAAGTTCCTTGGGGCCCATAAGTTTGATATAGGACCAAGAGATAGGCAGAATAGTGCTGGAGCCATAAGGAACCCTTAAAATGACCTGAACAGATGAGCCCTTTTCACTGTGTACTCACCTTTGTTGC
This sequence comes from Cladopsammia gracilis, assembly GCA_022457155.1. NCBI lineage: Eukaryota > Metazoa > Cnidaria > Anthozoa > Scleractinia > Dendrophylliidae > Cladopsammia > Cladopsammia gracilis. The sequence continues at coordinate 897,847 of JAJGOT010000206.1, forward strand.
ATGGGCAAGTCCCTTGGGGCCCATAAGTTTGATGTAGGACCAGGAGATGGGCAGAATAGCGCTGGAGCCATAAGGAGCTCCTGAAATGACTCCAAAGGGATGAGCACCTTCAGCAACAGTACTCTCTGGTGGGATGACAGGATGCGATGGCAAGAATGGGATCAAGTGTTTCTTCCTGCAGGATGAACATACAAAAGAGCTTACATGGGTAATCATACTTTACTTAACGCAAATTTTTATTAAAAATAACATGAAATGTGGTTATGGTTTATACGTAGGGAGGAGGAGGGGTAGTCATACATTACCTATCTGGGTATGTGCCACTGTGAAGGGTATGGTTTTCAAGAGTTTCTGAAAAATAGTGTGATAGTGTTGGGATTTTTGGTGTCAAGTCTAGATGAGTTACAAAATGCAGCTGAACATGGTCTGATGTAGGGTAAGGTTTTCAGAGTCCCAGTGGCACACCACTACCCAAAACTATACAGAGTGCCCCCCCCCCCCCCTCCGGGGGAGTAGAGTTACAGTATAATACAGTCTTAAATTGCATTTATTTATCTTCTACATAGAGAGTTATAGAATAATCATAATTTGCATTTGTCAAGCGCCCTAACTCCACTAATTTTCCATGGCACTTTACAATAATAATCAAAAAAACATTCAACATTAAAATACCTAGAAACGCATAAAATATAAAGATGAGACAATAAATAAAGATCATGATGACAATGATGATGATACTGATAAAATATGATGTATGGTGATAACGATTGTGGTGATAATTATCATGATAATGACAATATTACATATCGATAATAAATGATGATGATGACAATGATAATGCCGATGACTATGTGGTACTTACACTCCAATAGGCCCCATTCCTGGTCCCCCTCCTCCATGAGGAATACAAAAGGTTTTATGCAGATTGGTGTGCATCACATCAGCACCAAAATCTGCTGGTCGGCAGAGTCCAACCTGAGCATTCAAGTTAGCACCATCAAGATAAACCTGACCACCATGTTTATGGACCAAGTCGCAGATCTCTCTGATTCCTTCTTCAAAGATTCCGTTAGTTGAAGGATATGTCACCATGATGGCCGCCAGTTCGTTGCTGTGTTTTTCAACCTGCTTTTTTAAGTCACTTAAACTCACACTTCCATCACTTTCTACCTTGACAACTTGAACCTGGTACCCAGCCATCTGCGCACTGGCAGGATTGGTGCCGTGTGCAGACACAGGAATAAGACACACCTTTCTGTGCTCATTTCCATTGTGTTCATGGTAAGCACGGATAGCTCTCAGCCCTGTGTATTCGCCTTGGGCTCCACTACAACAAAAAACTGAGAATTAGTCTTAACCCTTTAACTCCCAAGAGTGCTAAATATCACAATTTAAGAAAAATACCAAATTTTCATATTGGAAAATATTGAGAAACAAATGTTACCAAGCAAAAGTACTGTGGAAGAGGTTTCATTTGAATGGTCACGCCATAGGATTTCATCAACAGACTCAAAAGTTAGAACAAATGGTACCATGCAAAAGTACTGCAGAAGAGATTTCATTTGAATGGTCACGCCATAGGGTTTTGTCCCCAGACACAAAAGTTAGAGCTACATGACATGTACCTTTTCCATACCCTTCACAAACTCTTTCCAAACCCGATTTGGGGAGGGTTTGAAACCTGGTTTGACCTAAATTTTAATGTTCAATAAGACATGTTTTCCTAAGGAGGGTCACAAATCAGTAACTCTATTCAAGCCATGTACCTGTTGGGTTGAAAACACACAGCATCAAAGCCAGTGATCTCACACAAATCTTTCTCCAGTTCCTGATACAAACGGCGATACCCCTGAGCCTGTTCCACTGGAGCATAAGGATGGATGTCGGCAAACCTTGGCCAGGTGATGGGCTAGATAAAGAAACAACATATTAAGGAATTAGGACTGGCTCAGTAAATATTTACTACTATATGGCTACACAAGGATAGGTGGTCATTAACTCAACATAGCCTCCGTGCGTGGTTGTCGTCCTTTTAGTAATTTTCAAGTTGCCAGCCATCTTCACCACATTTACTAGTCATAAAAGCCAGCTGCTGGTTACTGATAATAACGGATCTAAACTTCTGACTTTTCTCACGACAGATAATTTCATTTTCCCCACCTTCAAAAGAACATTTTGTTATCTTCATGCGCTTGAAGAATGTAAAACATCCCATAATCACATAACCAAACTTACCATCATTTCAGTTGTAGAATTCAGTTTCATTGTACATGAACCCTAAGAAATCAAAGCAGTATTTCAGGTCGGACATTAAATTACACTGTATTCCCCGGTAAAAGAACAGTGGAATGTTCAGTCAGATGGAAAGCAATGGTGCATGTAGACACTCTTCTGAGAGAGTAATGCAAATTTAAGGGACAATGTACCAGCTGATATACATGTATAGTGTTTTTATGATTATTATTGGCCAGGAGCTTGCTTTAAACCATCTTGGAATATATAGAGCGATTTCATGTGACATCAGAGTGGCCATATTGGTGTCCCAAATTAATCATATGGGACTTTACAGCTGTAGCTCTATTATTATTCAAACATTTCCTATTGTTTTTGCACTCCATTAATATGGCTGTCCGTTACGTAAGTGAAAACACTCTATAGGAAAAAAACATTACCAAAAGTCATGAAAGCAAAGGAATATTAACTAAAGAGACAACATGGAAATACTGTAAGGTAAGCACACAATTTTGATATTTCGGCGACACAGTATGGTCATTGTCCTTTCAACGAAGTGTAGACATACAGTGCTGGTCCTAAGAATTATATACTTTAAAAAGTATTTATTGATTCTTAGGACCAGCACTTTCACATCCACATGTAAATGGGCTTGCAAACATGCATTCCTCTTGGTGGATTTACACTTATGTCCAGAAATGCACGTAACTCGGACCTTGGGTACTTCATATTACACACAATTATTTGTAATTTCCATGACTTCATGTTTGACAGAATTGCTTGTGTTAATTGGTGAGAATTAGGTCTAGGGGACACTTCATGATGTCTATCATAAAGAGCATGAATCTCATTAGCGTGCATTTCTGGACATTACAATTTAAAGAATTAAAACAATTAAATTCAATTCTTTATAATACACAACACCTGTACAATGTTAACAATTGTGTTACATACCAAAGGAATCATAGAATGGCACAATGAAATGTCTTTGTTTTCCAAGAGCTTCATATAACGAACAATGTTGGTCTCTGAGTGGTATGTGTTAAATACCGGATGTGTAAGGTAGTTGCTTGATCTCTTAAATGAGCTGCGTAGAATGCTTTTGTCTGGGACTTCATCCATATTGGCCGCCAAGGAGTCCTGAAAGATTTAATTACATGACAATGTTTAAAGACATGCACCAATTAAGAGCCATAAATAGAATTATATATTTTAATGCAGAGGTCCACACAACACGTAAATAAAATACACTGGTTTGGTTTTGCCATACGCTGTATCTCTGTAACAGTCTAAGACTCTACAAAAAACAGACAGGAATTAAATGTAAATAGGATTGAATTTACAGAACAGGAATTTCTCTCTTACCATAAAAAATATTATGCAATATTTTAGCCCAATACTCCAAATTTCTGAGCAGCTAGGGGATTTGCTGTCTCATCCACCAAAGAGGGGGATTTCTGTATCTGGCAGAGTCTCGCATAATCCAGAAGAGTTGACAGATTATTTAAGTTTATCAGTGGAATCTTTTTAGCAATAGTTTTCTTTGGCACTGTATATTTTTACAAAATTATAACAAGAGATAAATTGAGATAATGCATGCAACATTGTACCTGGTTTTGAACAGAACTTATATAACTTTCATGCATTCTCCTCTACTCAATTGCACTTTTAACTCATAATAATTTTATTCTTATCACTTTCTTTCATTTGACTTTGGGTGCAGTAATGTACTTACAGTTGAACTTTCACAACCAAACACCCACAAAAGATCAGTCAAGTCTTTCTCTTTCACTGTCTCATCCAGTGCTACTCCAACCTTCAAAAAGACAAAGCAGATGCTCTCATCAAAATACAAATAGGGACCTTTAGATTTGGGTATGAGTACAATTTTGAATTTTAAACCAGTCACGTCCCCAGAACTGTCAGTCTTTCCTGTTGCTGATCAGTGGATAAGGATGCTCTAGCAATAAGACTGTTGTGATTAGTGATTATCTAAAGTACGGGAACAAGTTTTGAAAAGTCGTACTCATACTCAAACTTGTACTCATAGTCCGATCTAATGTTCCCTAATATCCGTGAAGGAACAGACAAACTACTCCTTACAGAGGACATTCAAAAGCAAAAATGAAAGGGTTAGAAACCTCATCAATTAATAACAGCAATGCATTATTAGTGATTTTTTAAACATCACTTCACATTTCAGAATGCCCGGCTTTAAATTGTTTAGTTTATGCAAAATCATGTAACTTTATGCAGTTTCATAAACCTTGAATGATTTGCAAACAGCATGCCCTGATCTTGTTGTATAGTCCAATAATGTAGCTAGATCACTGTGGGCAGTAGTTCAGTTGGCTTTTTGAAGTGTATAAGAGATATACCACTTAATTTTTCATGACATTTTTAATGTACTTTTAAAACTACTTACAGTTTTGTCATCAAACTTCCTTAGGTTGATTTGTCGCTGTTTAGCTCTTTCCAGAATGTCAGAAACATCACCAGTGCCTGAAGAAACCTAAAGATCAACAAACAAAATAACATTGTTCACAACACACACTGAGGCCACGTATACTACACAAACAAAAATCTTTTAAAAGATAACGACAAGAGTATCTGGCCTAATTAGCCATAGGTACCTTTAAAGTGTCAAAAAACATGTCATTTTCCAGGATATGTCCAGCACGCTTCAGACCTAAAGAAACACCAAAAACAACATGCCATCAATAAAGGCAAGCTCTTCTTGTTATCGTACTGGCATAATCAACTACATCATTTAAGTGGATCAGTTGACTGCACAAATCATTCAGGGGAGGCTGCATTAACATCTCACATCAGGACTAAGTGCTAGTAACAGGGGCATACATTTTTATTATGTTAAACTGTAATTGCACCAGTTTGGAGGTAATTACATGCCCGACTTATGCGTTGCCAGGCCTTAAATCTATGTCTAATACAAAGTACAAAATGTAGGCCACCGTTTACTAGCAATTTAGCTTTCACATTAAACTTGTATCTTATAATATCATAATATTTGCCTGAAATTCATTTTATTGTAAACTTTCAACTTCATTTCATTGTGTCAGTGTACCTTCAGCTAACAGAAGAGCTGCATCATGCACACGTTGAGCGATGTTCTTCAAACCCTTTGGTCCATGATAGATTGCATACATAGCTGACATATTGGCAAGAAGAGCCTAAAAAGAAAATAGTTTATTACCCTTTCAATCTCTGAGTCAGTTGTGGAGATCGACATCGTAGTGTAGTTCTAACTTTTGAGTCTGTTGATAAAATCCTATGGTGTGACCATTCAAATGAAACCTCTTCAGCAGTACTTTTGCATGGTAGCATTTGTTCTAACTTTTGAGTCTGTTGATAAAATCCTATGGTGTGACCATTCAAATGAAACCTCTTCAGCAGTATTTTTGCATGGTACCATTTGTTCTAACTTTTGAGTCTGTTGATAAAATCCTATGGTGTGACCATTCAAATGAAACCTCTTCTGCAGTACTTTTGCATGGTACCATCTGTTCTAACTTTTGAGTCTGTTGATGAAATCCTATGGTGTGACCATTCAAATGAAACCTCTTCAGCAGTACTTTTGCATGGTACCATTTGTTCTAACTTTTGAGTCTGTTGATGAAATCCTATGGTGTGACCATTCAAATGAAACCTCTTCAGCAGTACTTTTGCATGGTACCATTTGTTCTAACTTTTGAGCTTGTGGATGAAATCCTATGGTGTGACCATTCAAATGAAACCTCTTCAGCAGTACTTTTGCATGGTACCATTTGTTCTAACTTTTGAGTCTGTTGATGAAATCCTATGGTGTGACCATTCAAATGAAACCACTTAATCAGTATGTTTTCATGTTACCATTTGTTTTTCAATATTTAACAAAATAGAATTTGGGAATTTTTCTTGAATTTTGATTTTTTGGCAGTCTCTTGACAGTTTAAAAAGGGTCAAATACCACAAAGTTCCAAAATTAACAATCCTCTGAAAAAGGTGTTCCCATTCCATTAATAAAAATTGATGTTTGCCATGATATCCCAAAATTAGACAATGTTGAGTGTATTAAAAAATCATGTACCTAGTAGGCCACAGGAAGACCAAACAGTTTAAAGTACAGTAATTGACTCAGTCTCTGAAGCTAGAGGAGTTAAACTACTTTTCCACAGGATGGGATGCCAGTGCATCACTAGAGTTCCTGGTACCCATTTATCCACATGGGTGGAGAAAAATAGTGGAGATTTTGTATGCTAGGAGTCAGCATGGCATCAAAGACCAGGCTAAAGATGCAAATCTTGATATAAATATCTCACATTTTCTGCCCTTGTTTTTAGTTTTATAGATTGGATCAGCATTTAGTGTATGACTGGTAAACACTTTTACATTGTTAAGCTAGTTAATTGCATATTGCATCCACCCAAAAGTACACGTAGCAACCTACACTGTAGCTCCCATTAGAAAATTAATGTTAGCACACTGTAAAAGGTGATATTGCCAGGTGACACTGATTCAAAAGTTACCTGAGCTGTGCAAATATTGCTGGTAGCCTTGTCTCTTCTGATGTGTTGCTCTCGCGTCTGAAGTGCCAAACGGTAACATGGCTTACCTTGAGCATCCCTGCAAATATTATTTTGTCAGTTAAAAATCATAATGCCAACTGGCAAAAAACCAACATCTATAAGTACATGTACCTTTTTTTACTCAAGGAATAACAGAGCTCTGATTCTGTTTAACATGTCTGATATGGTATTACAGTCAACCACTTACTTGTTAGTCTTTAAGACATGTAGTTAATCAGATGGTCTATCTGTCCAGAAATTGTCAGTAAGTAAGTCTGTATGTTAATCAGTTGGCCTGTCTGTTAGTCTGACGAGACAGTGTCAGTAAGTCTGTCAGTTACAGTAGTCTGTCTATCAATTGGTCAGTCAGTCTGTCTATGAATTGGTCAGTCAGTTAGTCTGTCAATTAATTGGTCAGTCAGTCAGTCAGTCAGTCAGTGTCTTTCAATCAGTCTAAATTAAAGGTTGTCACAAATAACTTGCCTTGTCACTCCCACCATTCTTCCAGGCATCATCCTTTTCAAGTTCCCCATGTCACGCACAGCAAAGAACCCTGCATGAGGCCCTCCATAGCCTGACCACAAAACAAAACCATATCAAAATTAATCAAAGAACCCTGCATGAGGCCCTCCATAGCCTGACTGAGTCACTGGCTTACTGATTGAGTTGGTATACTGCCATGAATGAACAATTGACTGTTGCCACACTGACTGGCTGATTGATTGACTGGTCAGCTAACTGATAGACTGAGTCACTGACTGACTGACTAGACCAACTTACTGAATGATTGACTGACTTACTTGCTGGCTAGATTGACTGACTGAAATTACAGATTGGGCAGACTAACAAAACAGTGCAAGAATAGATGGACAGGAGATGAAGGAAATGACAGATCGTCGGTGGCTAACTGACTTTGTGTTCAGATTTTGCTTATTATAACTCACCAAGAGGAACACCAAATCGCTGCGTACATCCGATGGCCACATCACAGCCAAATTCACCAGGTGGTCTTAGAACTGTCAGAGCAAGAAGATCTGTGGCACACACTGCTAGAGCCTGTATGTAATAAAACAAGTTTTCAATTGAGTGTCAAAAGTAATTTTACAATTGCTTTGGTTTTGCATTGCTACACTGTATGATTAGCTAAAAAATCTTGTGCCACTTTATCAACCAATCAAAACTAAAACCAAACCAACCGTGGCTTGGTTGCAGGCGATTTCACACCTTGAAGGCAACTGCATGTATCTGCTTCGAGTTGTGATTGGTTCATTAGATTGTCTGTGTCTGTACATTGTGATTGGCCAGAGTGATGACTTTGGTTTTGGTCTTGCGACACTCAATTGAAAACTGCTCTACATATAATATCCTTCAATAATGATCTAACTTACAGTCCATCAAAAAAATGAATTATTTTCTCTTTTACTACATTCAGCCGAATAGAATACATGTCTATGACATGCTTAATGAATGTAACTGTGTAGGGGGAGGCCGATCAGCCGTACAAGCATTACAATGTACTTTATTCAGGCACAAAAACATGCTAATCAAAAACACTTTTTGTTTTACAGTAAGTATAACTACAGAGTACCACAGTGTAAAACAATAACTACATGATAAACGCTGTGAGACTTTTAAAATATTTGAAACAACGTGACAACATGCTGGATGCAAAAACTGGCAATGCCTGGAAATGTTCTCCAAACCGAGTGCGCGTTATAATAATACGATAGTCAAATAACTTTACTGGAGGTTAAGCCCCTAAGAGATAATAACAGTAGGGGGCTTAATAAATTTCTTACTCCATAAAGCTAGGGTGGGCTTATTAGAGAGAGAGGGATTAATAGAGAATTTAGATAAGTTCACCTTAGCGTTGTGAGCTTCTTCCACTAAATTTGAAAAATCAACAATATTGCCATTTGTGTCTGGATACTGGAACAACACTCCACTGACATCCTGGTTGGAAAAGTCAAAAGATTCCCTGTCACCAACAATCACATCCAATCCTTCTCCATCAGGACCAAGAGTGCTGAAACATAACAAGCAAGAAATAAGATACATGATTTACAGTTAGAGATGTACATTTACTATAGATAGAAACCAAGGGGGAAAAATTTGTCAACAACCCTGCAGGCCAGATCAAGTTTATTTCATAATTTGTGCACAGATTTACATGTAGGATGAGAAATAAAGCAAAACCCCTAAGAAGAACTGTTTTTTTTTTCCCCAGCTCCTAGAACGTGTACATGTACTTGTGATCATGAACTCATGTTGTTTGAGTTGTCGTGTTTGAAGAACGCAATCCTAATTTCACATTGCAGACAAATTTGAGATTTTTGGGTGTCTGGCCTTCCAAATAGCTGCCCCTATTGCTTTTTTCAGGGGCTCATTTCCGCCGGAAATTCCTTTGAATGCATCTCCATAATCTCTCATTACTGCTAGTCTAATGTTTAATAACACTTTACCATGTAATATTTAAAGGGGGTTTATCATTCAACTGTGATGTCATTCTACCTCATAAGGTAAAGGGAACATGCAAAATATCTGAGCGTAGAACACAGGAGATTGTCGGATTTACACTTGTAGTATCCCGGTTTGAAGACACATATTAAGCTATAATGAAAATAATGTCAGTCGGAAAATAAATCCATTATTCGATGGTTTGACAGATATGTGCAGATATTCTTCTCATTGCTTGCAACTTGTAAAATATCCACATACATTATCTGTGAAACCATCGAATAAGGTGTATTATAAAAAGAGAAAAGAACATGACGGGAGGAGTAATCTAGGCAAAAACTAATAATTCCCATTCTATGATTACCAGATCTGTATCTAAGATGCCTATATCCGTGATGGGTAACACTTTCTCACAAGTCTTGCACACCGCAGACTTTAGACACTAAATCACGGCCTGGCTGAGAATTTTCACAATCTTGCACTTTCAAAGCGATAACAAACTTTATCCGATAAGTATTTATCTTGCAATCAAAGTGAGTGAAAGAAACTGCAATGTATGCCAGTAGAGCTAGCACCGAACAATGGCATAAAGAAATAAAATAATTCTAACGGCTCTGTACATGTATGTACAGCATGAAATCCTCCTATCAATTTTAGAGATTATCTGCCGAGATCAGAAGATCAATTCAAATGGACAGACTGCAAATCACAGTAGTAATATACAGTAGTATATATATATATATATATATATATATATATATATATATATATATATATATATATATATATATATAGTAGTAGTAGTATGCCTAAAACGTGTAAAATGGTAACATTAACTTTGGGCCAATGATGTAGGGCTATGGCTACCTGAATATTGGGCCAAAAAAGTTAGGCTCTGGCTGCATTAATATTGGGCCAATGAAGTTGGGCTCTGGCTACATTAACATTGGGCCAATGATGTAGAACTTTCGCTAAATTAATATTGGGGCAATGAAGCTGGGCTCTGCTACATTAATATTGGGCCAATGAAGTTGGACTCTAGCTAAATTAATATTGGGCCAATGATGTAGGCCTCTCGCTGCATTAATATTGGGCCAATGAAGTTGGGCTCTGCTATATTAATATTGGGCCAATGATGTAGGCCACCTGCTACATTAATATTTGGCCAATGAAGTTGGGCTCTGGCTACATTAACATTGGGCCAATGATGTAGGGCTTTCGCTTAATTAATATTGGGGCAATGAAGCTGGGCTCTGCTACATTAATATTAGGCCAATGAAGTTGGACTCTAGCTAAATTAATATTGGGCCAATGATGTAGGCCTCTCGCTGCATTAATATTGGGCCAATGAAGTTGGGCTCTGCTATATTAATATTGGGCCAATGATGTAGGCCTCCTGCTACATTAATATTTGGCCAATGCAGTTGGGCTCTGGCTACATTAACATTGGGCCAATGATGAAGGGCTTTCGGTAAATTAATATTGGGGCAATGAAGCTGGGCTCTGCTACATTAATATTGGGCCAATGAAGTTGGACTCTAGCTACATTAATATTAAGCCAATGATGTAGGCCTCTCGCTGCATTAATATTGGGCCAATGAAGTTGGGCTCTGCTATATTAATATTGGGCCAATGATGTAGGCCTCTTGCTACATTAATATTGGCCAATGAAGTTGGGCTCTGGCTACATTAATATTGGGCCAATGAAGTTTGGCTCTGCTGCATTAGTATTGGACCAACGAAGTTGGGCGCTGGCTACATTAACATTGGGCCAATGAAGTTGGGCTTTGGCTGCATTAATATTGGGCCAATGAAGCTGGACTCTGGGTACATTAACATTGGGCCAATGATGTAGGGCTCTGGCTACCTGAATATTGGGCCAATAAAGTTAGGCTTTGGCTATATTAATATTGGGCCAATGAAGTTGGGCTCTGGCTACATTAACATTGGGCCAATGATGTAGGGCTCTGGCTACCAGAATATTGGGCCAATGAAGTCAGGCTTAGGCTATATTAATATTGGGCCAATGAAGCTGGACTCTGGCTACATTAATATTGGGCCAATGATGTAGGCCTCGTGCTGCATTAATATTGGCCAATGAAGTTGGGTTCTGCTATATTAATATTGGGCCAATGAAGTTGGGCTCTGGCTACATTAACATTAGGCCAATGAAGTTGGGCTTAGGCTATATTAATATTGGGCCAATGAAGTCAGGCTTAGGCTATATTAATATTGGGCCAATGAAGTGGGACTCTGGCTACATTAATATTGGGCCAATGATGTAGGCCTCTCGCTGCATTAATATTGGGCCAATGAAGTTGGGTTCTGCTACGTTAATATTGGGCCAATGAAGTTGGGCTCTGGCTACATTAACATTGGGCCAATGAAGTTGGGCTCTGCTACATTAATATTGGACCAATGAAGTTGGGCACTGGCTACATTAACATTGGGCCAATGAAGTTGGGTTCTGCTATATTAATATTGGGTCAATGATGTAGGCCTCTTGCTACATTATTATTGGGCCAATGAAGTTGGGCTTTGGCTACATTAACATTGGGCCAATGAAGTAGGGCTTTCGTTAAATTAATATTGGGGTTATGAAGCTGGGCTCTGCTACATTAATATTGGACCAATGAAGTTGGACTCTGGCTACATTAATAATGGGCCAATGAATTTGGGTTTTGCTATATTAATATTGGGCCAATGATGTAGGCCTCTTGCTACATTAATATTGGGCGAATGAAGTTGGGCTCTGGCTACATTAACATTGGGCCAATGATGTAGGGCTCTGGCTACATTAACATTGGGCCAATGAAGTTAGGCTTTGGCTATATTAATATTGGGCCAATGAAGCTTGACTCTGGCTACATTAATATTGGGCCAATGATGTAGGGCTTTCGCTTAATTAACATTGGGGCAATGAAGCTGGGCTCTGGCTATATTAATATTGGGCCAATGAAGTTGGGCTCTGCTACATCAATATTGGGCCAATGATGTAGGCCTCTTGCTTCATTAATATTGGGCCAATGAAGTTGGGCTCTGGCTACATTATCATTGGGCCAATGAAGTAGGGCTTTGGCTAAATTAATATTGGGGCAATGAAGTTAGGCTTTGGCTATATTAATATTGGGCCAATAAAGTTGAGCTATGTCTACATTAATATTGGGTCTAAAGTTGAGCTATGGTTTGAAGACAATCGTTTTATGGTTGCTAATTTACATTATTATCTCAGCCACCTGTATCTCAGTGGCTAAAACCAAATTTTAGAGGTATTAAGTAATGATCCGCACAAGAAGGAATGTCAACTTTTTTTATTGTTACAACTAGTGATCTCATTGGCCTAGACTTAAAGACTGCTAAAAAGTAAAGGTTCAAGGTGCATTTTGCCTGATTTTTTTAAGGTTTCGAGTAATTTGAGACCCAATCGCACAACATGCAATTTTTAAAATAAATTGTATTTGAGGAAGTTCATCAAAGAAACAAAATTGTTAGCTGTTGTCTTCTACTATTCTGATTGGTTAAGCACAAACATTTCCTAAAATTTATTTGACGCAAATGGATTTTCTTTATTTTTATACTGAAATATAATTATGAACCATCAGCCCCTCCTCTATTCTTGAACTTAAAGAAATTCTATGCGAGAAAGAGCCAATGCTGCAGAACAATGAAGTTTACTGTAGTTCTTATGTGGAGCATTACTTAACAGCTAGGCAGGGATGTTAAGCCAAATTCTCATATCTAACATAAAAAAATGCATGGTGACCACTAAGGAGAATTGACATTTCAACCTTAAACTCACCTTGCTCTGGTCTCCACAACAGAGATTATCTGTGGGTGGCAATTCTTGTCCACCAAGAACTTTGGTTTCTTGTTGTATCTATGATAAAATTGAGAAAGAAACAGTTTTCAAAAGTTTAAACAGAGCCATAGAAAAGCACTGATGAAAAACACAATGTGTTATGGTAAGAAAGAGAAGTAGCCAAACAATGTAATTCAATATCAACGATACATCATGATTTACTGCTTCAGATACGCAAACGAGGTCTGAAAACCGGTAAGCATTTTAGAGGTCAGGTCTGAAAACAGGTATGAAAAAATGGTGTAGTTTGGTCTAAAATAGAGGTCAAAAGAGAAGGAAGGGGGTTTACAGTGCGGCTACTGTTACCGGGGTCACCCAGAAAAAGTTAACCAATTACAAAGCAGAACGGGGACAATAGATTCCAACATTTTTAACTTCAGCCAATAAAATGTCGAGTACAGAACAATGAAATTTCAACTTGTTCACTCGTGTTCAAAGCTTATGTTGAATAAAGCTTTAGCTAGCGTTGACTTTTCGATTTAAAAATTTGAGTAGTTTCACATGCTAATGAATGAATGTCATGTGTCATGCAAGTGAGCGAGAACTGATTTCAAACTCTATGAAAGCAGTGAACACGACAGCCGTATGTTTGGGCAAATTGCGTGGCGGATTTGAATTCTCGGAAAAAATAACCGCCGGCTGTTTGCAAATGTTACAAGGTACACTGCCAGCGTAGCATATATAAGCATTTATTTTCTAACCGTTTGAAAAAGAGCGGCTCCTTCATTTCAATTCTTTATTGAATTGTTGTCAGAATTTTTTCCGTTGCAGATTTTCTTTGCTGTTTGAGCACTAGATGGGTTTCTTCAATCTCCCGAGGCGGACGTGACGGTTTTGAAGAAATCATTTTGGTGAAAGTAATACTATTCAAAGTCTGTAGTTGTACATGCAAAAAAAAAATAGAATTATTAACCAAACCTCAAACTCTGTGAAAAAAAATTTCTAGTCTGACGGTTGAGTTTTTTTTGTCAGGAATTCATCGCGAGGGAGTTGGATTTACTGGTTTGAATCGTCTGGAAAATTATAATAACTCAACTGGCGAACTGCTGTAATATCGATGGATTTTCCGGCAGTGAAATATATGTTGAAGAATGCGCTGTTTCTATACGACGATACTCTTGATGCAGTTTTAAATTCTCTTTTACTTAATTTTATTTCAGCTTAATCCGACTGCCGGAATCCAACGCGTGGAACTCAAAGTGCATAAAACTTAAATAACCACGGCAGCGAACAAGCCGTGTTTTCGTTGTTTTGAAATCCGTAGGTCACTTTTTAATTTGCCTTAACTATGACAGTCGCTTTTACTTGTACTTATGCAGTTCTTCTTTCGCTGGCGTCAAGTCTATTTATTTTCCAACCCTGCCGTTGACGCCATAGAGAAAACTTGAATTTCTTACGAGCGAACAAATTATTTTAAATCCACCAGCACTTTTATTTGTGTAGACATACGGTACAGCCGTCGCATTCCATATTTTCACACAGTTTGGAGTTTCTGTTTCACTTGAATCGCCGTGATTAACCTTCCAAATCGCGCTGTTGAAAACAAGTCAAGTTCAAAAGGGTTGAAAAGTTCTAGTTGAAATTCCAACGCTGTACAGCCAAAACTCGTATCACACAGTTTGGAGTTTCTCTTTCATTTGAATCGCCAATATTTACCTTCCAAATCATGCTGTTAAAACAAGTCAAGTTCAAAAGGAATGGAATCAAAGTTAATTGAAAATCCAACGCTGTACAGCCAAAACTTGTATTGATCTGTTTTCATGGCGAATGAACAAGTTGAAATTTCATTGTTCTGTACCGACATTTCATTGGCTAAAGAAAAAATGTTGGAATCTATTGTTCTGGTTCTGTTTTGTGATTGGTTAACTTTGTTTGGGTGACCCCGGTAACAGTAGCCACACTGTAACAAATTAAAAAATTTCTTGCTCACTATTAGAGAGGGGAGGGGGGAGCTTTTTTGAGGGGGGTTTAATAGAGGATTTAGGGTATATAAATTACTTTCTTCTTACCTGTAGCAGAGTGCCATGGCCTCAGCTGCAGATGTAGCTTCATCCAAAAGCGATGAGTTAGCAATATCAAGACCTGTCAGATCACAGACCATTGTCTGAAAATTCAACAGAGATTCAAGCCGTCCCTGTGCCAGTTCAGGTTGGTAGGGTGTATAGGGCGTCGTCCTGAGGAGATACATGAAGAATAGAAGTGATGCAATGATCCAAATTTAACTCAAGCCTGGTTTTTATAAGGGGATTCCCTTGTTTTCCAACCATCCCAGATGTTCCCAATATTTGACAGAACTGAATAATGTGGTTATATATGAAATAAATCATAATTATGCAAGTTACGTAAACTGCGGGTGAAACATATTGAGTGATAGATGTGATCCTCACAGAGATCTAATCAACTTGAACAGTTGAAAGTTGGTTATGTATTAACATCTGCATGCCAGCAACAGCCAATTTTGCCACCTACAGGCAATGCTCTGCCGCTTTATTCCGTGTGACACTAATATTCCCCAGGACCCCTTTGGACTTTTTCCTTTTTGCCTCCATGTACTACTCCATTTATGTTGCCTATTACTGTGAAACATTTTGAGAGGACTAAATAGAATAAATTTCAACTGACATACTTAACCCTTTAACTACAAAGAGTGCCAAAGAAAAATATTCATAGTACCAGGCAAAAGAACTGCCACAGAGGTTTCATTTGAATGGTCATATCATAAGATTTCGTCAACAGACTCAAAAGTTAGAACTACACATGTCCATGTTAATATGATTAACTGATGGAGCGTGTAACAAAACCACGAGTTCGTAACCTGATCTGAGAGGAAATGGCACTAGTAAACAAAATGGCAGGTGAACGCCATGGAGAATGCCACGAACCTCTAAACGTTGCAAAGCTTACTTGATTTGGCCTATTTCTGAGAGGAATTTTAACCTACAATTAGGTAAAATTTTTATTTTTTCTCATTTCATTTTTTTTTTTTATGATCCGAGTCGATCCGGGTCGATCTGACCCATACTGGTTCCGGTCCGATCCGATCCGAGTTGATCTGTTCCAACTTTTGTACCTGCCTCTCCATAATTGACTCTGGGAGTGAAAGCGTTAAGCTAAAACTAAGCCACATACCATCCAGGATTTTCCAAAATATTTCTCAAGATTGTTGTGGGCACATGACAATCATAGTAACCCATACCAATATACGATCTCCAAACTTGATTGTGCTTAGCTATTTGCCGCAATTTCTCCAAGAGATCTGTTTCACCTAGAAATGTATTAGATAACAATCATGTCTTAGTACAGCTAATTCAAAGTTTGAAGCTTACAGGCATGCAAGTTAAGGTGTTTCTCCCCTAAAAGTGATGCTGGTGTCAGATTTTCACTTCATGGGTACAAGGATCCAAAATAGATAGTTTACGAGGTATAATGTTAGTTTCTAAAGAAACTGTGATGCTGTATTGGCATTATGGGGGAGTGAAACACAAAATCCTTGGTTTTATCAACAGAACTGAGTTGTTAACTAAAGGCAAATTGGCAACTGTAAAAAGTTTCTGTCAAAAACTGATGTTAAATTGTTAAAATGCCTGGTTCTTGCTGATCTGAGTAAAGGGACACAAAAGAACTTATGTGTGAAGTGAAAGTTCACCAAGAACATCTGTGAAACGGTCTGGCCCCTAAACAAAACTAAATGTTTTCCCCCACACCCTCAGGTAACAAACATCTGGTAATCTTGACAAATGCCCCTGGTTTCGTGTGGGTGTACTATGGGTGACAACCTTCGCCTGGTCGTTTGAATTCCGATTAATGCTAACCCAGGATTAAAACTTAACTGAGGATTGAATTTCTCTTGTTGGAAATGTTTTCAAAAGCTACACATGAAGACAAATCAAAGTTGAAACTATTAAATGGGCAAAAAATATATATTTTTTAAATCTGCAAAACTGGAATCAAAATTGATGCTAACCCTAGGTTAGCTTAATTGCGCTTTGAACAGCCCGGCCCTGAGGCCCTGGGCCAGGCTGTTCAAAGAAAGGTTAAGCTAGCCCAGGGTTAGCACCAATTTTGATTCCAGTTAAATATTAATCAATGGAGATTTTTCCAAAGTATTTTTGCCCTTTAGTTTCGTTTCTGACTTGTCTTCACATGTAACTTATAATTAGCTTTTGAAAACACTTCTAACAAGAGAAATGAAATCCTCGGTTAAGTTTTAATCCTGGGCTAGCATTAACAGGCTTTCGAACAACCGGGCCCTGGAGAAAACCACTGATTCGTGCATAAGCCACGAAAAAGTTTTATTAAACAAATAAATGCACAGGGCTTTTAAAATATATTATGGAATTTTATGGTACATGTTTCTCTTATAAAACTAATTAAAAGCATGACAAGAATTTAAAAAACAAGGAGCCCGTTGGGCTTCGAAACTGGCTCGTTTGGTCTCATTTTCCACCCGGTTTTCATTTTAGAGTCCACAATATACAATCTAGAGTCTATTAATATGCACAGTCCAGTCCACATTTACATTCCACAGTCCGCTTTACATTCCGCACTCTGCTTCAAAGAGGCTGCAATTTCAGGTCTATATCTTTTTCTTTGAACTTTGTATTGTTTTTTTCGCTTTAAAATCCTTGAAACCACCTACTACAAGGAATCAGGATTGTTTTAACACAGGCATTTTGGAGAATCGGTGACGGGGTTTCGAATAAATTAACAATATCAACATGATCGATCAAATAGCGTGACATAAATACGAGATGTTCGGAATTTGAACGTGACTCCACGGAGTAATGCTTGAGAACCTGCCGGGACGTGTTTTATTCAACGATGATTTGGTTAGAAAAATTCAACTCGCTTTCCTTTTACCAGAAATAGATCGCATCCGAAAATCACAGAGATTTAATTTTTAACAATTCCGTCGAAATTAGAAAGGTAAATATTTGAATTATAGTTGCCGACATCACTGATTACGCCATTTCTGAAAACCGGAAGTAAACTAGGTACGGTGTTGGCCGCAGCAAAACCGATTCCCGGGGCAGGTGACACGACAGAAACAAGGAGCCCGATGGGCTTCGAAACTGGCTCGTTTGGTCCCAGTTTTCACCCGGTTTTCATTTTAGAGTTTATATTAGCAATCCACAATATTTGTTTGAATATATATATATATTTTGTTTACTCTTTCATCGCCTTGCCGTAAGGATCAGTTTGCCGTTTTCTGATTTTCTACAAGTAATTATTGTACTGATCCAGGTCTACAACTGGGAGATCCGGCAACTCTCAACGGTTTGTCGCTGTAGTCTTGCTGATATTTTATATCACAATATACAATCTAGTATCTATCAATATGCACAGTCCAGTCCAGTCCACATTCACATTTACATTCCACAGCCCGCTTCAAGCACTCCTTAGGGACGGACTATTTTATTGTTAAGGGGGGGGGGGGGGGGTTGGGCAATTACTAAAAAAAAAATTCCTGCACAGCAAAAGTAAAGAAAAAAAATAATGCAAAGAGAGCGAAAGGAAAAAAAAGGTATGGAACAATCCCGAAAAAAATTCTTGCACAACACCCGAGACGGAAAAAAAATTCATGATCAGAAAAATTGCCCAACACCGCCACCTCCCCCACCCCCCACAAAAATAACATCGTACACCTTTAGTAGGCTACAATTTCAGGTCTATATTTTTTTCTCTGATGGACTCGGTACTGTTGGAAAAAAAAACGTAAGTTTAGAACTTAATCTTATTTTTTTTTTCGCTTTAAAATCCTTGAAACCATCTACTACAAGGAATCAGGATTGTTTTAACATAGGCATTTTGGAGAATCGGTGATGGGGTTTCGAATAAATTAACAATATCAACTTGATCGATCAAATAGCGTGACATAAATACGAGATGTTCGGAATTTGAACGTGACTCCACGGAGTAATGCTTGAGAATTGTTTACTCAGCAGTTCTGTGACCTGCCGGGACGTGTTTTATTCAACGATGATTTGGTTAGAAAAATTCAACTCGCTCTCCTTTTACCAGAAATATATCGCATCCGAAAATCACAGAGATTTAATTTTTAACAATTCCGTCGAAATTAGAACGGTAAATATTTGAATTATAGTTGCCGACATCACTGATTACGCCATTTCTGAAAACCGGAAGTAAACTAGGTACGGTGTTGGCCGCAGCAAAAGCGATTCCCGGGGCAGGTGACCCGACAGGCCGAAAAAAAAAAAAAAAGAGGGTATTTTAAGAACTGACTCGTCGAAGCGACGAGCCAGTTAACAAGTAGCCCGGTGGGCTTCGAAAATGGCTCGTTTTGTCTCAGTTTTCACCCGGTTTTCATTTTAGAGTTTTATATTAGCAATCCACAGTATACAATCTAGAATATATTCATATGCACAGTCCAGTCTACATTTACATTTACATTCCACAGCCCGCTTCAAGCACTCCTTAGGGACAGATTATTTTATTGTTAGGGGAGGGAGGAGGGGGGGGCGTTGGCAATTACCAGAAAAAAATTCCTGCATAGCAAAAGTAAAGAAAAAAATAATGCACAGAGAGCCAATGGATAAAAGGTATGGAACAATCCCGAAAAAAAATTATTGCACAACATCAAGACGGAAAAAATTCATGATCAGAAAACTTGCCCACACCGCCCCCCCCCCCCCCCCCCACAAAAAAAAAGTCCCTCCCTTTGTAGGCTACAATTTCAGGTCTCTATTTTTTTTCTCTAATCGGCTCGGTACTGTTAGAAAAAACACAAGTTTATAATTTTGTACATTTTTTTTCGCTTTAAAATCCTTGAAACCACCCACTACAAGGAATCAGGATTGTTTAAACACAGGCATTTTGGAGAATCGGTCATAGGATTTCGAATAAATTAACAATATCAACATGATCGATCGCGACCATAAAGGGGTAAAGTCGCGCACCCGAACCAGAAGGCTCATAACGGCCGGAGCTTAAACCCGGTTTCTATAGCATGAAGCGACTAGAAATATTGCTACTCCCCCCTGGATGGGATGCTAGTCCATCGCAGGGTTACCCCCAGCATTTTGTCACCGGTACCCATTTATACACCTGGGTGGAGAGAGACAGTGTGGAGTAAAGTTTCTTGTCTAAGGAAACAACACGACGGCAGAGACCAGGCTTCGAACCACCGACCTTCAGGTTGAAAGTCCGACGCGCTAACCACTACACCACCTTGCCGCCCACGGATCGCGACCATAGCGTGACATAAATTGGAGATGTTCGGAATTTCAACGCGACTCCATGGCGTAATGCTTAAGAATTGTTTACTCATCAGCTGACTTGCCGGGACGTGCTTTCTAAACTCAACTGTTTGACAATTGATTTGGTTAGAAAAGTTCAACCCGCTTTCCTTTTACTAGAAATAGAACACATTCTGAAATCACAGCGATTTAATGTTTAACAATTCCGTCGAAATTAGAACGGTAAATATTTCAATTGTAAATTGTCGTTTCGATGACATCACTGATTTCTGAAAACCGGAAGTAAACTAGGTACGGTGTTGGCCGCAGCAAAATTGATTCCCGGGGCAGGTGACACGACAGAAAAAAAAAAAAAAAAGGGTATTTTAAGAACTGACTCGCCGCAGAGCGGCGAGCCAGTTAAAAAATGATTAAAGGAAGCCATTCTATTTGTATGAGGTTGAACGTTACGTGACAAAATCGAACCTGGTGTGACATCACGTCATTGATTGGCTACAAGAAAATTTCCGATTACAAAATATATAACGCAACTCTGGAACGTTCCAACACAAAAAAATTCAGCTTGAATGTCTATCGTTGAAACATTCAAGTCCCAACATACAGTTAATGTTATTTTTAGGGCTGAAATCATGAAGCTCAATATTAATATTATGATGTTTATTTCTTCGCGATTGTTGTTAACTCTTTCCGGCGTTGTTTGCGTAATTTCCCGGCACTATGAAACGCGCCAAATAACTCTCTTCGCCTTTGAAGCGCAAATCGAAAAATCATAATCACGATTCTATTATTTTTGTTAAGCTGAGATTTCATTCACATTCCTGGAGTATTTTGGGATTTTATGTATTCTTTCCTTCTGGCTTCAAATTGAGTTATGCAAGCTCTCAGAAATGTAACATCATTATGCGGTCTATTAGGATGCTTCCATTAAGATTTAAGCTTATAATCAAAACTTACTGAGTGCTTCATCAAGATCGAGATCTTTGGAAAACTTGATTACAGACGGCAATGTCTTGTCGATTAACTCATCTATATTCTGAAAAGAAAATGATTCCAATATTAGCAAGCTTTCATTAAATTAGAATGCCATAAAAATGAAAACAGCGTGTCGCAGTGTGACATGGCGTCTTGAATTGATTTATAATATTTACCTGTAAATTTAAAGTTCGTAACATTTCTTTCTCTTCCATGGCGTCTGGACCAATATGTCGACATGTAAACGCATCTTTAGGTGCCGCGATCTGATCTAAACTAAATTTCTGGCTAGAGCTAGAAGAATAACGCTGCAGCGTAGTAGAAGCGGCGAGGCATCTCGATTGCGATGGCAAATCAATTGTCTTCCACAACTTGCTTGCGTAAACCCGGCGACCCGCGCGAAAAGCAGTGCGATACATGGTTAATTGTACGATCTGGAAAATACAACTTAATTTCGTCACAAACTGAACGTTTTTCGCGGAGAAACTGTTGGTTCAGTTGTGCTGGTAAAAAGGACCACTTGCGCCACTCGATTTCAATTTATGGGGTCTATGGACAAATATGGAAAGACCCTTTCTGCAAATATGGTAACAACATATTCCCACATGACCACAACATGAATTTGACAAAAGAACATTAAAAAATGTTGAACAGACGCCAAAAGAACACATTTGTGATCAAGTGAAAGCCTGGTTTTTATCAGTGACATAAGTACAAGCATAAGAATAAGCGGAAGCGTAATGGCGCTGATGTCCAGTGAAAACGGGCCCGATTTTAGCGCATACGCGGAATCATTAAAGTCATTAAAGATCGACTCTTATGCTCAGTTATGTCACGGTCAGGCCTGTTTTCGCTGGACATAAGCACTTCCGTTTGTGTTTCATATGCCGCTAGTGAAAACCTGGGTCAAGTGCATGTGAAAATCAAACAAAAGTTTTTTTTTCAATTTCGTGACTGCCGATGAAACAGTGAGTGATAGAACTGTAGCTGGATTTGGAACAGATGGAACACTCGCGCGAGTTATTTCATTCACGCGACTTCTCGCGAGTTTAAGTACTTTGGCGGGAAATCGGAAATTGAACGGCCTGGAGTACGAGTTGATTAAAGAAAATAAAAAGCCAACATAATAAAAAAATACAGTTGTGCAAAGAGTGCTAAAAAATGTAATCACTTTTCTATAAACATAAAATTGGGCAACAAAATTTAACATGTAGCTATTACAGTTCATTTTTCCCTGTTTTGATCAGAGAAGCAAATTGTTATCAGTGCAGTCTAGTAACATTTAATTCATTGTAATCTGTTTATTATGATTGCTTTAGTTTGTTGTTCAGTTGTTAACTTTCTATTTAATCTTACGCTTTTGCAATACTGTAATGATTTATAAAACCCGGCAATACCATCCAAAGAAATTTTATGGCTTGAAGACTCGTACTAACAAAAAACATGTACAAGAGCACGTTCCTCCCTAATGCTGTTGATCTGTAGAATGAACTTCCACCACATATCCAAGAACAACCGTCACTGAATCGATTCAAAGCCGCTCAAGATAGTCATTATAAATTGTATTTTTAAATTTACTTTAAATATTGCATTTATACACTGCACAAACAATGTTCAGTTTGCACTAGCACTACATTCACATGAAGGCCATAGCCTTTCTGGATTAAAGTTGTAGATGTCGATGTAGTCATGCAAATAAAGCTTGTTGTTGTTGTTGTTAAATTCAACCTGGAATCAGGTATTTTTTGTTGTTGTTGTTGTTTTTGCTTTTGCATATATTTTGATCCATATACATACCAGCATATTTTTAACACATTATCTTGTAAATTTTATGTCACATGTTTAAGTTACAATATTTATTGCTGTTATTGCAGATTTTTAGAAATTGCAGGGCCCCGATGGAGGACACCAACCTAATTGCTGATTGGACTACCCTGTTTAAATAAAGGTCACTTAATCCCTTATTTACTGGGTTAAACAACATTATGCACCCAATACAGGGAGAAATAAACTGTATTTGAACCTTCATGTGTTAAAGCCCGGTTGCTCTAACAACCCAGCTGGTACATCTCCTCAACAAGAACTCGAGGAAGCAGCATGCAAGCAAGCTCTTTCAAGGGTGAGGGAGCAGGGGGTGGGGGGGGGGGGGGGTAATGTGACATTGCAGCAATGTCTCACAAACAATGACATCCCAATAACTGACTCATGTAGCTTCCTGCTTTCTGCTCCCCCCCCCCCCACCCTATTAAAGCCTGTCTGCACAAGCAATTTTTTATGTGATTGTTATCACGCTCTCCAATGCAACTTTTGTCGCAAGTGTAAACTAGCAGCGATTTCCTGTGAAATTCGGGTGCAACATTTGCTTTGATTTGCTGTGATTTCCGAAAAAAATTGCAGCCAAGTTGCATTAGGTTTCAAACATGTTCAAAACCTCTGCGACAATGCGCAACAAATGGCACCCAAATTGCACTGAAGTCGCCGCCCGCTTACACATGCAATTTGAAGATGCAACTTGCCAAGACAAAAATTGCATCAACAACTGTAACAAAAATTGCATTAAGAAATCGCCTGTGTAAACGGGGCTTTAAACCCTCAAATGCTATAAAAAGTTGCTCACAGGTTTTCACATGTTAATTAGCTCACCCAACTCCAACCTGGGCTGCAATTCGAAATCCTCCATGTTATCATAAATAAATTAATATGTGATTCCTAATTTTTTATCAGTACAAGCCAAAGGTCATTTGTTGTTTCCTTTGTACCTTTAACATGGTGAAAGAAAAACATATTTCAAATTATACTCCTTATATACACTTTAATGATAAAATTTATTACAGGCGAAGAAAACATGTGATTATTATTATTATTATTATTTCCAGAATAACAGTGGAATGCTGTTAATAAGCCAAATTATGGGCCATAAGAATATATAGTCATATTAACAGCGAGAGTCTTTTAATAAGAAAAATATGATATGAGCCTTTTTGGACAAAGAAGGTGATGGCAAAATAAGGTGGTTTTATCAATGGAGGGATGGTCGTTAGGCACGGTTCTATTTTATTCTCTAAACCAAAGATATCCACTTTCTGAAATCCTGGCATTTCACCTCAATTCACCTCAAAGCCTTCTGTATAAGGAATTTGCGAGTAGCCATATTTTGTCTGTAAAAATTTTCTGTCTACATCTGGAAGAGGTTTTGTGACAGGGCAATGTTTGTAAAGCTGAAGCTAATGTAGGTTTCAGATCTCGTTTAGTTTGCTTGTTATACTGACACGCGCATGGGTGTTTACTATGTTGTCCATCAAGTTGTGGCAGAACATCTGGGTTTCTGGTTTTAGTCTAATGTACCTAAAAGAGAAAAATGACTGAGTACAAAAACGCCAGGAAAGTGAAAGTCAATGAGAGATGACGACAGCTTAAACTTTCACTGCTGTTGAACTGAACTTTGATCTGTTCTCAAGAGCCCTCAAAAAGCTCTTTTCTTGGTTATCACATGACGTCATAAAAATTACAAAATCTAAAGTATACGTCCTACAAAGCTGTTTCTAACATGGTATGTGGATACAAGTGTTATAATCTTTCACAAAAAGTTTCAGGTTTTAACAATGTCTTGCTTTCAATTTACAAAGGTTTTAAATGTGTCAAGCATTGCGTGACGCTATTTCCAATAAGCCGCGAAAATAAACAAAATTAAATCAGCTGAAAGTTATTGTTTGCATTATAAGTGCTTATAAGCCGAGTTAATGGAGCTTATAGCAAATTTATACAATATTTTTTGATGTGATTTTTGGTGTAATTAAGACTTTGAATTTTTGGCCGCCATCTTTGTGCCCCTGAGTGGGGCACAAAGATGGCCGCTCCATACATTTCTTACTAAAAATGTCTAATACTCGTTTGCCTATAACTCTTGAACGAAATGCTTTTGCGCTTCAAAATTTGGTCAAGATGTGTAGTTTTAAACTCTCTACAATTCCATAAACATTTTGGATTCGAAATCTATTTTTTAATGCTTCTGAATTTTGATATGACGTAAGTGAAAACCAAGAATATGGATTTGAAATGTGCATCAGTACAGAAGTTATGACATCATAAATATGTAGTACAGTATTTTGAAAAGGTTTCTTTAATAGCATTCTAACTTATAGAAAAAATAAATGAAGAGCCATTTTCAAACCCACTCTTAAAGAATACCTGCTGCATGTATTGTCAAACCTAACTACAAGTGCATTTGGCATGACAGAAGGGTCAGTGGCGAATGATAAATTCAAGGTTTTGTGAGACGGGGACAGTGGGGAGATTAGCATTTTTATCTGTGAGCCTGAGACTTACACTTTTTCTGAAATACGAGACTGCATGACACCAAGACTCTGAAACGGCTATTTGAAAAAAAAATAGAGACTTCGAGACTTGGGAGAACCGCTCAAAACATAAGACTGCAAGACTCATGAAATTTTGACTATAATTTTGCAGTTGAATATTAATACTGATTGATATGAATCTAGACATATTAAGAAACCACTCAGTATTTTAACAGTTAGGGTCAGGCAGGGTCAAAGTTTATAAGCTTGATCAATCGAGAGACTAGGCATGAACGTCACAAGACTAAGGCATAGCCAATAAAATTCGATTACATCAAAGTTTTTTCACCAAGTATACGTATTGCTCCATGCCTAGTATTTTACCGAGTTCCTAGATATCTAGACCACTCCATATGGCAATTACGATTTTTCATGCGTTTGTTTATTGATTTTCCTGTAGTCATTTCTGTCTGATTGATCGGCCATTAAATTACCAGTGTTGTCAATAAATTATTCTTATAGGATTTAATAAATTGCCTGATTCCCAAACATCGCTCTTGAGTATATTTCTGTGTTTAGAGATCCACAATGTTTGAAATCTGTGTAATCTGAACTGAGCCTTAAATATATAATAAAGTACTAACGGAGTACATAATGAACATTCATTAATTTTGTAATGAACCAAGGCAAAAATTAGGATTTGTATGGAGTCATCAGAGCAAAATGGTGCAATAAGATGCTGATTTTTGGCAAGCGGGTATTTTTTCTTGTGCCCTTTCCAAATATCAAATCAAATCCCATAATTCCACAAACTTTAGTTTTTGTGATGTCACACTTTAGTACTCTATTTGACATGTAGAAATATGCAGCTTAATATTTACCCTCTAAGAATGCCATTTCTTCATTTTCATCAACGGTTGTGTCTAGATAATATAAAAAACGTAACGATTAATTTATTCTGCAGCAGTTAAAGCTTCACAGTCTTTTCATAATTATACATTACAGGATACTCTATTGATGTTCAAAAATATTTAAAAAAATCCTAATTTCTAGTGTAAAATGTTGAGTTATTTTATATGGGTAAATGTATTTTAATCTGACTCTTTTAAAATAGTAAATAATATTTTTACTAAAAATAGCTTTCATAAAAATTTCTAGAACTTTGTTAGCTAAATGTTTAAGTAAGGAGCTCACAGCTCAGTTTTAAGCAGTTTTAAGAAGCAGTTTTGCCAAGGAGTGAAGGCATGATGATCTAGATGTTAGCGCATAACTATGATCGGACTTTCAACCTGGCCTCGGTTGTTCAAAAGGTGGATAGCGCTATCCACCGGATAAATCACTATCTAGTGGATACCACAATTGGTTTTACTAACGCTTAGCGCTATCCACCTTTTGAACAACCGGGGCCTGAAGGTCAGTGGTTCAAGCCTGGTCTCTGCCGTCCTGTTGTTTCCTTAGACAAGAAACCTTGCCCCATGTTGTCTCTCTCCACCCAGGTGTATAAATGGGTCTGGAGACATATTGCTGACCAATAACCTTGTGATGGCCTAGCATCCCATCCAGGGAGGAGTAGTAATAATCTCAGTCACTTCATGCTAATATACGAAATGGAATGCGCTATTCCCTGAGGGACTCTGATAACAAACTAGTCGTCCCGTTCTCACGAACTAATTACATGAAAAATAACTTTAGTTATAGCGGAGCAGTTCTCTGGAACAGCCTACCCTGTGATATGAGAGAAATGAAATCTCCAAGTCAATTTAAACGTTCAGCTTATCTGAATTTTTAATTTAAACTACACACGGCATTCATGAAAAACAGGTCATTAGATTAATTGTAGTTAGCTTTGTAATTTGTTTAGGCTAGTTAGGTTAGCTAGGTTAGGTTCCTGATGATTTTACCGTGTTTAAATAAAGATTTACAGTTACAGCTACAGTATGCTACAGAAACCAGGTTGAGCTCTGGCAGTTTTTTATTGTGAGCCATTAGGTTTGTGAAGACTTACCCTTTCCCAAGGAGTGTACTTGTAAGACTAAGTAGTTTTCAAGTGGCTGGGTACCAAATCAACTAAAGTCAGGCTGTGTACTGTGCTAAAACCAGTGTCTGTGTGACCACAAGTACCCCAAGCTCAAGTGATGTTTAGACAAGTGTCTCTCTTTTAGGGAGGAAGAAACAGTGGAACTAAAACTCGCTGGAATTGCTCTGAATCGACCCAGAAAACACTCAAGACACAAGTAAACACACAAAGAAAATCAGGTGAGCCATTTTATTCAAATAACATTCCTAATTTTACGCTCAAATTCGAAGTGAATTTTCCCCATACAAATCCTTATAATTTGGCTATTGTGCAACAGTTACCATGATGTTCAAATTACAACATGTAAACATCACTTGAGCTTGGGGTACCTGTAGTGTGACCAAAGTTGCTATAATTAAGTCACAAACTACTCTCTTCGACAATGAATCTTGTAACAGATCAAATCTTTTAAGAATAACACAATATGCTCAAAAATCAAAAGTCATCTCGTACACTTACCCAAATCCCTCTTCTGTATTGTTTTTCTTTTTCCAACAACAGTTCTTTTGTATGCCTCTTTAGCAAAATATTCAACAAATAGCTCCTAAAATGTATTGAAAAAATAAATAAAAAGGAGATCATGAAGAACTGAGCTGTAAAACTTTAAAGTTTTCAGCTTCAAAGCTACAACCTATACTTGCATTTAAAATACTATTTACAGGGCTAAAAATTAAAACAAAAAAAACCCTGAACATTTTTTACTATTTAAGTCATCTTCTGGGTAAAATACTGTCCACTACATGCACATTACATATGTTTTTAGTGATTCCAGTGGGAACAGTCTTGCTATGTACATTAAGAATACAATACAATACAATACAATACAATACTTTATTTTCACATTTCCATGATATTTTTGTTACAAGAAAATATATATCTAGCTAAACTAAAATTACTAAAACAATGGGACGAATAACTAAATATAAATACCATTTAATTTTGAGGAAATGCCTAGCGTCTAAGTTAACCATTCAGTTTTCTAGTTAGACACTAGTCTTGCGTAGTATCAATTCACATGTAAACTTGTTTGTTCAAACCGGGACTCATTGTTGTATCACTAGGCCTTCATTGGGCAGTACAAAGGATTCTTGCGTAGGTCATAACGAGGGTTTGTATGTTCATCAAGCATCAAGCAAAACGAAATAAAGCCGATAATGCTAAGAAGAAATACATGCACTTTAAATCTTGTCACCCACCGGGAGTCAAGAACGGTTTCTTCAATGGAGAGGCCGTTAGACTCCTCAGAATTGAACGAACTTTTCAAAGGAAACTTTCGAGGAAAACATCAATAAATTCAAATCAAACCTACGGCTAAGAGGCTACCCTAACAATCTCATCGAGAAGGTGCTCTCAGAAGTAAAATTCTCTAACAGAAAGTCAGCTCTCAAAGACAAAACAAAAGCTTGCAAAAAAATACATGTATTACCCAATACAACCCATGTGTACCTAACGTAAAACAGATCCTCATGGACAAATGGCATTTAATAGAATCACAACCTTTACTAAGACAAATCTATAAAGAGCCTCCCCTTATTTCACACAAGAGGGGTAGATCTTTTATAAGATATACTAGTCAGGGCTAAACTGTAAAAGTTAAACCAGCAAAAAAACCGAGTGAACAAAGGTCATAACAACCACACCACGCGCTAGTAGGATTTGTGCTAGGCTAGTGCTAGGCCCGCCAACACCCTTTATTTCATTTTAAGATTGACGTGAATTAACATGCAATCCTTCCAAAAAAAATTGAATACAATATCAATGCATTCAATAGGGAGGCCTACGCCGACTCTACGTTGTTTTGTTACCATTTTAATGCGGGATTACTCCTTTAATATTTACGTGACGCATGATTGGTTAAAAATTTTCTCCGTGATGTGTGATTTCACTTAAAAATTTGGCGTGATGCGTGATCGGTACCCCTCCTTTGCCACCCTCTTCTTATGGTCTTACCAATGTAATTAATGGCATTAATAGCAAGGATTTTACAAGTTATAAATGTAGATGTAGAAATATTTAATACCATAAACTTCGAAACAAAGTAACCCCCCCCCCCCCCCACTTTTCCCAAAACTTAAAAAAAAACCTTGACCCATCACATGAAAATAAGCCCCCTTTTCAATTCTTTTTCTCTACACACAGCTCAATTAATTAAAGTTTTAATGGACATTATCTGTTTCTAAAAGCTCACAGTTTTTCTTGAGCTTCGCTCACGGAAAAACGTTCCCTTCTCGGAACAGATAATGTAGGCAGAGTGTAAAAGTTTAAAAGGCTT
The DNA here is from genome assembly GCA_022457155.1 of Cladopsammia gracilis. Lineage (NCBI taxonomy): Eukaryota > Metazoa > Cnidaria > Anthozoa > Scleractinia > Dendrophylliidae > Cladopsammia > Cladopsammia gracilis. The sequence continues at coordinate 927,793 of JAJGOT010000206.1, forward strand.
CATTTAACTGAATGGCACCTACAGCTACAAGAGGGCCTTGGTGGGTTTACAATGTTGTAAAGCCAGCCGAAATTCTACACATGCCCCACCCCCTCCTGCAGCAAAAATCAAGCTAAGTGACATGATATTTAACTTAAGCTTATGTGAAAATTTGGGAAAAAAACTGATATATTTTAGACTTACTGCGGCCCTGGTTAGAAGGAATACCGACTCTCTGTTAGCCAAATGCAGGTCAGGATCAATTTTCATCATATTACGAACTCGAGTTTGCGGAAACTGTGTTAATCTTACGGCTGTAGATTCTTCATTTTGCAAGTTCCCTTCCGTAGAGTCAGCAAGCTGCTCTGTTATGTCCGCCATCTTGAATCTGAAACTGGCGGGAAAAAAAATACTCGTCTCCAGTCCTTCGCTGTGGCATGTATTTAGAGACTTCCGCCGGAAGTTCTGAAAGAATTACTCACATTTCAGCAGTCCTGTGTCTTTTCTGTTCGTTTCTACCTAATGTGAGCAGTGTAAGTTTTCTTGAGATAAATAGAACTTTATTTAGTCGAAATGCACTTTTCCTATAGCCCATGGTGGTGGCATAATTTTTGGCATAACTCAAGTACCGCATCATCGGAGACCCAGGGGCAATTAGTTGCAGCGCGACGAAACTCGGCGTTCGCCGTTCTTGAAAACTTACGCCGATTTTCGTCGTGCCGCAACTAATTGCCCTTGGGTCTCCGCGGATGCAAGCACCCGAGCATAATTTTTCAAAAAAGCACTGCTCGAGCATAATTATACGATTTTCGCACTTTCTGAAGTATTTAAGCAAAAAATTTTATTCTTGTTTATTATAAAAGTGCTATTTTAGAAGCAACTTAAAAGAGTAGCTATTATTAACTGTTTTAATTACTTGTATTCACACTTCAATGTGAATATTTCTTACTGAATATGATTGTTATTCATGAGTTTTGCCGTAGTGAATTATTGAAATGATTAAACTTTTCATTCACCCATGCGCAAATCATACCAAGACGATATTTGAATTTTCTTAACGATCTTTTAGTTTGCTGCTCTGTCGAAACTCTTCATTGATCGCTTAAATTTAGACTATCAAAGCAACGTTCTCCAGGATTTTGTGGCACTGGTGGGAAGAAAGAAATAAGTCAGGCATACAATGAGGATTAAGTGCACGAATTGTACAATCGATACTGCACAGGTCAACACTGCAATGGACCTCATGGTGTCAGCGTCTCTCTAACAAGGAAAATGGTTCCGTTCATAATTACTTGCGTCGAGACCCACGATTCTTAAGGTTATTCTCCCTTTAAGACTGCTTGTGATAAATACGGTGTATGAGGTAAGTAATATCTGATGTAATAAGTAGAACCATCGAAGCCAAAGCTAAATTAGCCTAGACAATAGGCATTTTTCTTTTCTCCCGGCTGCGTGGCTCGCGCTCGCTTCTCGCGCTTCGCGCTCGTTTCTTGCGCCTCGCGCTAGCGTACCACAGAAGCGCCTATTGTGCAGGCTAGGGCTAAAATAAACCTTTATAATTCACGACATTTTGAGTATTAATCATAGACCAAATTAATTTCTCTTCACCGACATCCAAGCTTATCTGTCGTTCATTACGCCAGGCACTTTTATAGAAGTAAAAGTACTTTTGATAACGAAGCTGCGTTGAAACGTATTATATTTTTATTTCAAATTTGCTCTCCCCAGTTGATAATATGTAACTACAAACAAAGTCAAGTGGTAGGAAAGTTGTGAAGAATTGCTACTCTATTTAGAAATTATTCAAAAGTCCGAATTTAAAGATGATGACTGATCTAAAGTTGTATAAATGTTGTTATATATTTCCGATGATTACCTTTTCATTTGTATAGTTTTAATTTGCTGATCGAATCTATCTGCCATGTCTAGTAGACCGGGCACTTTTACAGCAGTGATAGTACTTTTAATAAAGAAGCTGCGTGAAAACGTGCTCCCTCATATCAAACACAAGAAAAGTATTTAATCATGATATCCAAACACCAAAAAGTGGGTTGAAAAACGAGGCGCAGCCGAGTTTTTTTGCCCACTTCGAGGTGTTTGGATAGCGGATGAAACACTCTTTTGAGTGTTTGATATAGCTTCTCAAACTGATCATTAAGGTCGCGGGGGATACCTGGTTATGAATAAATTCATAAGGCAAAATTTTAGCAGGGGTGTCACTTTGAAAAACGTTATATCGTGAACGTTTGAAAGCCGATTTCGCTAACATTTAACAGGGATATTGGAGAATAATGGAAGTGCATAAGGATTGTTTTTTATTGAAGGGATCGCGCTTTGCGTCAGTGCTGTAAGCTACTAAAGTAAGTTTGTTTTAAAACGTGGTTTTGTGTCCAAGTTTGCTCCTTGACAAGAACACAAAGCAAGTTGATTTCGCCACTTACTGATCCGTCAAAACGTCTATTGTGTCATATCTGACTCCGATTTTTTTATTTCAACTTTAATTAAAAGTTATTAGCTTTTAAAGGAGTAAAATTGTCCATGTTAGAATTTGAAGCCTCATATCTTCCCTTTGAAAGCCTATTTTAAAATTTTAGGTCAGATATGACAATCTACAATACACCTAGTTTACCTTTCTGCAGTGTCAACTCATGAAATTCTCTATCCGCGCTGAATTCTTGGACACAAAATTGCTTGTTTTTACGCTTCCGAAGGCTTCCCGAGCAAACACGAATGAAAAAAAATATATATGGTAATTTTACTAATTTTAATCCACGGGCTTTTGTCAACACTTCATGCAGGAAGAACAAAGCGTTGACACGCTTTGCACGTGCAATTATTGACGCAGAAACATTACAGAGCCTGTTCGTGAATATTTCGCGGTTTTCGGTATCAGCCGTCGCACTTCGTGCATACTCTTTTCATAAATGCATACTGATGAGCGGAACCTGTCCCCCGCGACCTTAAATGTGGAGAAAACGAAGGAATAAAATCGCTAAAATCTATGCAAATTATATCCTTCACGGTAGTGATTTCCTAAATTATTATTATTAATGAGATTTAGAACTTAATACTGTCTTCGGTGAATCATTTACCTTGGTCAATAAGAACACCATTGTAGTGTCTTGGTATAAAAATATTATTTATGAATTGGCAATAACGAGTTCGTTATTATTGCGTTAATTTACCTTTTCTTGTCCCAGTTTTGCAGATAACAAAGCCGAGAATTGCTAAGGAACAAAGAATCAGTATCAGTCTATTAGTCTGACAGAAAAAGCAGGAGATTTGCAATGTAAGTACTTATGACAAATCTTCTCTTTCTCCTGCATTAGAGGAATTCGTCAATAGCGCGAACCCAGAGATTATTGCGGAAAACAATCTTTAGTAAAAACCTCGGTGAAAGAAATAACTAAACTTGCCACGCCACACTAGGCTTATTTTGAAATTCAAACTGAAGGTCTCTTTTATATCAATTTGATTTAATGTCTTTCCCTTTTTCTACTAGAGGTATAAAGATGACATCCTATCGCAAACCCAGTACTCAGCAGTAATAGTCTGGAAGATGCAAAGAACAAATAATTTTACGTTCCAAACAAAGTAAGAGGTACGCAAAACTCTGATATTTTAATAACATTCCACATACAAATAGACATCAATCTTGCCAGTTACCTTGCACTCAGGATCTGTTTTATTTGTCTATCAGGCACAGTCAAGCAAAAACAGAAATATCATGAACACGCGCGAGGCAATTGTTTCGCGCGTGTCCCCTGTCTCGTTTATCGCTCGGCCACCCTATGACTGGGGATATCTTCTTAGGTCTCAGCTTAGCAAGCCTCTTTATATCGTCCAGGATAGAACATCTCATGTACAGGCATGCCTTTCTTAAACGTTCTAAAAACCTTTTTGACCCAAAATGCCAAGTTTTGTACAGAATAGATTTTTAATGGTTTCAAGCAGAGTTTATAATAGCTTTAGGGGTCGAAATTTATTCGTGAGCTTTGAGAAACCCATATCAAATGTAGACAAGAGAAACCTAATAGCTCTTTTTTCTTCTTTCGATTGAACATAAAAATCGAATTAGAAAATTAAAACAAAAGGTTAGAAAATAACCTTAAGTGGCGGAAATAACTGAATTTCAATCCTTTACAGGATGCCAAGTTAAAGGTCAGGATTCAAGATACTGTACGTCCAACGCGATTTGCAAGGCAAGATATAATTCTATTCATATCATGTAATGCAAATTAACACAAAAGTCATTCATTAAATCCGTTACCACCAGGATTCAGACTCGGGTCATATTGACAGGTGGCAACCTCAGCTACCTAGTTTGTTTTGCCGTTAGATTCAACTGCTAAAGTAACTAAAGAAATCGAGTACACAATTATCGATAAAACAAAATCAATAACGGAAAGATGGCCAGTAGCTGCAAATGTGGTGACCCAAAGCTAGGTGGAGGGTTTCGTGCGTTCCACTTGGTGCTTGTATCACTTTCTCGTCCCGTAGGTATGGAGTACAGCTTGGAGTGTTCTACGACGTCCCTGTCCCGCAAGGTGAAACCGGGGACATTCTAGCGGCATTGCACACGGGTACAGTTATCGCAGATCAACGCAGTTGACTGGACGGCTCAATCCAGAGCTAACCGATACTATACTGTACTGTGATCGCCTAGGATGGCAGGTAGTTTCATCCGGGTTCACACCGGATAATAGATCACCGGCAATCAAGTACTACCGCCGAACGGACGGTCTGTATTCAAGCGGGGGTCACAACTTTTTTTCAATTTTCTGTATCGCCGAAAATCCCAAAATATAACAGCTGAAAATCAGATTGCAATTTCAGATTATTTAATAATAATGGTGTAGTAACTTAGCTTGAAAAAGTCATTTATAAACTACGCATGAACAAATGGATGAATGAATTAAACGGCCATCCTTGAAATATCGATGACCCAGGAAGTTGCAAAATAGAACACACAATATTAAATTCTGCCTTGCATGGGATTCGAACCCGTAAAGTTTGCCATATGTTGCAAACTAAACTGACGTTCAAGCAATTTATCTGGTATTATTAAATTGTCTTTTGTAGAACATCACAAACAATAACACTAGAAGATCATGACTTTTCCATATTTACTTTTGAAAAATTGACATCCGATCATTATAACCAGTAGTGACTTGCTGTGTTTTACAAGTTTTCAGAGCAACATTTATGGCTTCTGCACCAAACTATCATCCATCCAAACCCAGGATGAAAACGGGGACATCTTCTGGCAGGCCGCCGACGTTAAATGGCACAGTTGAATGGAGGGTAGCTCAACCCAGAGCCAACCGATAGTATATGTATACCGTGCTGTTATGAAGGCAGGCTTTTTATTGGGTCACTGGCGAGCTCTATCATGGCTGCCACTACCGCCAGGGGACAGTGCGTGCTGAAGTGAGGGTCATATAATTTCGTTTTAATTTTTTGAATCAAAAATGCAAATATTATATTGAAATTTCTTATTGCTCTGTAATGTAATGTAATGTAATGTAATGTAATGTAATGTAATGTAATGTAATGTAATGTAATGTAATGTAATGTAATGTAATGTAATGTAATAATTTTACATTAAAATGTGAACTACGGATGAAAGAATAAATGAGTTAGTTAAAATGATCATGGAAACCTAGTTGGCCTATACAAACAGTTATCAGTAAAGCACTCAGTTGTAAAGAATTCAAGCCTATGCTGCAGTTCAGTTTGCCATAAAAAATGATATAAGAGCTGCCGTAATTGAAACAGCTCTACCACTAATTGCCTACGGAACTAGGCCAATTGCAGGAGTTGCAATTATTTTTGTCTATTGTGGGTATCACGGACAAGAACTGGAGATGAAAAATTATCAAGAGTTGCATTAGGAGAACTGCCACCTTTTCATAACTTGTACTGACTGATTGCGTTTTAAGTTTGCAGATTGCAACAATATTTATCATCAGCTGGAAAGAGAAATATTCAGTGGAATGACAATAAAACTGAACATGTTTTGAGTTGGAATGAGTTGGAATGAGTTGGAACTTCTCTCACCACGTTTGGCAGGTTACAGTCATAACGACAAGTTAATTCAATCGGTATGTTTATATGACGTATTTATGACAACTAGGCCAATCATCACCAGCAAGTGACTTTCAAGACAAAACTGTTAACGTAAATCTTCTTTGTGGAGATAGGAAAACTCCTCGGAGCTAGATGAGAACCACTAATAATTAACAATTATTGGATGAGGTTGAGCATGATAGCGATAATTATCAAGGCCAAAGTTTGTGTTATCTGCCGAAGCCGAAGGCTGAGGCGGATAACACAAACTGAGGCCTTGATAATTATCGCTATCATGCGAAAACCGAATCCAATAATTGTTTTATTATGCATTTTCCTGAGCTGCACTTGTAAAGACAAGAGCGCGCACAAAAAAGTGATCAATGCACAGCAGTCAACTTGTAAGTAAACAACTTACGCCACTTTTGCATGCATAAAACTATTGTCTGTAGGTATGACGTCACTTCTGCATGCATAAAACTATTGTCTGTAGGTATGACGTAACAGAAACAGCAAGCAATAATTAGCTGCGTGCTTATAGCCAATCAAAATCGAGCTAGTGACACCAATGTATAATAATAATAATTTAATAAACAAACTTCAGTACACGCCTATCCAAAGAAGTCCGGATTGGAAACCTGGGGAACAAATGGTGTGTGTGTCTGTGTGTCTGGCTGGGATTGGCAAGGGGCTGTTGGATTGGAGATGGGAGGGAGGGAATGGGTTATATGAATGTTCTCACTGGCAATACATGCCAATAACGTTTGTAAGGCGAACTTCAATATCCACTTTCCCGCCATTAGAGTTTGATCATTTATTGCTTACTCTGGTGGTTTCAATTTTTGTTTTCAGGTTCGTCTTGAAACTGAACCAGATTCGTTACAAAAATACGAAAATAACCTTTATTCTGAGGGAAAACGGATTGTTTGCTAAAGAAAACAGCACAAATTCATGTAAGCATGCCTCGAAAAGTGATATACGTAAAATATGGGGACTATGTTTCTCACTTTTGGGCGGACATTATAGCATTACCAATGCTGAAGGTCTCCCAGGGGTTTCGGGGAACAAGGGAACATGGGCAATTTCAAGGGGAACAGAGAAAAAAATAGGGAACACGGGAACCTTGAAAGAGTTTTGCGGATCACGGGAACAAACATTGTCAACATTGTGAAGGGGAATCTGACAAAAAATTGAAATAAAAGACGTAAAAATCACTTTTCTGACCTTTGTTTCGACATTGTCTCTTTTTAAAATCGATTTTGCGTCATCTGCTATTTGTGAATACAACCAACAGTCTGCAGAATATGGCAGAACTCGACAAAATCTCGCGCGTGCAGAGCCATTTTTAGCCGTATACACCGCGTGCAATACGACCGGAAGTCCAGAACTCACGCGTGCATAGTTGATGATGTCGCTTAAAATAATAGAAATATTATAAAAGAATTCATCTTTCTTAATCAAAGCAAGCATTAAAAAAAGGTGAACACGATTTTGCCCGGCTGCTTTGAACATCTAAACCTTCTTTTTTCGCCAACAAGTTAAATAATTTACTAACTTGACCTTTTTGATGTGTTCTAAAAAATGAAGCATATTTTAATTTAAACTTAAATACAACGAAGTTCTTGCTTGTTTACCCCCCCGATTCTGGCGTGCGAAATGAACGTTTAGAAAAAAGGCTCGTGCGTGCAATTGTCATACTCTGGAAAATGGACTGAGCCACTGCCGACCATTTTCTTAATGTGCATGGATGACCATGGTCAAGAAACACAACAAGGGATCGGTGCAGCAGCGCGCGGACTTTTCGCGGGAATATTGACAATCAAAGTGAAGCAATTATAGTCGACCATGACCGTGGTACAAATGGTTACGCGTAATTTTTTTTTTTTTTTTTGGGGGGGGGGGGGGATTTTTCTTTGGGGGGGGGCAAGGGTCGATCAGATTGGTAAGGTAGGGAACAAGTGAGGAAAAATGATGAGAACAAGGGAACACAAGCCAATTTTTGATGGGAACAAGGGAACATGGACCCCCCTGGGAGACCCTCAATACTGTGTCATGCAGCATTCCTTTTGTTCAGCAACAAGGTCTTTGGAAACGAAAATGCTTATTAGTTATGATCAGGAGGCGCGGATAATGGTAGTTGAAGAGCTTGAAGAACACGAGGCCGAGTCTAGTGAAATCCGTCATCCGTCTACTGATTTTGTATCTTTTCTATTTTTAGGACGTTTCCTTGGTCATGAAGTCACCATGAAGTTGTTTGGCTGGATTTCAAATGAGTGAAAAGTGATCGACATACGCTAGCCTTTCAACCAGGTTCAATCTATTGGAAAGAATCAAAGACAGACAAAGCTGCTGTTCATGAAATCAGAACACGAATAATTTCATTTTCTGACCACGATATAATTATAAAATGCGTGGAAAAGAGTTGGAAGAATTTTCATATTGGTGGCATGAAAGTGATTGCAAGTAATATGTATCGATGAAGAGTTTTTTTGCTTCGAAGGGGAAACAATTTTTGTTAATTAATATAGTAGAAAAAGAAAAATTCGATTTAGCTGTTGCTCTCCAGTCTCGGTTTTCAAATTTCAGGTCACGAGTAAGAACTAGAGTTTACTATGTACAGTACGATATTTTCTACAGGTCTTTGTTTCAAGTAACCATATTTTCTTATACCTATTTTCTTACAAGGTGTAATTCACATGGCTCGGTTTTTTGAAAGCTGATTGATACTAATCCAGGACTTTAAAATTAAGCCAAGGTTTTGTTTCTACTGAATTCTATACTTTCTACTTGCGAGTGAAATTAGCCACAACGAAATATGAATGAAAGCCAGACAGAAAACCTCATTGAAAAATATAACATTGAATTAAACAAAATAAAACTAACTGAACACTAAACAAAAATAATTACTCAATCTAAAATTAAAGAAATAAAAGACTACTTTACATGCAATATAGTTATTATATCAATGCGTTAGTAAACATCGACTTTAAACTCAGTTTTGAAACATGTCAATGTGGATTTCTGTCATTTTCTTGCCTTACTTTCATACCATCCTATAATAAGTACTTTGAGAAAGAGAGAGACGCAAACCTCGGATGAACACGCGCTATGATTAGTTTCCGAAATACCGAGCCAATTCAAGGACAGTATTGTTCAGAAAAAAGCTGGATAAAAACAAGATAATTGAATTGAACAGTTTCTCGACATTTTCCCATATCATTCTGTAACATTTTAATGCAATTCAATAAAATATTTTCATCGACTTTGGCTTGGGTAGCAGTCATTTTTCGAGGCAATAAGGCCTGGAATGCATCGTAGGGGACTGATAAACATTTTCAATATTTTGGAAAAATTAATTATATGCTTAAAACTGGTCACATATACAGCATCTTGTTCCTCTCGCCTGGCTTTCTTGTTCTCTAAAATGACTGCTACCAGGCCTCATTAGCCTTCTCTTATTTTGTTTTAGACTCGCTGCGAGCGAGTAGAAAGAGGAAATTATTATTGTTTTAGGCTGAGCCTTAAAACAACTATTAAGCTATGATAAACGCGGGTTCAAAATTTGTTGATCAGCGACTGCTGTTTAACAAATGTTGAATAGTTTAATTATCATGCCAAGTTGAATGTTGAAATAGGCCATTCAATAGGTTGAACGTTGTGAAAACAATAATGACAGGCTCTATTCTGTTAAACTGACAAGTTGCAACTTGTTGAACATCGTCAGTCAATCGTTTTAAAATGTTGAACGTGTTTTCTACTCATTCAACAAGTTGTGCAACATCGTTCAACACTTGTTGATCAACAAATGTTGAAGATGTTGAACCATGCATCATTTACACCCATATCAACTTAATGCCCTGTCATTAACTCTCAATTGCGCTCTCGTCCATCATTCAAAGTATCTTGTACAGGATCATTCACTCTCGTGTGCTCTTAATTATCAACTCTTCTTTATACCAACAACGTTAAGCGCTCTTATCTATAGCAACATTCGTGTGTTACTCCACAAACTTTCATGCGTGTTAATCAACTTTCCTCTCTTGTAAACCTTAATTATCCGAGTGCCCTCTAATCAGCACTTAATTTCGCTATCGTAAACCCTAGCAAGCTCTTGTCAACTCTCATGACGCAGCATTCGCTCTTGTTACCTCTCATTCAACATTCGCTCTCGTCAAGCTCTGTACTTTTATTACTTCACAAGTGCTCCCATGCGCTCTTGTGAAATCTCGTGCGCTTTCATCCATCCGTCTTTATCGCTATTGTTAACCCTCGTAAGTTGTCTTCTACATTTAGTGAAGATTCGTTCGCTTCTTTCCTCATCATGCGTTTTCTTAAACCCTTTTCAGCTGTTTTTGAATCTCAGACGTTCTCGTCAACATTCGTTCGCTCTCATTGTTTATCATTCCTTTTTTGTTAAACCTCGCACGATCATGATGTGGACTATCAAGCTTTTTTTTTTCGCTGTCTCTCATTTCTGCACTTGAGTTTTGCGCAGTCGTTAGCTATATGCACTGTCATTATTTCTTATTCCCTCTCGGCAATTGTCATATTCTATCGTCAACTCTCATCCCCTCTCGTGAAGTTTCGTATGATTTTGTCAACTCTTACGGGTTCTCGGCAATTTTCTTATGCTTTTGTCATCTCTTACGCGATTTCGTAAACATTCGTACGCCGTCCTCCACTTTAAGACTTGTCAGTCAACCTTCGTTCGCTGTTGTCAACTATACTTCACACTCGTCATTTTTAATCGCCCTCGTCAACTCTCATGCACCTTCGGACACTGTCGTCAACTATCATGCGCTCTCGCCTCTCATTCGCTGTCATCAACATTCGGATACTGTCGTCAACTATCACGCGCTCTCGTTCTCATCAACCTCCTTACACTGTCGTTAACTATCGCGCGTTTTCGTCATATCTTATTCGCTGTCGTCAATCCTTTTACACTGTCGTCAACTGTAATGCGCTTTCACAATCTCTCACTGATTCGCTCTCATCAACGCCTGTCTCTCAGCGCCTGTCGTCAGCTATCATGGGCTCTCGTGATTTCTAATTCACTCTCGTTAACTTTGGTAAGATCCTATGCCGGCTCTCGTGAATCCATGACTCTTTCGTCAACCCTCGTGCACTCTAGATCTAGTCATCTCTTGTACGCTCTCGTCGACTATTTTCCACTCTCGTCAACCCCAGTGCGCTTTCATCAAGTATTATGCACTCTCGCCAACCCTCATACGCGGTCCTTTAAATTCGCATGCGCTCTTTTTATCTCTCACTTCACGGTTGTCTCTTCAAGTTCTCGTAATTTCTCATGCCCTTCAAACGCTCTCATCAATCGTATGTGCTCTCTTCAACCGTAGTATATCTTCATCAACTCTCGTACCCTCTCACCAAGCCTCGTGCGCTGTCTCAATTTTCATACACATGTTTTTTCGTGCACTCATCTGCGCTCTCGTTGATACGCACACACTATTAGAAACTCCTTTGTGCTCTTGCAACTTCGTACGCCAACTCGACTCTCGGCGGCTTTTGTCAGTCAGTTCATACGATTTTATCAGTAATCATGCGCTCCCATCATTTATTTTAAATATGCCCACTCGTCAACCTTCGTACGTTCTCATCAACTTTTCCGCGCTCTCGTCGGCCCTCGAAGGCTCTTGTAAACTCTCATGCCCTCCTGTCTACCTTGATACGCTGTCGTAGACTTTCTAGCCTTCTCGTCAAACTTCATTCGTCAGCCTATTGCACTGCCCATAAATATCGCACGCTCACATCAACTACCGCGCGTCCTTGTGAACTCGTTTTTATACATTATATGTAATTAATCGATATAGATTTATTTACACGTGCGCGTTTTAAAGAAAGGAGTTTTTAACCCCTCAGCGTTACTGTATGTGTCTAAAAATATGATTGATTGATTGATTGATTATTCCACAGGCATACCATCCTCTATTTGTGTGTTGTGCTGTGCATGTGCAACGGCCGAATCAGTTTAAAAAAAATAGCCTCACACCACAGGCTTACCATCCTCTGTTTGTGTGGTGTGCTGTGCATCTGTAATGACCGAATCAGTTTATAAACTTGCCTCACACCACAGGTTTACCATCCCTGTTTGTGTGGTGTGCTGTGCATCTGTAATGACCGAATCAGTTTATAAAACTAGCCTTACACCACAGGCTTACCATCCTCTGTTTGTGTGGTGTGCTGTGCATCTGTAATGCCGAATCAGTTTATAAACTTGCCTCACACCACAGGTTTACCATCCCTGTTTGTGTGGTGTGCTGTGCATCTGTAATGACCGAATCAGTTTATAAAACTAGCCTCACACCACAGGCTTACCATCCTCTGTTTGTGTGGTGTGCTGTGCATCTGTAATGACCGAATCAGTTTATAAAACTAGCCTCACACCACAGGTTTACCATCCCTGTTTGTGTGGTGTGCTGTTCATCTGTAATGACCGAATCAGCTTATAAAACTAGCCTCACACCACAGGCTTACCATCCTCTGTTTGTGTGGTGTGCTGTGCATCTGTAATGACCGAATCAGTTTATAAAACTAGCCTCACACCACAGGCTTACCATCCTCTGTTTGTGTTGTGTACTGTGCATCTGTAATGCCGAATCAGTTTATAAAACTAGCCTCACACCACAGGTTTACCATCCTCTGTTTGTGTGGTGTGCTGTGCAACTGTAATGGCCGTATCGGTTTATTAAACTACATGGCAAAAAATTGGGTGGCATTCGTCCTATATAGTATTATCACTCGTCACCAGGCTCCCAATCATAGCAAAAATGAAATTTTTTGTAAGGAAAATCAAAATTTCGCGCATTTCTGAGTTGCTTTTCTGAAATCCATATTCATATTCCAGTACTATGGTTACATTTATTCTGTCTAAAAACGTTAAAATATTTTAATAATTTGAAAGAAAGTACCATCATTTTGACCTTGAAGTGAGCAATTTCGTATAAAGGCTTGTATGGAGTTCGACCGCGCGGTCATCGCTTTAAGCGTTCTAACTCATTATCTCCTGTAAACTAATGTTTAACTTACAGGAGTATATAGGGGTTTAAACGTGCATTCTTTGTGCCTTCTTTGTGCATGAGGATCGATGGGTCTATTTTTGGTACATTTTTGTTAGATACTGTTGACAGAGTTTTTAGTGAATCTATATATCTTATTGGGCGGTTTAGTGTGTAGTGTCGTGGGATATTTTTAGGAGTCTCGCTGTATTTTGGCGAGCCCGTAGGGCGAGTCAAAATACAAGAGACGAATAAAATATTCCACGATACTACACACTAAACCGTCCAATAAGAGATTTATTATTCAACTAAGTCATGAACGCCGTTTTAATCTTTCTTAATTTTTCAAGTTTGTCGTGCTCGCGCTATTTGAACTTGTTTGTCAGCGCGCGCGCGCTTTATTAAAAAAATGATGACGAATTGTCAGTCGTGTAGTTGTTTAGTCGCGTGTACTTTTTGTACAGCGAAGAAAGACTTTGTGTGATTAAACGTTAAGGCGGCGAAATACGAGATACAAAAACCCTCAACTTGTCGCGCAACATTGGCAAATTTGTTGCGTGACAAGTTGAGAGTTTGATGAAAAACGAGCAACAAAGGTAAAATTTGTTGTTCAAAGTTGACCCGCGCTCTACTTTTCGCAACAAATTTCTTCAACCTGAAATAAATGTTTTTGTTGCGCGACAAGTTGATCACGCATGGTGAAAAACGGGAAACATCGACCAAAACTTGCAACGAAACAATGTTGCGCGACAAGTTGAGGGTTTTTGTATCTCGTATTTCGCCGCCTTTAGAAGAGAGAGCAATTTATTTGGCCGTAAGTCTCCTTGATGGCGGTAGATCGCCACGAGAGCGTCCTTGCACTGACTGAAAAGCCCGCGGACTCTGGGCACAAGATTGGTTAACGACAACTTTCAACGTTTATTAGAATGATATTTGACATCAATTTTAACCTATTCTCTGGCAATTTGTGTTGAGCGGACACTCTGCATTAAGCTGACACTAAGGCAATCAGTCGTCGATCAATCTTTATTAAACAAATAGGAATCCATGAGGAGGTCCACTTGAGGATACACTTGGGGATCCACGAGCAATCCATGAGGATGTCCACTTAATTCTAAAAGGGACACCCGGGAAGGGACATTGTCCCGGCTGAAACATCGTGTTTTCCTGGGTATGATCAGTAGCTTGCTTTATTATCATGAACGCAAAGAAATACGAAGTGAATTCTGAAAGATAAAATAAGGGCTAAAAAACTCAAAATTCCACCAGAATTGAAACTTCGATTTCTTGACGGCCTGTCACGAAATCAAAATTGATCAACTGTAATCCACTTCAATCCTTGAAATCCTGCACTTTGTCTCCAAACTACTGCTTCTGTTTTGCTCTATAGAATCTTTTTATCCTCTTTAGTTATATATTTGGTGACGATATAACATGGAAATGAAGTAAACACAATTTCGTTATTTCGGAGCCGAGACCGTGACTATATGTTTTATATTTTAGCAAATTTTCAAATAAGATCCATAATTATACACTAAAAATAAAGACACTTCCCTCGCATAAAGCTGAACTTATGTAAAAATCCACATCTCTTATCAACTAAACATGCACGATTACTGTAATTTCGAAGTATTTTATTTTTAATGAAATTCCAAAATAATATTTTATTGTTTTCTCTACAAACTGAGTTATTTTAACTCCTCTATCACCTAATAATTTATAAAAATGATTTACATTTGTATATTGTTAAGGTAAAATTATGTTAAAGGTAACAAAAAACGTGAAAAACTATTAAAACCTACAAACTGTACACAATTAAGCCAACAATTACCTAGTTAAGGAACCTAGTTAAAAGATAAGACATGAGTAAAAATTTTATTTGAAAGCTAATTAAATAATAATCCCATAAATAATTTTCTTTCCAATATCCTAAATCATTATAAGAAAATACTTTTTTAACTTATTACCTGGGAGAATTTATTTTACAAAACATAACCTTAAATTGCAACATCAGAAAAAATCCTTCCTTGCAATAACAGGAGTCGGATACGGGGGTGGGTTGGGTGAGGGGGGGGGGGGGGGAGGAGGAGTGGAGTGCCACCCCCTTTTGACAGGGTTTAACAGTTTTCTTTTTAATTTCCACAATGAAAAATTATAGACTTAAGAATAGACCCGTGACCACCCCCATACATAAAAAAATCCTGGATCCCCCCCCCCCCACCCTGAATAATAAACAAATTATCGAAGAGGGCCACCGTAATTTTCAGCCTTTTAAGGCTACTCTGTAAATTCGAGAATAAATAAAGTTCATGTATGTATGTATGTATGTATGTATGTTTGTATCTTCAGCATTCTTCTGTACTCTTCGGCATTCTTCGGAATTCTTCGATATTCTTCGGCAATCCTCGGCGTTCTTCGGCAATCTCGGTATTCTTCGCGCCGGCAATCCTCGGCATTCTTGTAAAGTAAAACAATAAGCTATTACGTCTGCATGGAGACGTCACTATTATATGGTATTGTGATTGGACCGTTCTTTCAGGGGCCGTTATTTTTGGGAATTACTAGAAAGGTAAAAAATTAATGTTACTTTCGGTGGGGGGGAGGGAACTTTCGGACTCTACGTTTTGTGGTTTTAGGCCAACTTAATTGTACCACTTATTATCAAGTGCAACTGCTCCAGTTTCTCAATGATTTCTTCCATGCTGGGTCTCAGATCAGGGTCTTGCTCAAGACACCACAGAATTAGATCTCGAAATTCTTTGTTTGTCACAAGCGCCACTTGTTCCTCTCGCATGTCAGGATCTGGAAGTTGTTTCTCAATACACATTTCACAAAGTAGAACCCCAAAACTGTAAACATCCATCTAAAAAAACAATGGATACCATTGCAAATTATTAACAAATAAAGAAATCACATGATTTTTTTTTAATTTGGAGTGACGCAACACACGATTGTAAATTTCTCATTGACTACAATCTGCTCGAACATCACAATGACGTGTTTGATTTTGATTTGTCGTACGCCATTTTGACAATAGCTACTTTAATCATTACATTGGATACTCAGATAGACTAGACACCAGGCCCCGGTTGTTCAAAAGGTAGATAGCACTTTCCACCGGATAAATCACTGTCCTGTGGATAAGTATTAACAAAATCCATTGTGTTATCCACTGGATAGTGATTTATCCGGTGGATAGCACTATCTACCTTTTGAACAACCGGGGCCAGGCAGGTGTTGCAGTTAATTATTAACAAGAGGCTGTACATAGCTTGAACTCGTGGCGTCTTGAACCCATTGCAGTATTCATTCCCGAGTATTTTGAGCGCTTTAATTTACCAAGAAACATAAAACTAATATCTGAAAAGTGCCACCCGCCCCCGCCCGGGTAGTCGAGCACTTGTCCAAACGATGTCTGTGATTCGCTAAGAAAACAATAGATTTGTCCCGCCGCTTGTATCGTTCGCCAATCACAGACATCGTTTGCACGACTACGGGGTCGAAAAGTGAGACTACAATACATTCACTACATTCAGTAGCCGTCACATGAAACCACGATCCCTAATTGAAATGGCAAGTTACATAAACCACAAAACTTGCCGGAACCATAAAATCGCACAGCAATAAGCGGCGAACACAATATCAAACGGTCCTATCCATCCATGAACGCCTTGCATTGTCTTGAAATCACAAGGTCGTGTCAACCAATCAGACCAATGCAACTAAAATATGCGTGCCTAAATTTGCATGCGCTAATGTGACACGAAAAAAAAAGAGAAAACTCAGAGTCGAATCTACAACTCGTTGGCTTACGCCACGAGTAAATAGTGTTCGAAGTTCGAAACATATACTCGAACTAACTTTCGATTGAATATATGTTTTTCCCTTTTTCTGCGCAGAATGCGTCAGATATTTTGCTCAATATACGTTTACTTGGTATGATTGATTTACCTTGACTGTTTGATTGAAACAGCTCCCAGCTTCAGGTGCACCGTAGCTTAAAGCTCCAGCATATTTTGTCATTATCTGTTGCACAAATTTAGCTGTGCCATAATCTGATAATTTGCCTCTCCATTGATCATATTGTTTCCATAGCAACACATTGGCACTGCTGACGTCCCGATGAACAATTGGCTTCGGTTTCCTTTGATGAAGGTAATTTAGAGCTCGGGCTACATCTAAAGAAATAACACTGACTTCTATCTCTGACAGCTGCTGCCTCCCCAACAATGCTCTTAAACTTGTTTCCATGAGCTCTGTAACAAATAAAGGACATCTTTCGTCTGTAGTTGCTCCGATAAACTGTAACAGGCAAGGATGCCGGCATCTTGAAGCAATGTCCATTTCCCGTTCAAACAAACTGCGTGCTTGAGGAGTGAGAGTTGATTCTTTCAGCTTTTTTACGGCAACGGCACAGCCACAATACTTGCCTTCCAGAACACGCCCCCATCCTCCCTCCCCCAGACAATTGTCCGTTAACAGTATTTCATCTCGAGAAAGGACCCAGTCACGTGTCTTTAACTGGAATTCATATTTACTTAACGTTTCTTTAGCTGCTAAAAGATCTCTCTGTAAATCCACCATATCTTGTACTTGGTCCCTCGCTTCTTTTTCTAAGATATCAATATCTCTCATTTTGTCGCTTAACTTGTCCTTTAAATTAGCATTTTCTCTCTCTTTATCTCGTTGTAAAATAATCAACTGTTGTTCCATCTCTCGTAATTGGCTTTGTAAATATTCTTCTTGCCTTTCTTTCTCAAGCAACTGATTTTCATTTCCCCTCAATTTTTCTTGTAACTTTTCCTCTTCTGAGCCTTTTTCCTGTAATTGTCCTCGGCAATTTGACAACTGTTGTTTCATTTCTCTCAATTGGAATTGTAAATTATCTTCTTGCTGTTCTTTTTCCCTCAGCTGTTGTTCCATTCTCGTCAGCTGTCTTTCTAAGTTCTGTTTTTGACCCTCGATTTCTCTGAACTGTTCTTGTAGCCTAGCTTCCCCAGACTCTTTCTGACGCAACTGTTCTTGAAGACTTGTCAAATCTTCTTCTATCCTCATTAACTCCCTTTGAACTTTCTCGTTTTGTTTTTCTGACTGTCTCAACTGTCGGATTAAATTGACCTCATCTTCTTCTTTTTCTCTCAACAGTCCTTTTAAATAGTTAAATTGGCCTTCCAAATCTCGAGAATTCCTTTGTAAGGTTTCTGAAAAAACACATAAAAAATTGAATTGGAATAGAAGAAGTGTCATGAGATTTGTAAATGATTTGAACCTAGGAGTATCAGTAGTCTGTCGAGTGTGATTGTCTGGGTTAGTGTAGTTCTGAAAAGAACTGTAGTTGTTGTTGACATTGACTAACGTTTCGACAACCAGAAAGGAAGTCATCTCCAGAGTCATGTGAATTGCAAATCATCAGTTGATGGTATATACGCCTGGTTGTTGCCGTCATTGGTCAGTTTAGCCATGATCTTATTGGCAGTTGAGACTCAAGTCAGTTATTGGTGCGTTTCGATCCGTGTATTGTTAGTTAATTTCTGTCGTTGTATTGTTAGTCAAATTTGTCGGTGAGTTCAGTCTGTTGTTTGTCTGTTCTGTTGACAAGTCCACGGTTTGTAGGCCGCAGGTAGCTATTGCCATTGGTTCAGTGGTGTCTGTTCCAAGTTTATAAACCAACTTTCTAGAGTGAGTCGTATATTTAACAACTATTCATCGAAGTGGAGGTGGGTAGTGGTGGATCGCGGCGAGGTAAATATCCACCACTACCCACCTACACTGAGGTGAATAGTTGTTTTAGTATATACTGAAACAGTGAGATAATATAACGAAAATGATGCTTTTTAACTCATTTATTCCTGTCAAAGATTACAATTTTCGCGCGCAAATTCCTGGGAGGTGAATAGCACTTGCTATTCCGAGTTTCAGTAGCCAATCAGAGCGCGCCAACAATGCTATCCACCGTTTCAGTATATACTAATATATATTATTTACATAAAGAACCCCCGGATAAGAGCAATCACATAATCAACTCAAGTAAATCAGTCACACAAGTAAATCAGTGGCAAAAAGTGAATACTTCTTTCAACGAAAATGTTCCTCTTGGTTCCGAGTAAATATCCTAGGGCCTAGACTTGCCACAAGTCGACCTCGCGAGAGGTCGACTTGTCTCGCTCGAAGGGTTTTCATTTGCGTTTCGCGCCAAAAATGGGGAGTGGCGTGCCTTGTCAATATCATCGATTATTGTTTCGAAACCGAAACAAAAAAAAAACCGTTACCGCAAGTCACGTTTCATTGCGCCTAATACCTTGTGATTGACAGTTGTCCCCAAGGGCTACTCTCGGCTACTCTGATTGGTCTAAGCGCAGCGACCCGTTTTTGGGTCGC
The DNA here is from genome assembly GCA_022457155.1 of Cladopsammia gracilis. Lineage (NCBI taxonomy): Eukaryota > Metazoa > Cnidaria > Anthozoa > Scleractinia > Dendrophylliidae > Cladopsammia > Cladopsammia gracilis. The sequence continues at coordinate 947,232 of JAJGOT010000206.1, forward strand.
TAAAAATGGCGCCAATCAAGTGTGAAAAGTCCTTCGTCCGGCGGGCTATAAATATAAGACGAAGGACTTTATTGAAAGTCTACCTAGAGCCCTAAGGTAATAGTTACTAAAGATACACACAAACATAACAAAAAATGTTTGTTAACACTTAAGTGGCACTGCAGAAATTATTTAGCCTTCGAGTACTAAGCTTTGGTCTTGAATTTGGTTACGTCATGCACAGTCCTTAAACTCAATATATGCAGTGAATTACTGCGCTTGCTTGGAAAAACGTTTGCAAGGGTGAACAAAACAAAACACCTACTGAAAAGACTATAGTTTTCGACCATGGCCTATAAACCCGATACCGACTAAGTATGGAGGTGGCACCTTTTATACAATATTGTCGCTTAGACTGATTAACTTTGAAATGTCATGAAAGTAATCTAACATACAACGTGGCCGCTCACGTTATAAATACTACTAAAACTATGAAATTTAACAGAGATTTTACCTGAAGTTATATTACCGTGATCGCAACTCATTATTGCTGCCTCTCCATGGTCTCCACTAAACTCTTTTTCTGCTATTACGGTTTCTATACCAACAAATGCTGCATAACCTTTCTTACAAGAAAAGAGTTGTTTCTTTTTCCATTTCCCAGTTCCAGTTCCACGCTTTTCATCCTAGTGGAAGTAATAATAAAAGTCGCATCACAACGTATACCGTTTGATGCAACCGGAAAGAGATCAAATTCGCTAATGTTGCCATGGCAATGGGCCTGACCAAAAAAGTAACAACGGATTATAAAAGCTGAATAAGGGTAAATATAATAATAAATATCGTTTGATGCATTTTTTCTTCCTTTTCATTGGCAGAGAGCCCACCACGTGACCTGAGAATAACTGCCTACAAATAATTTTGCTCATGCGCACAACGGTGTAAAGTTGTTTTCATGCGAATAATTGTACTGCTCCTGTCCTCTACAATGGCAGCCTGATTTCTGCTTTGTTTTATAAGCAGTTATGAATAAATATTAAATCGAAAAACAAACTCGGTGATCGAATGATAAAACAATTATTAAACTCGGCTATCGCAAAATATCGTGATTTGTCGGTGTCTCGCAGATCAATTATTTGCCTCAGCCGAATAATTAATCTGCTCGCCACTGACAAATCACGACATTTTGCTCAACCTCGTCCAATAATAGACCTCTTTAGCTTGTACATTTTGTTTTCCCAATGTAGGTCATGTGATGTTCTCAAGGGAATTTGTCCTTTGTCTTTTCATAAATTATGCATACATATGCACGTGAAGAAAACAAAATTTTAAAGAAACTGTTCTCTAGGGTAACATCACATGACCTACATTGGGAAAACAAAACGTACAAGCTAAAGAGGTCTATTGATAATTATTTTAGTATATTATTATTATAGTATCCTTATTGGTAAAACTTGTGTGAAAAAATTGGATGATAATTAAGGAAACTATAGGCTTTCCTTTCGTGTCCTCATCATGCCAGTTAGTGTAGGTGTTTTAATTTGTCGGTAACGGAAGCCACCTTGCACAAAATAAAAGTATTTTCAACCTGAAGATACAACAGAGGGGTCAATTTAAAAAACATAGTTAGGGGACTGTCTGTCCCGGCTAAAATATAATTATGGCCAAGAGCTTGCTGTAAGCTGGCTTTGTTATCTTAAAATAGAAAGGAAAAAAATCGTCAAAAGTGATGAACGCAAAGAAATATAAAGAAACTAATGACTTAAAAATTCAAATTTCCACCAGAATAGAAAATTTGATTTCGTGACCACCTGTCACGAAATCGAAATTGATAAACTGTAATCCTGCACTCTTTCAACAAACAACTGTTTCTGTTTTGCTCTATAGAATCCTTTTATGCAATTTAGTTATATATTTGATGACATTTGACTATATAGAGCAGTTTTCAATTGAGTGTCGTGAAACCAAAACCAAAGTAATTACTCTGACCAATCACAGCAGTCGTAAACAATCCAATGAACCAATCAGAGCTCGAAGCAATTACATGTCGGCGGCGCCAAGGGCGGGAAAACGCGTGCGAACAAGTCACGATTGGTTTTACTTCTGATTGGTCGAGAAAGTGGCGCGAGATTTTTTAGCCAATCAGAAAGCGTAGCAATGCAAAAACAAAGCAATAGCCCTTTTCACGGTTAACCTTTCTCATTTGCATTACAATAAAAGTCAACGTGGTTGCGAGGCAATTTCGGGCAATTTTGTAGTTTCTGCCCGAAATTGCCTCGCAATCACGTTGAATTTTATTGTGATGCAAATGAGAAAGGTTAACCGTGAAAAGGGCTATTGCAGTGTCCCTTCAAAAACCTACCAGCTCCAAACCTACAACTTTGTGAGCATGTCCAGTTGAATCCTTCTCTTCGCTGATATAACGTACAGTTCCCCTGGTACAAACATTCTTTATGAATGTCACAACTCTTTGACCAATTTCAAGTTTTGTAGGAATTTCATTCAAGTCTAAATCTTCCAAATTTAGTGACAGTTCATCGAGACCAACAAAAACCCCAGTGTCTGGAACACAAATGGAATCATCGACGTTCCAAACTGTCTCTTCAGAGATTCCTTGTGGACCGCTCTTCGCCTAGATGAAATTGGATAAAAAAGTTAAATAAATAAATAAATAAATAAATAAATAAATAAATAATAGAGTGCTTTTTTGTTTAACGGTTGAATCCGCCGATCCGTTACATTTTGATAGACGAATCAGTCGATCCGTATAAATATATGCCCAAATCCGAGTCCAGAAATTCTGTGTTAACTTATGAGATGTGATAAAAGAAGTCCTGATTTTAATCCTTGCAATTGCCATATATGGGATTATCTTGTTAAGAAAGTTTGAGTTTTCTCGCGCAAATTGCGAATGAAAGTTGACGAAATATTTTAGCACATAAGTTGACCGCACGTGATCTCGGCTGTGACGAAAACAAAACAAACGGGCTGTGATCCATGATCCATAGTATAAGAAACAAAAGCCAAAATTCGGGCCCAGAAAAAGGGATAAATCCGTAATCCCCTGCTTTGGTTAGTAGTATCTACAAATCCGTTAAAACTTTCCTCTGAATCCGAAATCAGTGAAAGTTTTTACAATCCTCCCATTCGCAGACCTACTCTCTACCCCCTGAAGTTGCCCGGCGATAGTTTATACACACGTGATTTGAAGATGCAACTTGCGTGCGCCAAACATTGCACAAAAAATCGCACGTGTAAACGGACTTTAAAAAGATAAACAGAGGGCTGTCCTGGCTGTTGCCTTACCAGAGCCTGTAAGATACATTGTAGTAAAAGTTCGTAGCCTGGGCTTCTAAATGCTCAGCTTTGTGCTTATTGGAATTTTTCTGAGGTAACAGCTTTGCGTACGTGATTAATATCAACAAAAATTTGCTGAAGGAGAAACAAACAATAGTGGAATTTCTGCTGAGTGAGCTCATTTTTATGGCGGATTGATTTAGTAATCGAAACTATATGTAAACATGGGTGGACCACCCTATGTTTAAAATACACGTTTTTTAGTCATGTGTAGTGGTTTTTCGCCTTCCCGGGCTCTTCTCTCTACCATACAGGTCAAGAGAACTCTTAAAATCTGCACCAGTGGACTAAATATCTCAACCGTCACAATAAGTCTGTGCTGAAAAGAAAGCTTTTACAAAAATGTTAATTATCTTGTTAATGAGTCTAAGTTACGCTTTACTAGCTAAATTCACTCACATTCATTTTAGTTTTGTTCCTCTCCGATTTAACACCTTTCCTCGGAAGTCTTGTAACATCCTTAACACCACATTCAAGGCGCAAATTTCTTCGATCAACTCCAACAAGAGCTATTCTAGTTGAGTCGTCCGGTTGTTCGGATTTTGGGAGAGCCTCCATTAGCTCGCCTTTCAATACTCGTGTTGGTGAAACCTTCGGTGGAAGACTCAATGCAAACCTGTCTATAATATAGTCCCCCACACAGTCTTGAAGAAGAACATATCTATTCCTTGGTTCCACCATTCCGTATCAAAGACACAATGATAACTATTTCATATGTTTTAGCCAGAGCATAATAATCATCGTCCTTGTCGCCAGCTTTGTAAAGTATTATACCTCGATCTTCTCTGGATCACTGGTCCGCATCGCGTGTGATATCACTTTGGCGCCATCTTCTGGTCTGATATCAATGTGACCCAAGGTCGTTCTCTGCAATTGTATGTGGTAATTGTTTGCTCTCGATTCATATGCCGTATTTATTTACCGGCTATAAGCTGGGAGACCTTGAGACGCGTAGCTGGAACAATAGCCGTGGCTCCACTTGCGCCTGACACCGTTGTATTAAACAACGCTGTTTTTCACTCGCAAAATTACGGTACAACAACGAAATTTATGGTTCCACCAGCAAGTATTAAAAGTAATGTTAATATTAACACGAAGGAGGTTTGGAGATGACGTTTAGAAAAAGGAGTTTTTTTGTAGAGTTCTTGCAAATAGTAGACGATTTATTGATTCCAAATTCCTTCGCCGATTCTTTACAATAGCTGTGTTTTTAACAGCAGTCCTCATTGCTTGTTTTAAATTGTACAATGCAAAGAAAGTTTTCCTATCAGCGTTTTTTGTCCCCGACACGAAGCATTTGACAATTTTTTTTCACAAAATGCTAATGCCCGGGCGTTGTCCCGGGGTAGACATAGGCACTGCTGGAAAGAACGGATTCATTATTTACCGGCTATGAGCAGCGGAGAAACCCTGATATGCGCAGTTCGATCAATGGTCGTGGTTCCATTAGCGTCTGACACCGTTGTAACAACGCTGTTTTTCACGGCCCAAAATTACAACGTTACAACAACGAAATTTATGGTTCCACCAGCAAGTCTTAAAAGTGATGTTAATATTAACACGAAGGAGGTTTGGAGATGACGTTTAGAAATAAGAGTTTTTTTGTAGAGTTCTTGCAAATAGTAGACGATTTATTGATTCCAAACTTCCATTGCCGATTCTTCACAATAGCTGTGTTTTCAACAGCAGTCCTCATTGCTTGTTTTAAATTGTACAATGCAAAGAAAGTTTTCTTATCAGCGTTTTTCGTCCCCGACACGAAGTATTTGACAATTTTTATTTTTCACAAAATGCTAATGCCCGGGCGTTGTCCCGGGGTAAACATAGGCACTGCTGGAATTGACGGATTCATTATTTACCGGCTATGAGCAGCGGAGAAACCCTGATATGCGCTGTTCGATCAATGGTCGTGGTTTCATTAGCGCCTGACACCGTTGTAACAACGCTGTCTATCACTCCCAAAATTACAACGTTGTAACAACGACACCAAATTTATGGCTCACCAGCGAGTGTTAAAAGTGGATGTTAATATTGACACGAAGAAGGTTTGGAGACTTGACAAGAAGTAACGTTTTGAAGGAGAAAAGAATATGGGAATTTCTTGACATAAGAATGGTACGGAAAATACGGAGAGATGTGATGGGGTTTGAATGGCTGGATTAAATTTAACAGAAGCATGATATGAAGCCCGTTAGGCTTCACAAGCCGGCCGTTTGGTCCCAGTTTTATACTCAGTGGATGGCGGACTAGTCATCTACAAAATTTCAACTAGTTAAGCATTTAATGAATTAAAATATTTCTTAGCGAGACATAAATACGCGGAGAACAGGATGACGTAAAACGTTAAATTTCTTGCGATCTTTAATTCAAGTGAAAGTTCGTACATTTGTCGCGTGTCATGAATTGCATCATCCAGGGCCTTCGTTTATTGCATTAATATTTTCGCGCGCCAAAAACGATTCTAAATTTCATTGCTTATTCTTCAAAGTACTTAAGATGTAGTGGGTGGTTTCAAATTTTTGCAATGAGTTCAGGAAAACAGCACAAACAGAGAGAAACGACGTTGCAAACTGGAGTGCATATGAAAATAAATATCATATGAACTGTGGAGAAGGAATTAATGAGATTGTAATCATCGCAGTTACTCAGCAACTGAAGGAGTTACAATAAGTGCCTGAAAAAAATTCAGGCCTCGAAGGGATTCTAACTCATGGCCTTTGCGATTTTGGTGCAAACGCTCTACTGCTGGACCGCTGGAACGCTCTTTGCTAGGTAACAAGCGCTTCAGAGTTAAAACAAACAAGGATTTTGTGAATGGATTCATATTTCTTTTGAAGCAACACCTCGTCTTATTTTAAATTTATTCAATGCAAAGAAAGTTTTTCTATCGAATGACTTGAATTTGGTCAACGCAAAACGCTGGAATTTGTTCTGAGTTTGGCAAAACAACGTGTTGGACATTCTTTTTATGATGACGCTCAATGTTGCTCGAAAATTTTCAATTAAAGAATATATCAGTATCCCCTGATATCAAGAAAACGTTATACGAAATAGCATCTGTAATAAATGACAATTACTGGTATGGTAAGAGTAGACGGACATCGTCATAAATGTGCGATTGTGAAAAGCAATCAGTTACCAACGATCATTTTGTTATTTACTAATAATGCGCAATATATATAATGAATAAAGACATCGAATGCGAAATAACAGAATTTTTTTTAGCTTTCACGTCTCTTATCTAAATCGCGGGTTCTCAGTTCCTCCGTTTTTTGGTGCGTGTTGCTACAACCATAGACAACACACCTTAATAGAACCATGTTTCTTCCTCTGGGTGCACCACAAAATATGAGGAACTGAGAAACCGCGACGCCGTCATTCTTATATTGACGTCACAGCGGACTATCTTGCGCGGTTTTGTACCTCACCGGAAGTGAAATTTCACGTTTTTAGACGGCTAAAACACGTTAAAGAAAATCGATATCGAAAAAACTCTTTTCGATTTTCTTATAAGAACACCATGTAGATTCCATCAAGCAAATAAAAAAATCTGTCATATATACTTTAAATGAAATTTAAAAGAAATTTTTATATGGTTTCAACGGCAGGAAAAGCTAGACAATTGATCGTTTTCTGTCACACAGCAAGTGAAATGATGGTTGACATCACGGAAAATCGACTTATTTTTCTGTTTGGTTACAACAATCCAGCTCCTGTATATCTCAGGCACGTTTTTGCTGGCAGTTGTTGCAGTTGTCAGCCTTTAATAAATGGCTTCTTCATGGTGTTCTGTGTTGATAAAAATGATCACTAGTTGTAGTTGATTAAGTCGAAATAAAGATGGGAAAAAAGTTTATGAAACCAAATTTTCGCTGTTTTTGGATCATTTTGTGTGAGAAAACGTACTCAAGTCATACCTTTTGCAGATTTGAAAAAATAAATAAAATAGTAGTTACTTCCTCGACTCTACTGAATTATTGCCTTAATTTATGCGACCCCCTTTTAACTGGTGAATACCCGAAGCGCTGAGCGATTTATACACCTTATTCATAAATGGCGGCCGATTTATTATTCTTTTATATTTATTTTAATTAGCCTCACTAGCCTCATTTTAGAGTATGAGTTCTTTTGAATTTTGCACATGCTAACGAGGCTAGTGAGGCTAATTAAAATAAATACAAAAGAATAATAAATCGGCCGCCATTTATGAATAAGGTGTATGGTCAAGCCCAAATCATACCGTCCAGGACGTCGGACACCTTATTGAGACTTATATAACGGAGTAACTGGTTAGCTTTCAGTTGAGGTTGGGGGTAGCAGTTTATAAAGTTAAATTTAGAACAAAGCAACGCGAGAAGCTAAGTGGTACAGTGGTACGGTAGGCTATGTAAGCTTAAGCCTAGCTGAAGTCACAGGCTCAATCCTGAGAGTGGGGATTTTAGATTTTCTTTTTTACACTTAAAATTTATTGAAATAAAAATTACGTTATATAAGTCTCAATAAGGTGTTCGACGTCCTTCTGGACGGTATGATTTATGCACGACCGCGATTTACAGCAATGGGACAAAATTTCACTCGTTGGGTCGTAAACATTGGGCCCGCGATATGTAATGGTCACCTGCCTTACCCATCGGAACGGCGTTGGAAGGAGGGGGTGGGAAGTTGAACGCAGAGGGGAGGGGAGGGTCCCACAACATCAACAACAACAACAACTTTATTTGCACTCTATATTTATTTACATAAATTTACAATAACTAATAGAATTAAGGCAGAGTACTGACCGCCCGAAATAACCACGATGGGCTAGAAAACTAGGGCAGCCATCCTTAAAAGAAAATAATTTATTATTAGGGTCGGGAACTAAATGTAAATCACAACACACACTTTCATATTCACGAGTTAGCTCATAGGAGCATTTGACCAGTTTTAATGGTAGAGTGATTTTACTTCATCTGTGAAACACTAACAATTAGTGTGTGATAGTCCAAATTAAACAAAAGAAAACAATGGAATTATAGTCTAATAGTGCGTACTATTCTACTAACTATTTCACAGGTGAAGTAAAATCACTCTATTAACATTGCTTAGATTCACACAAAGGAAAAAGTATGACTGATTAGGAAATATCGTCGCAAATTGCTAAAAACATTTGGCGATTTTTCCTAAAAACGAATTTAGCGACTATTTAATAGTCATTTTCTCGCATTTCTTATGGAGTTGCATGCTTCACTCATTCTTTGAATTAGATTTAAATTTAGCGACTACTTATATAAGCGAGTTGTCAATATACTGCTAAATTAAATAATATCTGGGTTAAAAATGAAACTATTTTCCTACATTTACAAATTGTACCGCCTCAATTATACATTGAAAATTCCGTACAAGCATTTTCATTTAAAATTCAGAAATTGGTGCAACGACTTATTGGAAAATTACTTGTAAGGTGCCGGCGAAAGTAATTAGTTTCGAGGCTGTAGCGTATTAATTATTAATATTAATTTTGCGAAACCAACTATCCTTCGAAACTCCATGTCAAAAACATGCATGATTAATTCCTATTCATACTTCGCCGGTGTCGTGAAATCGTTTCTTTCTCACGAGTTTTCCTTTTAAAAGTGTTCTTGGTATTCAATCTAAATATATCGCTTTTCTAATACATTGCTTCCTAAGCGATGTTTACAAAAGATTCATTTTTAATAGATTTTTGACCGATTTGCATTTTTTTTGCTCGCAGATTATTTGTCAATTATTTTCCGTCCATCTGTTTTATTTCTTTATTTCCTTAGAATTCCCATAATGTTCAATTTCAGTGCACTGCAAAGCGATGTTTACCAAAGATTCTTTTTTTTTTATTTAGTTTATTTTTTTACCAATTACTTTTTATTTGCTCGCAGATTATTTGCCAATATGTGATAGGCTTGATTCGTAGTTTTGATTCCCAACTTCTATTTTTGTAATATTCAATTAGCAATACTATCAAGCGGAAATTGACACATGGACAACAAACTTTTTTCCTTAATAACTTCGACCGGTGAAAGCGATTCGCATTTTGCTAACAACAACAACATCAGGTAAATTGTCAATTTCACCGCGGTATTAACACGATTCAATCCGATTATATTAACAAATATCTGCCTGATATATACCGTAATAAATCTACAAAAGCAAAGATCAAAACCATCCAAAAAAAGCTTCTTTCATTTTGCATTTGGGAGTATTTAGCACGAAAGTGGCGTTCGAACACAACAATAGCTTCTCTTCAGCTGTCTTTTTCAACAGGATTCTGCTTTTTTATGTGTGTGCGTGTTTAGCAACTGCCAGTTCAACACTTAAAAACGGTCGCTGAAAATGAACGGTACACATTGTGGTGCAGCAGGTCTTGTTTTGTCATGGAACACAAACGCTTATTACTACTTCGTCGCATTAACAACTTCTGTCATTATCGCAGCCATGTTCCCCATAACAGTAGTTGGAAATCTGCTTGTTGTGCTCGCCATTTGGAGAAACGAATCGCTAAGGAGTCCTACTCACTTTCTACTCGGCATTTTGTCCCTGGAATACTTTCTGTCTGGGTTAATATTCCAACCCTCGTATGTTGCAATGGAGCTTGCCAAGTTAAGGTCCGCAACACTGATAAAAACATCTGATATTTTGTATGTTCATTTAATTCTTGGAGGCTTCGGAACCTACACAACGGCTATTTCCACTACAACTACAACTTTAATGGCGGTGGAAAGGTGGCTTTATATGACTCGGCGGCGATGGGTGAATTCTAGCCGCATTCTGAAGCTCTTTGTTGCATCGTTATTTCAACCTATTCCGCTGGTTGTGTTCCGCACGTTGCATATTTTGACCGGGACTTATTGCCAAGTCACAAATGTAGCAATGCTAGGCCTTGTAATGTTTTGCTTTGTTACAACTTCTTTAACTTATCTTCAAGTTTATCGTGTCATCCGTCAACATCAGCAACAAGTCCAAGCGAGTGCCACATCGCAGAGTTGCAGAAGAGAGCCTTTCATCAACATGACGAAGTACAAGACATCTGTTTTTACTCTTCTCTTAATCCTGGCCTTGTTCTACTTGAGTTATCTTCCATTTGGCGTTATAGTTATTTTACATTTGTTGCAAAAACCATCAGTAGCGTTAATTGCTGCCTTTAAAGTGTCGGTCGTGTTAATGTTTGCATCGTCCGCGCTCACTCCTTGCCTTTATTGCTGGAGAATCAGAGAAATTCGTGTTGGAGTGAGGCAGCTGTTGTGTAAAGTACTCTGCAAAGATTCGAGAAATTAAATGCACATCTTGGGGTTCTTGAGAAACGACTTAAGGAGAAGAAATTTGACAAATGGCTGTAGTTCGGCAGAGACCGTGCCAACGACACATGTCGTCGTAGAGAGAAATGAAGTAAAGGACCTGAAGGACTGCAGTATGAATGAGTTCATCAAGCAGCTTAAGATGAAGCAACTGGGGACTACGGACGGCAAGAACAAACTCCACGTGACCATGTTAGAAAGGTACCGTCCTACAGGCCGCCTTAAAGAGGTGTTTGTCTTACAAGGATTTGAAATAAAGGACTGGAAAAAAATTATCACCCAAGAGTGCCAAGGTCCGTATCAATATTTCACAAAAAAAAAATAATTTTTCGAAATATCGAAACACAAACGGTACCATGTAAACGAACTGCTGAAGAGGTTTCATTTGAATAGTCGGGCACACCATAGGATTTTGACGACAGACTCAGAAGTGATAACTAAATTACATCTTTCATAATTGCCTCTGGGATTGAAACGTTATCAGCAACCCCGTTACTAGTGTCTCTCGCTCCAGGAGCAGCAATAATATTATACAAATACTGGGAACGAGGTGGACCGTTCAGAGCCACTCAAAATTGGCCTAGACTCGAGCCACGTTTTCTCGAGGATCTCCATTCAGAAACGTGTAGATTCCCGGATGTAGCTTCTCAGCGCGCGTTAACACAATGGAGTGGTCTTCCTCTGTGGCGAGCTGCAAGTCCTGGCGTAACTGACGCTTAGCAGCGTGATCCAGCGGTACTGTACCAAATGACCTAGCAATGTGACAGACAAAGAACAGATTAAAGGACTAGATACGGGCGTTTGTAAAGCTGTGAACCAGAATTGACATTAGTATGGCTGTGGTGGACCATGACGAGCGAATCATGTTTGAAAAAAACATCGGTCTGCACACTGCAGTGAAATCGGCCTGGAAGGGGGGGAGGCTCCAGTATAAAAATGACGAACGGAACTTGATATTGTGAACGGGTCATTGTGTAATCTATTTACGACTACATTCTTGTAGTCGTTTTTAGTTTGCTACAAACTACACCGCGCTGACGAGCTCCAACAGAGCGAAACAGCTGTCCGCGGTTGCTACCCTGCTTCATCGGTTTCTGTCGTAATGGTATCTCGCCAAGTCTACTTTTTTACGTAGTCAGATCAGCCTTGCAGTTTGTCGGTTATGTTTATTCAAAATTTGCAGATTGGTACGGCTTAGGGGACTAAAATCTAAAATGACCACCGTTAGAATTATCGCGGTACTGTTAAGGATTTTGAGGCAAAAAAAAAAAAATACAGTGGAACCTCAACTTACGGTCACCTCATTGTTACGGTCACTTTTTTTGCCCCGGCGAAACGCGCGCCCATACATTTTCTTATAATGAAATCCCGTTAATGCGGCCACCCCGTTAATAGGGCCAAATTTTCATGGCCCGTTGGTGACCGTATTAATGGGGTTCCACCGTACGACAGAAACTATTTGTCAGTCAATTGGTTTTAGAATTGGTACCTCTTAGGGGTAAAAGTCCATTTGAGCCACGCCCATCAAACGAGATTCTGGTACCTTTTGGGGTGTTTTTCGAAAATATCCCACGAGCAACCCCATCATGTTTATATGGGAGTCCACCCCCCTCCCCCGGGAAATCGGCTGTAATGCGCCAGCCGGGTGGAGGGAGGGAATGGGTAGTGCTTGAACTGACAGACATCGTACATACGATTTAGCTTCCAAGTATTTGATGAGTGCCAGAGCTTTTCTGTCAAGAAGGCGCAAAAAATTGTCGATGAATCCCTCACGGACACCGCAAACATATGGTAGAAGATTAAGCTGCAAAGAAATATCAAAAGAAATCAGTAAGAAATAGAAGATAAAGCTGCTGTTCGTTTCTAAAGCCCTTACCAGTCGACGCCAGTTTTAAAAATTTCAACTTGCGGATAAACTTGCGCTGGGTGACCAAACATGCTCGCACGTAGAGAGTAGTCCGGCACTTGTCCAAACAATATCTGTGATTCGCTAAGAAAACAATAGACTTGTCCCGCTGGGATAGGGATTAGGGATAGGGGCATTGTTCAAGTTATACAGTCTTTTGATTAAACGTTGTCATTGATCGGTCTCATCCCTACGCGACCAGACCGAAAAGGATTATGGAGAGAAATCAATTCACATTCAATAGCTGCACATTATCAAAATACGGAACGTCCTTAACGGAATATGTATCAAAGCGACTCTTGTCTTTGCGTAGCACGCGAAGACAAACGTGGGTTTTGTTCTCCATTGTAATAATAATAATTAATCATGCATTTTAATTCACCCATACTCCCTTTCGGTCTGGTCGCGTAGGGGTAAGACCGATCAGTGACAACGTTTAATCAAAGGACTGTATATCAATTGAATAGTATTGTTTGGACAGCTGCGGGGTCGCTCCATGTAGACGTGAGCTGTTCGTAAGCCGTTAAAAAGCCATTTCATTGCAGCCTTGGGTACGCGATTATACCAAAGCAAACAATACTGGAAGCAACTTGTGGTCACTTTCGTCTACTTGCGTTCGGATGGACAAACGGTGAAATACTTGCGCCTGCTTGCGGACAAATTTGAGCTCGATCAAAGTATGAACGCAAGTCATCGCAAGTACACACAAGTCCTGGTTAAACCAGTTAGTTGCAAGTTTTTGCAAGTTATTGCAAGTTATTGCAATTTGGAACTTGCGTTCTTGTTTGGTCAGGGCTTAACCCTTTAAGCCCAAAGAGTGATCAGCATCAGATTTCTCCTTGTAATATCAATGCCTTATCAATCAAAAAGGTCATGAGAATTAAGGACATCATCTCACAAGATGAATTCTCTTGATATCTAAACAATTTCTCCCCACTACTTCTATAGGAAATGTATAGGGACAAGAAATGAGAATTTCAATTTTTGATATTAGGGCTTAAAGGGTTAAAGGGACACTGACTGGAATATCTTGTTTTCATGATTATGGCCAGGAGCTTGCTTTAAGCTTACTATATTATCTTGGAATTAGAAGAAACCATCGCCAAAAGTGATAGAAACAAAGAAATATGAACTGAACAGACAAAATAACGGCTAAAACAGTCAAAATTTCACAAGAATGGCACGTTTGATTTCTTGACCGCCTGTCAATAAATCAAATTTCATGAACTGTAATCCACTTCAATCCTTGCAATCCTGCACTTTATCTCCAAACTACTGCCGTTGTTTTGCTCTATAGAATCTTTTCATTCAACTAAGTTGTATATTTGGTGGCATTTGGCGATATAACGTGGAAATATTTGAAATAGAAATAAACATATTTGAAAAATAAAATAAAATGTTTTAAGAAAGTGTCAAGTAAATTTCTAGCAACGACGTTTCGGGCTTGGCCCTTCATCAGGTTGATGACCGTTGTTTTGAACGCGACTTGTTTTATTTGAAAAATTGTAATAGCGCGCGCTAAGCAAATAGTGTATGAGCGCGCGCAGTTCAGAGGAAATGGAAAACCGTGTTGAGCCCATGCGGTTGCATGGTGCCCAACTTAAAGATGGTTTCCATTTCCACTTGTTTCCTTTTGAGGTTGGTGCTGGTACATAACTTTAAGTTGGGCACCATGCAACCGCATGGGCTCAACACGGTTTTCCATTTCCTCTGAACTGCGCGCGCTCATACACTATTTGCTTAGCGCGCGCTATTACAATTTTTCAAATAAAACAAGTCGCGTTCAAAACAACGGTCATCAACCTGATGAAGGGCCAAGCCCGAAACGTCGTTGCTAGAAATTTACTTGACACTTTCTTAAAACATTTTATTTTATTTTTCAAATATGTTTATTTCTATTTCAAATTCTTGCTTATAAGTGTCACGCATCCTTGGGAATTCAATTTTTGAATTCATTTGTTTTGTTTTAACGTGGAAATAAGCTAAGAGAAAGTTTGCTATCAGACTTTCTCTGTCAATTTTCAGACCTAACCCTTAAAATGGCAAAAACTCTATACCCATGACCAAAAATGTCAAATCTTATACCCATATCACACCAATCGTGAAATTTTCGGAACCAAACGGCTCAAAAATCAAACTCATCAGGGCTGCACATTCCTGTACAGCTTACACAGGGGGGTAACTCAGCCCCTCCCCCCTCCCCCCCTCCCCCCCTCCCCCCCTCCCCCCTCCCCCCTCCCCCTCCCTTTCTCCCACCCCCCGATCTCGTCTCTGGCGAAAAACTACTTTATGCCGGGTCTGTTTACACTATTCCGAATCGATTTCTGCGTTTGCGAAAAAAATACGATCCTGTTTGGTATGTGCTGTGCACTTACATCATGCATGAATGTTTGCACCAGCATGCCAGCTTCTTCAGAGTTATGAAACAAACCCCTGGAATAAAGACAACGAGAAAGCGTCAGTTATCTGCTTACTATTAAAATGAACAACATAATAAACAGTTGATCCAACTAATGTATATTTCTTGATACGATAGGAAACATAAAATAAGTGAATATTATGTTATAAGAGACAAGACTTTGTTATCGTGGTATAATATGTAGTTGTTGACTAGGTGGGAGGGCCGGATGGGAAAATATTTGGCTTGAGGTCATGGCGCACGGACCTCGCTGCGCTTGGTCCGTGCGCCATTACCAAGAGCCAAATATTTACCCATCCGGCCCGACCTTACTTAGTCAATAAGTGTTTTATCATATGACCAATTTGGAGACAAAATTACTTTAAATTTTAACGCGCGAGGCCGTACGCTTTTGTAGTAGGGCCGTACGCCTCTTTCCGGCCCCGCTCGCGTAAATGCATACGGGACCTTCATCAATGGTTTTGGTTTTCCCAGTTTCAGCCTGAAAACTTGCTCGCAGGCTACAAAAATGTTTTGGTTTTCGCGGTTTACTGGAAAGAACAGTCCCATTACTCTGCGAAAACAGACAAAAAACTGAACGCAAGTTTAATGTGTCGAAAAACACTCTGTCAAAAAGCTATTGATCATGCATACTTTAGTGTGGTACCGTTTATAACGCACTACAAGGTTTGTACGAGAATCAAATTTGTATCAGAAATCGAACGAGCGAGGCTTTGCAAGCGACGAGTGCGTAAATGCCGTACAAAGCACTGCCCATGCTATTGTTCATTTTATACATTTGTGATTGGACGACTAAGCTTTTTTCACGTGTGGGAAAGTCGCTTCGCCATTCTGCATGATTGGCTGCGAACCACCGAACGGGATTTTCACACGCCAAATTTCAATAGAAAATCTCCATAAGTATGAAATAAAAGGTGGTTCTAACTTTTGTGGTGACATTTCAAACGAAAGCTATTGAGCAGTACTTTCCTGTGGTGCTGTTTATTATGCTGTACAAGGTGGTTCTAACTTTTGAGTCTGTGGATGTAATCCTAAAGTGTGACCATTCAAATGAAAGCTACTGAGCAGTACCTTCCCGTGGTACTGTTTATTGTGATGTACAAGGTGGTTCTTACTTTTGAGTCTGTGGATGAAATCCTAAAGTGCGACCATTCAAATGAAAGCTATTGAGCAGGACTTTCCTGTGGTACTGTTTATTATGCTGTACAAGATGGTTCTCATTTTTGAGTCTGTAGATGAAATCCTAAAGTGTGACCATTTATGCTGTACAAGGTGGTTCTGACTTTTGAGTCTGTGGATGAAATCCTAAAGTGCGACCATTAAAATAAAAGCTATTGAGCAGTACTTTCCTGTGGTACTGTTTATTGTGATGTACAAGGTGGTTCTAACTTTTGAGTCCGTGGATGTAATCCTAAAAGGTGACCATTCAATTGAAAGCTAATGAGCAGTTCTTCTTTTCAAAATTTCCCAAAATCTGTCAAATTGCAACTCACAGTGCAGGAAATACTGGTGCATCTTCAGCCTCCTCAAGCAGCAGCGCTAACTCAATGTCAATAAACTCTTTTCTAATGACCACATGTTCATTAAAGGGGCAAGTCTGTTTGACGTCACCGGTGTCCAAGTCAACCAGAGTGCTCGGCAAACTGCTAGTGATGATTCCTTTAACTGGAAGACTGAATGGATCCTTGTAACTCTGATGAAAAATACAATATTGTTCAATAACAATACTTCAATATTGTTCTCAATTCATGACGAGAACACAAAGAAAATCACAACCGTGAAGGGGGTTTGGATACCTGGTCTTAATTAGCATAGATTTTGGTGATTTTATTCTTTCACTTTTCCCGCATTTAATGATCAGCTTGAGAAGCTATATCAAACACTTGAAAGAGAGTTTCATCAGGTACCAAACACCTCGAAGTGGGTTAAACAAACTCGGCTGCGTCTCGTTTTTCAACCCACTTCTCGGTGTTTGGATATCCTAATGAAACACGCCTCCCCATGTTTGATATATTACTGCAAATACCGTGGAGTTACGAAAGTAGCGGTCACCGTTACTTTCGGAATTAGCAGGTCTAAGGGGCTGCAACTTCCAGGTAGCCGCTACTTTCGGGCAGCTAAAATACGTGAGTAATTGAAAAAAAATGACAATAAACACAACCGCAGAATAATTGCTCGCTTATAAATGAAAGGTAGTCTCCGGCTTTCGAGGGTGGTCGCACATAGAAGTTGGCAGTATATGATATTTAATCTCTGCGGAATAGAGACCATCGGTCATGGGAGTGAGAATGCAAATACCTTCACAACATGGGTGTAAGCTAATATTAGATTGAAAATAATTATCATGGGGCATAGGGTTCTATTCTCTTATATTATTTTCTCTTGTTCTCAGACAATAACACCAAAAAATGTTGACATTGAATTTTTTTTTTTCAGTTAATTGAATCATAATAATTTGAGACATCTTGCAAGTGGCCAACTCTCCTACATGTGCATAGATGGTCAGTATTTCTAAGCAACAACCACATAGAATGACATTATGCACCTTTAACAAGCCTTGAACAAACAGATCTGAATCATACAAATCAGTGTCATTTGACAGCGTCTCCACTGCATAACGTGATCGCCGTCGCTCCTCAGAAGACAACAACAGTGCCAAGGTATTGACCATCTGTAATAACACAACAAAAATCAAACGCAGCTATGAGCCAACTCGTGAATATAAAACGTTCTAAATAAATGATTCTGCACACCTTCAGACCCTCCCCTCCCATCTCCACTGACACCCTACCCCCTGCATCCAACTTTCCACCCCTCCCTTCCCTCCAATGCCATCCCCATAGGCCACTTCGAAAAATACCATAATACTCTTTAAAGTGTAGGTTTGGGCCGTTGGTGCTTGATGTAAGCCTGATTTTTCCAATTTCTTTTGTTTTCAGCACAAACTGCACGTGCTTTGCTTCAACTTCTTGGCAATTTGCATACGGTGCACATTAATTTTGTATACAAACACACAATGCTACGTCCTAGCGTTCCTTCAAGTACTCTGAATTCCATTGTGCTATTCTAACAAAGGAGACTTGAATCATTACACCCTGGTGAGGCTGAGCCTGCACATAAAAGATTATTATGGTATTTTTCGAAATCGGCTATTGATAAGGTAGGTGACAATCACATATCGCAGGTTCAATGTTTACAGGAGTCTTGCGATCGAGTTCAACTTCTACCGAAATGCCACTACTCATTCAACACTTTGTGTACATATATTCACGGGTTAACAAAACATAATTGAAGAGTTTGAACTCTTTCGCTAGTAACCAGAGTCACACTGTACCTTGATTTAAGAAATGCAGTAAAGTTAATGGATGAAATACTACAGTGTGACCATACAAGTAGAAGCTATTGAGCAGTACTTTCCTATGGCATTGTTTACTATGCTGCACAAAGTGGTTCTAAATTTTGAGTCTGTGGATGAAATCACGAAGTGTGACCAAATGAAAGCTATCGAGCAGTAATTTTTCTGTGGTACTGTTTATTATGATGTACAAGGTGGTTTTAACTTTTAAGTCTGTGGACCACAACCCAACCCACAACCCAACCCATGAATAAATGGATAACCAAAGGCGGATTTAGGGGAGGGGCCGAGGGGGCCACAGCCCCTCTGTTTTGTCTGGGATTTTTTCTTTTCTTTTGAGAACAACGTCTATCGGGTGGTATTTTGAGATGGATGACTCTAGTTTAATTATATCCTATACCACTCTGGTTACTTGGATTTCATTTGTAAAACCACAACTGCATTTTATTAAATATTTCAACATTTCTTGTTCAATATGGGATCCTGGCATTTGCCAAATTTGAGCACCCAGAATGCACCAGATTGCATCTCAGAGGAACATTTTCTGGGGACATACCACCTCTAAAAAGGCATGCACAACTGCCCTAAATGGGCACTAATGTACACATGGTCTCTTATACAAATTTTTATGGCCCCCTCTTGGATCCGCCCCTGATAACAGTGAGTGAGTAGTTACAGCCAGGGCTTGTTACATGTACTGTACATTCTCAGTGGTGCTTTAATCCACTATGTGTTCAACTGAGCCACATGCTTTGAAACAATTAATTTTATTATTTAAGTCACATAATAACTTGGGTTGCTGGGCAACTAAATTTAGAGGTGTAGCTTGACATGAAGCTTTCTGATAAAAAATAAACTTCCATTTGAGGTATTTTTCAGGTCCCAAACTTTCTATGAAATTGCGAAGACAGAACATAAAAAAATTACCATGTTGACTTTATCCAGGGCTTTTCCTACAACTAGAGTACTTCCAAATGTCTGTAAATGGGATGTGATAACTCTTGCAAGACAAAACCGTGTAAAAACATCCTTCAAACAATGAAACAATGACTTTACAATAACATAATTGAGTAAGATGTAATGTTTATCGTGTAACAAGTGTGGGCAGTTATTTTGTTTGTTGTGTTAGTTACAATACCCTTCAGACCAAATTGAGGACAGTTTATTATTCTTTTATATGCATGTTAATTAGGCCTCTTGGCCTCATTTTCGCTTGAAAATTCTTTCGCATGAAAATTCAAGGCCAAGAGGGCTAATTTACATGGATATAAAAGAATAATAAAATGGCCGCTATTTTGGAATGAGGTGTATGTTTAGAAAAGGCTCAGGTCTGTAAAGTTAGCAGACCGTGTTGAAACATTCTGTCAGTTACGTTGAGCTTATGATGGGGATATTTTGGCCCAACATAACCGGGTTATTAAGATATATGTATAAAAAGCAGTGTTACGGATGAGTTACCCATTAAATACTTTGTGTCATTTGCCATACGATTGTCAATTTTAGGCATTTTCCACCTATTTTAGACCATTTGCATTCAAAATTTTCTAGCCATGCAAAGGGTCTCTTGAAGGAAAACATTTTCTTTTTTACATACAAAAAAGAAAATATAAATGGTACCTCTTTAAGAATCGATCCTCAAAAATCTTTGTTTTTCCTGGGCCAAAGGCTGTCTCACTTAACTGAAAACAGAAACAAAACAAATTCCATCAGCTTAAATTTTATTTTCGGCACAGCGCAGAGGTGTTTGGATACATGATGAAATACTTTTTCAAGTGCTTGATAAACATGTAGCTTCGCAAACTGATTATTAAATGCAGAGATTGTCTACATCTGGAAAATCATCTACATCTGGAAAATTCTATGTTAAATGTTCCAGACTAGAAATATTAAACAATTCTTTCTCTCGGCTCGGAGTAAAGCTGTGGAATAAGATACCACGCTATATAACGGATCTTCCTAAGAATGCTTTCAAAAGAGCTCTCCGCAAATTGCTATTCAATATTTTAGAAAAGGAGGATGACTATATTCAAATCTCCATGATTATTAATAAAGTATAAGTACATAGATACACTTACTATAGTCAGAGAATCCTTGTCTTAATTCAATTAGATCACTTAACTTCTGTGTTTTTATTCATTATTATGTGCAATCTGCAAGGCTTTTCAATAGTATAAGGTTTTTGATTTTGTAGATATTTGTATTTTTCATGTACTTGTTTTGCCCCGCCCCGATTAGCTTTCCAGCTATTTGCAGGGCAAACAAATCAGTCAACTCTTTCATTATTATACTAAGAATACATTGTTGTTGTTGTTTCTTGTTGAATAAATTGTTGTTGTTGAATTGTTAAAAGAGAAAACAAAGCTGGTATAAAATTGTCAAAATCTATGCAAACTAAGACTGGGTATCCAAACTGATTTCCTTTGTGTTCTTGTCATGAATTATAATTAATGAGTTTTAGAAGTACAAAAAGAAACTTTCACCCCAGTGACATTTAATCCCGCAATCAATCTCAGCTTAAATTAAATAACTTTATTTAGAGAGGAAAGCCACATCAGCCGCAGCTAGTTTTCATGCAGGTCCTCTTTCCAGATCAAATTGGAATTTAGAAATGTTGGTTTTTGAGGAGAGGGGAAAACCGGAGTACCTGGAGAAAAACCTCTCAGAGCAAGGAGAGAACCAACAACAAACTCAACCCACATATGACGCCAGGTCCGAGGATCGAACCTGGGACACAATGGTGGGAGGCGAATGCTCTCACCCCTACACCACCCCTGCTCCCCAGCTTCATTGTAAATAAGTGTCAGCTTTATGAGTTTTGTGCCTAATAAAGTAATAAAGTATCTATCTACCTATCGCCAGATCAGATCTTCACGAGGCAAAGCAGACTGTGGAAATGTTAGCTATCATGCCTTGTAAAGCTATTGGCATGGTACCCGTCATCATATTAAGGTGAGACAATTTTACAGTATATGGCAATCACCAACAGTGTACATTGACAAAATCCTTACAAATTCATAATGACAATACCTACAGCTGTAAGAAGTAATATAAATTGTATTTAAAGGGGAAATGTCACAGAGATTTTGTTGAGTTTTGGTCAAAAATGCACAAAATTTTAACTTAGAACACCAAAACAAAAAAATCAAGAGATTACTCTCAGAAAGAACAAACCATTACTAGCTTTTTTGCAATTAATTTTATTTTTTCCGAGACTCAAGGGGAAAACTTGAAAAAATTGGCCACAATCCACTTCCAGCCTGGTCACTGGTAGCCAAAAACAACTAAGGCTAGTTTCACTGATATTAAGAGTAACTGTGGCTGTTCTTGAAAGCAAATTTGGGGCTTATCCAAATTTATCACAATGGCTATTTTCACTGTCCTGGCCATGAAATGAAGAAAATTCATTGAAATTGACTGAAATATTACTGCTAACAAAACTGGAGCATTAATTTTAGGTTACTTTTTCATTTTATTTCTTTAATCAAATCCACATGGTATTTTTATAAGGAAATTTAAAAAAAAAAAAACGCTTTTCGAAAGAAATTTTTTCTTCTTTGCATTTTAGCAGTCTACAAAGGTGAAATTTTACTTCTGGCAATTTGTTTTGTTTTTCAAAGTGACACTAACTAAATATAGGTAACATGTATACTGTATATAGTAAAATTCAATGTATGTAAGTCACATAACTTCCACATAATTATTTAAATTAGTGCTCCACAGTTGCAGCCCACACAAATTGAATTTTATGGTGAAAGTAACAATATTGCACTCACTGGTATGGAATCAGGAATGCCTGCTGTTCGAAGACTTGTTATGGTCTGGATAAAGCGTGGTAGATGACTGCTGAATGACGACATAGCAGATGCCAAGTCCTACAAATGTCAACATTAAAGAGAGCAAACATTATTTTTTTAAAGAAAACAATACTGTAAAATCGTACCAGAGATTTAACTGTTAATAGAGTGTTTTCATTGACGTCAGATCAAAATTCAGAAGCAGTTTTCGATTCTAAAATGTTTATGGAATTGTAGAGAGTTTAAAACTAAACATCTGGGCCAAATGTTGAAGCGCAAGAGCATTTCATTCAAGAGTTATAGGCGAATGAGTATAAACATTTTTAGCAAGAAATGTATGGAGTGGCCATCTTGGTGTCCCACTTAGGGACACCAATATGGCGGCCAAAAATTCAAAGTCTTAATAACACCAAAAATCTCATCACAAAATATTGTATTCACTATAAGAGGCATGATAACGGCTTATAAGCATCTATAATTTAAAAATAACTTTCAACTAGTTCAATTTTGTTTATTTTCACGGCTTATCTGAAATAGCGTGATGAAATGCGTGACACATTTACAACTTTTATCGAAAATGAAACATTGTTAAAACCTGAAACTAGGATGTATACTTTAGACTTTTTAATTTTTATGACGTCATGTGCAAACACTCCATAATAATATTTAATATTTCTATAGCACAAATGAACATTTACATATATATGATCAAATAAAAAAAAAAACTGTTTCGATGGTGACAAAGATAGATTGAAGATTATTCCTTTTTTGCCTGTGAATTAAAACCCTTTGGGCTGGTCTATTATACAAAGGCTCTTAACCATTCAAGTGTGGTACTATATTTGAAGGGGTGCCTGGAAAAAAGCCCCAAGTGACTTTTGATAAACTGCTAGATTCTCATTCCAAATTGCCTTGTATACCCTTGTGAAACACGGAGAGAATTTGACGTTACATCAAATGTCACTTAGGGCCTTATTCTGCGCACCCCTGTCTTTAAACTGTATATGACATTTTTTTTTATTTGCTTGATTGAAATCCTATGGCTGTACATGGTGTTCTGGGCCCGGTTGTTCAAATGTCGGTTAACGTTAACCCAGGATTAAAACTTAACTGAGATTTTAATTTATTTTGTTAGAAGTGTTTTTAAAAACATATTTTAAGCTATACGCGAAGACAAGTCAAAGTCGAAACTAACTAAAAGGGCGAAAATACTTTGAAAACTCTCCTTTGATCAAGTATTTAACTGGAATCAAAGTTGATGCTAACCCTGGATTAGCTTAATCAACACAAGTGTTTTGTCTATGGTTGTAGCGACACACACCAAAAAAATTATTGAAAACAATGGAGAAACCAAGATACTATGACACTGGCATTCCTGTATTGAGGCCACAGCTGACTATCCCTAGTCTTTCTTCTTGCATGGTATTCACAGTACTCCACTGGAAGTGAAATTTCACGTTTTTAGATGGCTAAAACACACAAAAAAATTTCTTTTGAAAAAATTTTTTCGATTTCCTTATCAGAACAGTATGTAGATTTGATCAAGCAAATAAAAAAAAAGTCACTCATATATATATTATACACTTTACTTATTTTGTAAAATGAGATCATTTTGGACATCGTTAAAATAAGGGGAGCAGAGGACAAAAAAAAGAATCAGGAAGTGCACTGATTAGAACACTTGGTTTCAGTCACAGACTTAGCGTCATACAAATATATATTAGTTAAGCCCTGATCTTTGTCCTCGTCTGTGTTTTGAGGGTTTTCAGTTTTTCTCCTTCCAAAAAAAAACCAACGTCTCCAAATACCGAATTCAATCCTGAAACAGTGGAAGTAAGAGCCACTCTAATTCCCATTTATTTTATTTTTTATTAACTTAAGTACCTTAGCTTGCAATACTCTCAGTTTGGCAATAAGAATCCTGACTCGTTCTTCCACCAGCTCTACAAAAGGTAAGTAGCTTTTAAATTCCGAGAATGGAATGATGAGAGAGAGGCCAGAAATATTTGCACCAGATTTATCGCGACCAGAGAAAATAAAGGAATGACACACAATACTGTGATCCTTCAACACAAACAGCTTTGTATCCACCAAGTTTTCAGGGGCATCCCGCAACAGCTCTCCGTGGAGAGTTCGACCCACAACGTATCGGACACTTGTTTCCTGTGTAAAACAAATTAACATTTGATGATGTACACAACTGTAAATATCACAGATCCTTGCAGTAAGTCTACCATATTTTTGAGTAACTGAATTTAAATCTTCAAAACTTCAAAATTGCTGGCCCCAACCAGGACGGAATTTGACCACATATATTGGTTAATTTGACCACAAGTTATCAAAAAGTCAAATGCCGCTGTTTTTCCCGGGATGGGGGTGGGGGTGGGGATGGAAGGAGGTTGACACTTTTGGGAATAGAATAGAATAGAATAGAAAAACTTTATTTACCCACGGTGACTTTGTCAAAAATTACAAATAATTGCACTTTTGTTTTTCACAAAAGCCGTGAAAATATATAACTACATATACTAATTACAATATTTTACATCAGTATATTAACTATGAATAAAATAAGTATTTCGGTTAAAACAGAACAATAATTCGGAAAAATACTAAAATTCAATAGGGAGATTGAGAGATGCTAGTTTGTTTTTGAATGCACTCGCGGACTTTTCAGATTTTATCTCTTCTGGTAATAAATTCCAAACTTTCGCTCCGGTGTATGCAAAGCTTTTTCGGTAGTAATCAGTTTTAGCTACCGGTAAAGCTAGATTGTAACTAGAAGTCCTTAGACAACAGACACATATTAATACAGTGTCCATCCCCCCCCCCCTTTCCCCACCCACCCGACCCCTTCCCTGAGCGTAGTTGGGCATTAACTAATCACGTTTGAATCCCGGGATTGGGCATTAGCCTACCCTAAATGTACCCCAGGACATTTGACATCTTCATGTTTTCAACCTCGACGAATCCTGGTTCCATTTGTTGCGAACTTACAGTGTACTCTAATCGGTCACTAGAGGTCTGTTGACTTAGTTTGCCTTTAAAAAACTTTTGGATGAGTCTAGATGGGTCTTACTTTGTGTACCGCACAGATGACGTAAAACAATAGGAAACATTGTTTTCTGTCATTGTTTTTGGGTTAAAAGAATTTTCATAAAACATTGTTTCCTTTTGTTTTACGTCATTTTTGTCCTCTACACGAAGTAAGAGCCGTCTAGATTCGAATAACTTTCCTTCTGCACAGATTTTTTGTCCCCGCCATGAGGCATTTGCCCATTTTTGTGTCTAGTGCGTAGCACGTAGACACTATGTTGGAGTAAAATTCGATAAATACTTCATATACGGTAAGATATGATGTAATGTTCATATGGTTTCATCGAAGTTTCCCTTACGTGACTTGTTACATGAAGTATAAGATCAATGCGTAATGTAACCACGTCGATATTTTGTCGTTTACAACAGTCGGAGTATTCGGAATTGGGGCTCGATCACCGGAGCAGACGCGGAGCAAGCAAAGGGATATTCGGGACCAATTGAATCCAGGGAATTGAGTCCGAGCGAAAGGTCTCGAGTAAGCTTATCTTCGTAAAAAATCATCTGCTTTTTGCCTGATGCGAACGACGCGAAACATGATGCGAAGGACGCGAAAGGCAGTGAGTTTGGTGAGTTAACCAAGTACTTTCTCACTTTTATGATGAATTTCTTTAAAGTTACTTTCCCAATATGCCACAGCTTTCAAAGTATGTGTCAATCTGGGGGAACGAAAAGCTTTAAAAGATGCTTTCAAGTTTTAAATCGATATAAGCTTAAGCTTACTCGGCTACAACGGAATAACGATGCTGCAATGTTGAGAGTGATCACTCCGGTGCTTCGAAAGAAAGAAATCAAGCTTCATAAGCCCCATTTGGGAAAAAAAGCCCTTCAAAGGAACAAATGAGTCCCGTTTGGGGATGATCGAGCTCCGTTTGGGGATTACAAAGCCCGTTGAGGAATTAAATAAGGGCCATGTGGGAAATGTATTTCATGTATTTCAGAGATATAGAAACTCAGCCGCTGCTGAAATGAAAACATCTTTCGTCGACCAAACATCTACGAAAGCTGTGGCCTGTTTATATGGAGAAAGTCATACTAGACCCATACTAGAAATACAATTAGTTCCCAGTTTGAAAACCATGTAAGCATCAATCAAATGAAACCTTTCCATGCAATATTATAAATCAACATTGATGTAAGAGATTTTATATTTTGTGGGCTTGCTGTGAACATTGTGTAAGTAACACCAGCAGGTATTTCTCCTTCATCCTCACTCCACTGATCATCAGTCTCAAGAACTTCATCACAATTTCTATTGGTTTCAATATTACCACTACTGTTAACATTAAGTGTTTTTTGTGACTGTGCATTTTGATTTTCAACAGTACTACCATCTAATATACAGTTGTCACTATATTTTACTCCCCAGTCTTGATTAATTGTTATTCCTTCTTGTCTATACAGACTGCTGATAAGCCAGTTGGCTGCCTGGACAACTTTATGCGGTCTTATGTTGAAACAGTGCTGTGCTTTTGTATTGCAATCTTATCTTTAAATTCACCTTAATTGTCCCTGTTTCAGTGGGTAACCTTAAGTAACATATTGACAGTATCAGATACTTCTGCTGGTACATTTACAATAATGCGTGGGAATGTTTTTTTTTTCTTAAGAATTTACTGGGATTCTTTTCTTTTGCTCCATTCCTATCAGTTTTCTAATGGTGCATCTCTTAAATTTATATTATTAATTTTGTTGCAATTCATTGCTTTTTTATAGCATCAGTGATTCAACCGTAAATATAACGTGAAAATAAGTTTAAGATTTTTAAAACAAGTATCTTGCATAAGATGTACATCAAGTTCAGATGTAAGTAATTCTATGACAGTTAATATTGTATAACTCATTCTGTTCCAGTTCTGTTACACTTCATGGATAATCAGTGAAACTAAACACTTCAGTTTGTCTTAATAAAGCATTAATTTTGAATTATTCAACCGTGTCTGCTGGTCCTTTACGTGTTTTCTTCTACATGTAATGTACCGTATTTTCTCAATTAAATGCCCCTGGTATTTATTTCAAACTTGGCCTCGTGGACCCAGCGTTTCTTTGAATCAGCAGTTATTTCTCGGCCGCCATTTTTGAAGGGTTAATTCAAAATGCTATAATAACTGCTGCATACACTAAATACAATTACAAAACCAAACAATAGATAGCCTACATCACAGACGAACTGTAAACCACTGGACTTAACCGGCGATGCAAGCTACACCAGAGATGGTTACACAAATTCACATCATATCAACCTTGCACTAGACACATGTTCGCATTGCGGACCTATTTTTTTTTAACAAAATGCTAATGCTAATGCGCAGGGATTGCCCCAGAGGGGACATAAACACAGATGGAAATGACTGTCTGATGCTAGTACCTGAAATTCTGCATCACCGACTCCTCTCCACACATGCTGCAATCTAGGTCCTAAAACGTTATCCCAATAACACAACACTACAGCAACGAAAGGTCCGCTCTCCGCAAGCTTCGACATGTGATTTGATGAGAGATTCGAGAACCGGAAGCCATCATCAGCTGGAGTCGTCCAAAAACTTACTTCGCCAGCGCATTCCTTCTCTGTAGCCATGCTATCCACAACGTTTATAATCACGGCGAAGAAGACCTAGGGGGCCTTAAGCTGGGTATGAATGTGCATAAACGTGTCAAACGTACTTTTTTTCTGGAAAACGCAAATTGTTGAGAAACAAAGCTTGGACCCAGACCCCGTGCACCAAACTCGTAACCAGTCAGTCGCGACAGACTGGAATTACCCACTGCGCATGTTACGGAAGTGTAATCTATCTTCGACTGCTCATTCTTACATTAGTTACAGGACCTTGCAGTCGTCTTTAGATCGTTACACTTGCCCTGACGAGCTCCAATAAGAGCGAAACGGCTGTCCGCGGTTGCTCCTCTGCTTTGTCGGTTTCTGAACAAAAACAATGAACTGCAAGGCTGGACTGACTACGTAAAATTAATCAAAGGGCTCTTAAAGCCATCTCGTTAATGCGAGAGAATGTAAGGTTAATAAACAACAACAAGAATTGGAAAAGTTGGGTGCCTTTGATAGGTAAATGTAGTAAAGACGTGATAGGTAATATGTGTAAAGCTGCTAAATGGTTTATTGAAGTTGAAAGATTGAAAATACCTGTAGGTCTAATCGTAGAGTTAGACATTGCAGTCATAGAGGACTTAAGGGCTCTTTTACGAGCCACCAAATCAATAAAAGTCATGAGCAACAAAATAATCACGAGTATGAATGTAAATAATTTTCATGTTAATTTAGCGTATTTGTTCAAAATAGTCTTCATTTTACAGCTGAGGGGAAATTTCAACTTGATTATATTAAGCGAATGAGCCGAGGCCAATTTGCATGTTGGTTGCTACGGGGGGAAATTATGAGGAGGGATGGGGGTGGCAAAACTACTTAGATTCAATCTATCTTTAGAGAGCCCTTTTACTTAGTTAATTTTCTTTGTTTTGTATCAGTCACAGTATTTTAGAAGCAATGACTTGTATGGCATTACAATGGCGATTTTCTTATCAATCGAAATTTGGGAAAGATGTTCGAAGGTTAAAAAATATTTACTATCTTTATTTATTGATATTTAAACAAAACTAAAACATATTGCAACGATTTTCATTTGGGATTAAAATTGATTTACTAGCAATGTTTTTAAACAGCCAATTAATATGTGCAGTGTATATGTGGATGTATGAGACAAAACAAGAACTTTGTGCATGTGAATAAGTTCAGTAAAAAGACTTCAGTAAAAAAGGAATGTTTTATCTAAATACTTCACTAAGGTAGACTATTGTAAAAAAGGAAAATGAAAATATTTTACTTGTCGCTTTTTCCGTCAACTAAAAAATTGTGTACCTTCGGGCAGAATGGTGTCTCTTGTAGGAATAGAGCTGGCGATTAGATTTCGTTTCCTTTTATAGCCGAAGCTGTTTTCAAAACATCTCGGCTTAAAGAAGCCTTGGTAAGAACGACAAGCGACGTGGCCCCGAAAATTGCCGACATGAGACGTTCTGAACAGCGAGAAACGGCTCGATTCCGCTTCAAAAATACGACAAATTACGACAGCGACTTTAGAAGGTTGTGCAATTTACCAATAAAAATTAAACATTATTGACCATATCGTTCATATCAACACCCGACGGCCAACGGTCTGTTTTACATGTAACGATCAATTTGTTATTGAAACGTCTACCAACCTCGTTCCCAAGGCCCCTATCTTCCTCCCTCTTGGATCGGACGTGCAGTTAGAGTACACCCTAGACTCCCGGTAAACACATACATATCCGTGACCTTTGATTTTTGATTTTTTTGGCGCAAATTGGTTTTAACAAGCTTAATAATTTTCCTTCGAGCATTTTTATTTTAAAAAGAGACTTTTCTTTTGATCTTGATGAAAAATTGCACTTTATCAAATAAAGACAAATAAGTGACAGGTCACGCGTGTGGTTTCCGTTCGAATTACACGCACCGGCTCCCCCGACGGTGTCAATTTGCGCGAGGGCAAAAGTAACGACCCTCTCCTCGGGTGAATGTCATTTTGTCTCTGTGACGCGGTCGCTAAGCTTTAGTATTCGAATTTCGTGGTACAGCCGTTTGGATCGCGGACAATGGCGAAGCGAAGATGGCCAGAATCGCTCCAAAACGGAGCCCTTTTAGAGACCGTGAAAGGGAATTTGGAAGCTAGCACGAATCGCACGGGTAGACATTTAACCTGCGGCCTCACTGGTGGCAATTCGGGGAGCTTGAGTTGAATTGTTTAGAATTTATTGGCTTTCGCGTGGCGAGGGTTCGCTCAGAGGTCTCCAGCCTTCCCTTCTTTTATAGTGGATAGTGGGGCGAGTGACAAAAGTTGTAAAAATGCATTTAAACCGGTCAGGATACATCAAGAGACAATAAAGTAAAGGTGAGAAGACTTTAGTGTGTAATATTTTCGATTTTTCTATCGCTTATCAATTCCGTGACAAATCGTATTATTACCTAGTATATTTCATTACTGAGGGGGACATTGGGGATTTGCGGTGTTGCGGTGTTGCTCATTTTTTTATGCGGTGTTGCGGTGAATAAAATCCCCAGCTTGCGGTGTTGCGGTGATGTCAAACCCTACGGTGTGCGATGTTTGCGCTTTAAAGTCTGCGGTGTTCGGTGGAACGAAATTATCTGCGGTGTTGCCGTTTCCTGTTTGACCCTAAATCTAGCCTCTATATGTTATTTATTCCGTACTTATTTAGAAAAGAACGTACCATTATGTTTAATTTGTAACAAAAAGCAGTCCATACTGTCTAGTTAATCTTCAATACGCTGCTGGTCGCCAATCCTAAGCCTTTTTCGTTTATAAGTAACTTGACAAAAATATATATTGTGGTGACGGTGTTTCGTCGACTTTTCTTGCGGTGATGCGGTGTTCGGTAATTTTTTTTTGCGGTGTTGCGGTGTTCAGGGCCTCCCAATGTCCCCCTCATTACTGTGTACTGGCTTCGAGTCACTCACATCACGATTGGTCTGCCTGTGCGATCATCCAATTTAAATTTTTTTTTGTGTGCCACAACGCATCGGATTAATGTTTACGCTTATCCGCGTTTGTAGATCTTTATATATATAAGATATAAACATCTAAGAATTTTACGGAGATTTTAAAGAAGAAAAGAACTGATCCATGACCTATGGTCGCTACAATGTCTGTCATTGATCGATCAGATTCCGTTCACGCATATTCATTGCTATTTTAAGACTTAAATTCAGTCAGGAAGTCAAGACAAAAAAGTGCATATCATGCCTTAGAATTCCTCTATTCGTCAAAGAAAGAATTGAGCAAATATATATTTTTCCAACCTTAATTTCATTTTTAAGACAGTTTTGAGATTCGCTCTTTCCTGTTCTTTATAATCTTCCGGAAACCGGACATTCCACAAAGATAACAAGTATCGCAGAACATTCATAATCCATCGGACAAAATTATCAACAAAAGCCAGAGAAACTTTTGATAACTCAGACGTCAGATGTGGGTGGGCTGAAATATCTGTTTTCCGCTTAGTTGTCAATGCTTGTTAAAGGAAATATTTCACGCGATATGAAATGTTTTGGAAAGTGAAGCGGACATTGATTTTTCTTTTGTGGAGAGTTGAAAAAGAAATGGCTGCATAAGTTAATGTTATACATGAATGGGTTATTTGCGAATATATAGTAGTTCTGTCTTTTTTTATTCGAAAGTCGAGAGCTTTCTATTTCCGGTATCATGTGTTTAATAACTATTAGAGATTAAATGGGTCTGCTTTAAACCTCAAAATATAGTGTTGACAGTGTCTTCTTGACGACCCCCGGGGTCACGACCGCAGTAAAATTTCGTAAAATATTCTATTAAGATCCAAGTCTTATGCGATAGTCATATATTGAAATAGTGGGATCTTGCAATTGTTTTTTAATAGCTCCTCAGAGTTTATTCCGCGTGTAAGTGTAATGTGTTTCTCGGAGCTAGGCAGTATCTCCATTACATCCGGTTTGAAATATTTGAATCTCCAGCATAATAGCTGTACACTCTTTATCAAGTTTCCCGGAAAGTGACATCATGAAACTTAGCGCCCCAATTTCTCAAATTATAAAATTTGTACTAAAGTAATCAAACATGCGGGATTCCTGACCGCAGTATTTTTCAAAACCTTTTTCTGATCTGCCGGAGATACAGGCAAAGGTTGTCCGTCGTTGCATTATTATGCAGTATTACTTTATTTTGTATTAAATTTTCCACCGCAGAAATATACTCGCGCAGAAAAAATTACTTGTTTTAATGATGTATATCGGCTTAACAAGAACTTTTCAACAGTGAATATATTGCTATCATAACTCCGAGGCGACCGGCACAACAGTCATCTGTATTCCCGATTCAACTCCACACACGTCCTCAAAAGAACCAGAGACTGTTATCATAATACTGATACATATTTACAACAACGTACAATAATTCACTCACTAGTTTTCTCGTTGTTTATGCTCATATTGGCGCCAGAACAGCAACCATATAACTAGGAGAACTATAAAAACCTCCGGTCAGGAAGTGAAATTGTTTAATACCGATGCCTTGGATTTTATTTATACTTGACCAGAAATCCGCAAACATTTCCTCCCAGCAGAAATTTAAGGTGTCCCGACGCGCAAAAATTTCCTCCCGCAAAACAAATTCAGTCAAAATTTCCTTGTGCACGGTAGCTAAACTAATAAAACTATGACGTCTTTCCCATACTATTGCATACAAACGCAAAGTTCATGCTATTTTGCTCTGCCATATCGCTCATATTAAAACACAAACTTTCCCGTCCAATAACGTCTCCATTCGTAAAAATAGACCGTGAAATTCTCAAACTACGTTTCCCAAGAAAACGTATTTGACCTATTTTTACCATTCTCGAAAGCAGCTTGAATGGCTTTACGACAAATGATTGAAAATTTTAAATATTGATACGTAACGTGAGATATCGAAACTAAGAATTTTAATATCTTTGCAGTGACGTAATGTGAAATATGACAATTGCTATTACAGTTTCATTATGTAACAGTACGCAAAAGACGCAAAAATTTAAGCCATTGAAGGCTTGCCGCAATTCCATTCAACCGTCATCATTATAAGCCAAAAAATCAACACAACTATGACATGTTTACCATGCCATACCGCTCATATTAACACACAAACTTTCCTCTCCCATTTAACTTTCTTATAACCTCTCCATTAGTAAAATACACCGTGAAATTCTCAAACTACGTTTCCCAAGAAAACGCATTTAACCTATTTTTACCCTTTTAAAGTAGCTATAATGGCTTTACGACAAATTATTGAAACTGATAGGTAACGTGAGATATCGAAATTTAAGAAGAACTAATACCTTTGCGGTAACGTAATGTGAGATATGACAAGTTCATCACAAGTTCTGACATCCCAATACCCTAGGGAAATTAACAATAGGTCCGGGGGTGCTCCCCAAACATTTTAGTGGCAGTATGTGACGCCCTTCTTGAAATCCTAACCGCTTTAACCAACCATATCCTCAAAGCCCTAATATAGCTTCTATAAAGAAGGAACAAGAAACCCCCCCGGACAAAAGTCCACAAAATTTTGTTAACAACTTTTGTCCCTTTTTAGTACTCGACTTCGAAATCTCGCTTAATGCGCAAGCGCATTAACGAGATAAAAAGTAAAATTTGCGAGACACCATCACGACAGAAACCGATAAAGTAGGATCGTAACCGTGGACAGCTGTGGACAGCTGTTTCGTTGTTATTGCAACTCATTAGCACGGTGTAACGATCCAAATGTCGCCAGCAAGAAAGCCAGCGCAAACAGACTGCACAATGACCCGTTTACAATATCAGGTTCCGTTATGTACTCACTTGTCGCCCGAAGCACGTGTGCCACATCACGTGTTTCGGGGAACAAGGAGCCCACAAGTGTATTAAACGGTTCAGTTATATTTACCAGCATAAATACCTCTTATTAGCCGAGTTAAAAAAAATGAAAACACAGAAAGAAAACACAGCATATCGGATCTGTAAAGACCTACGGTCCCAAAATATATAGAAATAAACGTAAACTGCAGAAGACCGCAAACGATTAAGCTGCTGGTTTCTGTCGTATTGGTATCTTGCAAAGTTAATTTTTTTTACGTAGTCAGATCAGCCTTGCAGTTTAATGTTGTGTTTTTACTGAATTGCCGCCCCTTTTAGGGGTCAAAATTTGTAGATTGGTACCGCTCGCGGAGTAGGGTGCTAAAATCTGAAATGACCATTGTTAGAATTATCGTGGTACCTTAGGTATTGAACCGAAAAAATATGACAGGAACTTGTAGAATTGGTTATGCGTTATGTTTTATATCCGTGGTTGGTAGGCTTCGATATGTTTTGCGGTCACCTTTACCCT
This sequence comes from Cladopsammia gracilis, assembly GCA_022457155.1. Classification (NCBI taxonomy): domain Eukaryota; kingdom Metazoa; phylum Cnidaria; class Anthozoa; order Scleractinia; family Dendrophylliidae; genus Cladopsammia; species Cladopsammia gracilis. The sequence continues at coordinate 981,366 of JAJGOT010000206.1, forward strand.
CCTTTCGTACGTGATGGCACTAAAGAAAATAAAAAAGTGAACCGACACTGAACCGACTAAATTAGCATTATCTGGTTACGCTTGACAAAACCTACAGTCCCGTGACCTCAACGCATTAGTTTTACCTCATGCTAAGAGATTTTCGCGAACTCATGGCAAGGCCATATCAAGAGCTTCGCTAGTCGCCTTCGTTTGGTTTTTACACTGTTTCTACTGCTACCCATTGAAAGGTAAGAGCAAAATGCTAATTTAGAAGCTGTTTAGAGAGCTTTAACCTTGATAGCTGAGGTAAAACTACTCAGTATCAACTTCCGCGTTACCGAGGCGTTCGGATCCCGTGGGGGGGGGGGGGGGGGGGACTCCCATATAATAATGACGGGGGTGCTCGTCGGAAATATTCGAAAAACACCCTAAAAGGTACCAGAATCTTGTTTGATGGGCGTGGCTCAAAATAATTTTTATCCCTAAGAGGTACCAATTCGAAAACAACACATGTCATATTCTGTCATATTTTTTCGGCTCATACCCTAAAAGGTGCCGCGATAATTTCAACGGTAGTCATTTCAGATTTTAGTACCCTAAGCGGTACCAATCTACAAATTTTGACCCCTAAAAGGTACGACGAGCACCCCCGTCATTTTTTTATGGGAGTCCCCCCCCCCCCCCCCCGGGGTTCGGATAGTAATCTATTTGCAGTGCTCTCCCTCATGCTTATGCGGATTTAGATTGGGGTCAGCTGTCGCAACAAGCCATCAAGCAATCTCGCAGATATACACCTCCAAAATACCCCCAAAACTAAACAAAACCCCCCAAAACTAAACACCCAAACCCAAAACCCAAAACGGAAATCTGAAGAGGCACTACGAGACCAGGATTCGAAAGGACGGTGAAGCTCTCCGCAACGAAGCGCCCTGGGTCACGAAAGGCCAACATGGAAATAATAATAATAATAATAATAATAATAATAATAATAATAATAATAATAATAACAATAATAATAATAATAATTTATATAGCGCTATTCAGCTAGTCTTCCATAGCGTTTTACAATCATTATGCTAAGGTAAAAACTAAAATGTAAAAATGCATTTACAGTTCTGAAAATATTAATACATGTTAGAGAAATAAAATAAAAGAATTGTACTAAAAATAAAGATTAAAAGTCATAAGCTTCTTTAAAAAGACAAGTTTTAAAATTCTTCTTAAAAATAGCTACCGATGGGGATTTTTGAAGGCTAAGAGGCAAGTCATTCTATAGTCTTCTAGTTGGCGCAGCAGCGCTGAACGCCCGGTCTCCACAAGTCTAAAGTTTAGCCAGTGGCACTGTGAGCAGTTCTTGGACATTGGAACGTAATGACCTAGAGAATCTTGGATAACTCAGCAGACTAGAAATATAAGACGGTGCTTTGGCATTAAGTGCTTTATGAACTAATAACAGTAGCTTAAAAATAATACCGAATTTACAAGCAGCCAATGTACTAGCTTAAACATTATTGGGGTAATATAAGCATATTTTCTTGTTAACGTAACAATGCGAGCTGCAGTATTTTAAATACGCTGTAATCTACAAATTAAATATTAGGGAATGCCATACAGAAATGAGTTACAATAGTTGGACCAATGAAAGGGTGAATGAGAATTTCAGGAGAGTCCTGAGTGAGATTTTTTTTTTTTTTTGCGAATCTTTGCAAAGTTCCGGTTTCCTGAGATAGCAATTTGCTTCATTACATATCTTTTCCACAAGTTGTTTGACACAGAGGCAATTGCTTTAATGACTCCTAGGTTGCGTGCAGGCGACTTAGGGGCAATGTACTCAACTCCGACCTGAACATATTCAAGATCTAGTCTATGTCGAAATTTGGAGCTAATGGCAACGAGTTCGGTTTTGTTATGATTAAGTTTCGATTAGTTATTACACATCCAACGGGCTATGTCCTCGACACAGCGTTCAACACGGAACTTTACCTCTTCAAGGTGAGCACAGCAAATCAGTCTTAAAGGATATATACATAGTTGCGTGTCATCAGCAAACGGATGATATAGTAAATTGTGCTATTTGATGATATTAGCAATCGCACAGTGCAGGCAGATGAGGTATAGCAGTGGACCTAGTACAGATCGCTGGGGCACCCCGCGCAACAAGGGTCGTTTTGATGATATTTCCTCCTCTACCTTAACAAACTTAACAAATTTCAGCTGCTTACGTGAGTCAGCACGCGTAGAGTCTTAGAAAAACAAAACGTGGCGCCTATTCAGCGATCATTTTAATTTGCTCAGCGTGGATCGCGAAAGTGTTGTTTTTCGCCTTAAAATCAAACAATTTGTTGCTCGTAAAAATGTTTATAGAACCAATGAAGAAATACACTGCCTTTTTAGTCGTTTTTGTCTTTGGATCAAGAACTCAGTCAAATGCAACGCATGCGCAGTTGACCAAAAAGTTACGACTGGATGTTTTAGCGACTTTCCTCGGAAACGTGCTGATTTCTACGGAACCACTCGTTAGAATTTCACGAAATTTGGCACAATAATGGTTTCGAATATGCCGAACTCACCTGCCATCAAAAACTTGAAATCTAACAGAGGAGATTTTACAAAACGCAAACATATAAACCACAAATTAAGGAAGATCCCTCTGTCAAAATTACACGAGACCAGTGTTAACACGCGAATATTTTACGAGTTTTCTGGATACAAATGATGGACAAAATCTAACGACTAGATTTTCTGAAAATAAACGAAACCAAATATTGCAGGCTGATTTACAATCCACCGTGTTGCCATGGCAACACCCTTGAAGCTCAACAAAAATATCAAAATATATAGCTTGTTACTTAATCATATGCCTCACCAATTTTGGACGCCCAGACGTTAGTGGTTGTAAAATGACAATGAATGACGCATAGGTACAGTGAAACTGTGTTCAGCCACCTTAATGACAAATTGACAATCCTGATAACAGTAAGAAGGAGTACAGGGAAGCAGCCCTTAAGAACTGAATCCGGAAGAGGATCAAGGCAACAGGACTTGCTTAGAGAGTTATAAGCAAATTCATTTACATCCTCTTGAATGACCTCGTGAAGGACGTTTAATTCAGCAGCGTTTGCAGGCAGTTCATCATCGTGAGCTAATAATAGATTTCTGTTTCTTGGGGCAGGGGCAAGGACAAGGGCAGCATGAATCTTTTCAACTTTGGTAGTGAAAAAGTCAGCAAATAAATCAGTAAGCAAAGCATTGCTCGGAGAAGGTGGATATCGCGTCTCATGACATTTCTGCATAAGCTTATTACAATTCTGAACAGCACCCTTGATCTGAAGAATGCTCATTAATTAATGATGCGTAATATGTAGATTTTGCAGAATTAATCAAATTGTTGACGACGAAGCACTGATACCGATATGTTTCCCGATCACTTTGTAGCCGAGATTTCCCCCATTTTCTCTCAAGCCGACGACTTTTCCGTTTCTCGGCAGCAACTTCCAGTACAGCAGGTCGTATTGTCACCAAACGCTTTCTCGGAGGAGCATGATTATCCAACAGTAATCCAAGAACGTTATCATACTGATGAACTGCTCTGTCTAAATCCATGGATTGTTCCGGGACTATCGAAGAAATACGAACATCCTCACAAAAGGAGTCGATATCTAAGGGGCACAGTTTTCGAGAACGGACGACCTTTTTCCTAAATTGAGGTTTCTTGAGAAATAAGTTACAAAGCACCTCAAGACGGTCAGAGAGCGCGGGTCATGGATCTTAATGTTTCCTACAATTTGTCCATTTAATCTTGTTATCGGCAGGTCCAGGGTGTGACCACTTATATGAGTAACAGAACAGACGTGTTGTTTGAGATAAAAACTGTTTCAAGAATTCAATGAACTGCGTAGCATGGACATTATTAAAAGTTTCAATATGAAAATTTAGATCACCTGCAATCGTTAAGTTAGCAGAAGGTTCAGACAACACATGCTAGCAATCTAGAAAATTCTTCAAAAAACAGGGCACATGACATGTTGTTAGGCGGTCGATAGACAATTAGAATTCTAACACTCTGGAGGTTTTGGAGACGGACGTCCATGAATTCAAATGTTTTAAATGAATCTGTGACTGAGGTGTTAATATCGGCGAGAGCGTCACCCTAAAGAACAGCAGAAACGAAAGCCTCTGATACATGGCCATTAACTGTCATCTCCCAGGCTTGGGCGGGAATGGAACTTCTAGTTCTATTAACCCATGCCGGCAGTAGGATCAAAATTTTTAGAAATCTCCAACTGATTTAAGCCAACATTCTTATAATTGAGAAGGCGCAAGAAGACTGAAAGGTAACACAAACAAAGATAAGGAAAGATAAAAGAGAGCCTGAGAGATGACAGCCTTGGCCCCGGTAATCCGAGTAGGGAATTAGACTCCCTTCAAGACTGTTATCGGAGGAGAGAAAAGAAAGAGATAAAAGGCATGACTAAAGTGAAACAAAGAAGCATATGTAAAGCGCCGAAGGTAAAGCACAGTATGCTAAACAAAGCCTGAACAAAGAAGCATCTGCAAAACTCGATGGTGAAAGGCATCATGCTAAGCAAACACTCACAACAAGAAGCCGATGGCAAAGCGCAACACACTGCAAACAAACTCCAGCATGTCAGGACAAGTATAAGCAGCAAGGCCCTGATGGCAAAGCGCAGCATGCTGAATAAATTCAAACTTGTCACAACAAACGTCTTCAGAGCCCCGATGGCAAACACAGCATGCTAATTCAGAAATGTGATAAAAAGCATCATTCTGGAAAACTCCGATGGCAAAGCGCAGCATGCTAAACAAACTCAAACTTCTCACAACAAGGATCTGCCAGGCCTCGATGGCAAACACAGCATGCTGAATAATAAAAATGTGACCAAAGAGCATCTGCAAAACCCCGAAAGGCGAAGCACAGCATGCTAAACAAACTGAAACTCGTCACAACAAGCATCTGCAAAGCCCGATGGCAAACACAACATGCTAAATAATAAAAACATGTGACAAAAAGGCAAATGCAAAACCCCGATGGCAAAGCGCAGCATGCTAGACAAACTCAAACGTGTCACAAGAAGCATCTGTAAAGCCGCGATGGCAAACACAGCACCCTTGATAATTTAAAAATGTGACAAACAAGCATCAGCAAAGCCCCGATGGCAAACGCAGCATGCTAAATAATTAAAAAATGTGACAAAAAAGCATCATTCTCTCTCATTTTGCAAAACCAAGATGGCAAACGCAGCATGCTAAACAAACTCAAACTTGTCGCAACAAGCATCTGCAAAACCCTGAAGGCAAACGCAGCATGCTAAATAATTTAAAAATGTGACAAAAAGGCATCTGCAAACCCCGATAGCAAAAGCAGCATTCTAAACAAAATCAAACTTGTCACAACAAGCATCTGCAAAGCCCCGATGGCAAACGCAGCATGCTAAATGATAACAAATGCGACAAAAAGCATCTGCAAAACCCCGATGGCAAACGCAGCATGCTAAACAAACTCAAACTTGTCACAACAAGCGTCTGCAAAGCCCCGATGGCAAACGCAGCATGCTAAATAATAACATGAATGTGACAAAACGCATCTGCAAAGCCCCGATGGCAAACGCAGCATGCCAAACAATTAAAACGTGTAACAAACAAACAAACATCTTAAAAGCCCCGATGGCAAACACAGCATGCTAAATAATAACTAATGTGACAAAAAGCGTGTGCAAAACCCGGATGACAAACGCAGCATGCCAAATGATTAATAACATGAGACAACTAAAACTGCAACAAACAATAATCTGCAGGGCCTTGAATGTGAAAAAGCTCTAACGTGTGACAACGAGCAACGTACTGCAAAGCCCGATGGCAAGTACAAATTAGCATGCTAAACAGTCGAAAAAATGCGCGAAACAAAAAGCACAAGCAAATCCCTGAGGGCAAAACGCAGTACGCCAAACAAAATAAAACAATGCTAAAAAACCAAAGGCTTGAAAACCCAAAGCGAAAGAAGTATGCAAAAGAACCGCCACGTGCAACGAAAACTTAGAACGAAAGCCGACTTGACCAAACATGAGAAAGGATAATAACACTGAAAATGAGAAATAAAGCAAAACTACTAGAGGCAAATGGCGAGCATGAGAACTTAAAGCATGGCGGCAAGGAAAGAAGGAAACGTGAAATAAAACAAAATATATAATACTAACATGACAGTAAATAAGAAGAGATATTCGCCTCCAAATTTTGTTGTTCCGAAGAAGGACCAGGAACGGCGTTCTGATGAATAGACTGAGCGGAGACAAGAACAGCAGGGACGGTCAACGCGGCTTGCGCCGCGCCACACTTGCAGAAGGAACTTGAGCGGCTTCTTCGGTCATCTTGAACTGACGACAGAGAGCGGAGAATGCTAAGCTGACTGGCGCGAAAAGAGGGCGAGTAGAGCTCTGCGAGTAGAGCTCTGCGAGTAGAGTGATCTTAATCCTTATATAAGCTTAGAGGGCGACCGCTGACAAATAGTACATTGTGATGGGTATGGAATGGTCTATCGGAAATGATGCGTCTCGGAAAATATTCACCGAGTCTCGAATATTGGATTCTCGGAATCTCGGGCTCGCTATAATTTTCGAAGTCTCGAATTTTGATAATTTGGATCTTGGAGTCTCGTAATTTTTCTCGTAAATCTCAGCTTCCGTTGGAGATTTCAGTCACGTTTTAAGCTGTTTTAGTATATAGTCTCAGGCTCGGATTTTTTAGAGGTAAAGTCTCGGGCTCGAATTTGATAGAAACGCTTAAGTCTCGGTCTCGAATTTTTAAACAAGGGTTTCGCAGTCTCGCAAAGTCTCGAATTTACCATTCTATATTTTTTTTTGTGATAGTGGAGCGAAGAATAAACGCTGTGGCTATATGGCCGGTAACCGGTCAAGGTGTTGAAAACACTAAATGGCCGGCAGTTCTATATTCTCAGTAAATTTCACAAAATCGAAAAATTCCAGCTAATCTAAACTATCATATGTCGATTTAGAAAAGTCAAGCGATCCTGAAATGCTTTATAGACCTTTATAGATCTCAAGTCTAGGGGTTGGTTTACGCTGGCTCAGAAGAGGAAACCATGTTTTGTGACACTTAGATCTTTTTTCAGCTCGACTGCCGGTCAAGGTTTTCAAAACACTAAATGGCCGGCAGTTCTATATTCTCAGTAAATTTCACAAAATCGAAAAATTCCGGCTAATCTAAATCATGTGTCGATTTAGAAAAGTCAAGCGATCCTGAAATGCTTTTATATAGATCTCAAGTCTAGTGTTTGGTTTACGCTGGGCTCAGAAGACGAAACCATGTTTTGTGACACTTAGATCTTTTTTCAGCTCGACTGCCGGTCAAGGTGTTGAAAACACTAAATGGCCGGCAGTTCTATATTCTCAGTAAATTTCACAAAATCGAAAAAATCCAGCCATTCTGAACTATCATATGTCGTGATCCTGATCAAACGAGCCGGTTTTGTGGGATTTCTATATCAGGAAACCATGTTTCTCTTTTTTTCAGGCTTCTTTTCGCAATTGCTTCAATTGCGTTCACAACTGCGAGGATCATTCTTCATTTGATTTCATTTCCGCAGTTCATATATGATTTATTTCATATATATCATTTCACACTCACTCCTTTCACGGGAACATATGAACCTACAATTGACCTGCTCCCAACGTCAGTGGCTTCATAGCTCAGTTGGTAGAGCATCGCACCGGTATCGCGAGGTCACGGGTTCGAACCCCGTTGAAGTCCTGAATTTTTTTCAGGCTTCTTTTCGCAATTGCTTCAATTGCGTTCACAACTGCGAGGATCATTCTTCATTTGATTTTAATACTGAGAATATAAAAATAGGACTGCCGGTCATTTAGTGTCTTGAAAACCTTGACCGGCAGTCGAGCTGAAAAAAGTTCGAAGTGTCACAAACCATGGTTTCGTCTTCTGAACCCAGCGTAAACCAAACACTAGACTTGAGATCTATAAAGCATTTCAGGATCGCTTGACTTTTCTTAATCGACATATGATAGTGTAGATTAGCCGGAATTTTTCGATTTTGTGAAATTTACTGAGAATATAGAACTGTTTTGAAAACCTTGACCGGTTACCGGCCATATAGCCACAGCGTTTATACTAATATTGGAATTTTCAAAACAAAAGTAAAAGAAAGTACGGGATTCAAAGTGTACGATAGCCTTTTGATCAGCGCAAAAATATATCAGTCTTTTACTATGAAACAACTAAAAGGCCGGTCACATTTTATCATTACCGGCTACAGTCATCACGCAGTAGCGTATCCAGGGGAAGGGTCCGGGGGGTCCAGACCCCCCCCCCCATAAGACCTGTGGGGGATTCGAAATCAAAGTTTGGACCCCCCTCAAAAGTTTCTGGATCCGCCTTTGTCACGCGACAGATACATTGTAATTTCGCCCGCGCGTGATATCAGAGGATGGATGAAGAATTTGTTTATCCCGCTCTCAACCCGATCTGTCAAAATGTCAACATGAAAGCCAATAAACTAAAAGATCAATAAGCACTTGACTGACCTTTATATAGTCTCGTGATTTCGAAATTCTTCAAGGAAATATCTTTTATCATGAACTTTTGCGCTCGTGAAGAGATGTGACGCGAGCTTCACTGATCTTCCCTCACCGGTAATTGTAACTTTTAGAGCTAAAATTTGGATCAATTCAAGACAAAAGCAGCTGTTTGAAGGTAACGTGTACATGTACATGTGATAGCAGTTATGAAAATGCAGGAAAAGGTTTTTTAATACTTCGAAAGCTAAGGAAAGTTACCTGTTTCCAGTTTCCGGCTTTCAATTTATACACGACCTACGATCACTGAACATGCTGAAGACAAACAAATTTTCCACATTTTTGAAGAAGTTCAGATCCAATTTATCTTGGGAGTTTCGAGAAACTTTTGCAGTATCTTTTTATGTAAGAACCGAGGAATTCGAATGTATGTTAGACGGAGAAAGCCAAAGTTAATTTAATAGCACGCGCCCCGGCAACATGGCTGACATGGGCTTGTGTTGAGTGGCTATTTAAAATTCTCGTCGCTTTCTCTCAATGTGCAACACTTTAAAGCTCGATGTCATGAATACCCTTTGTCAACTAACGTTGGAATTTCAGCAAAATCTTTTCGCTGTACGTTTTCGCAAGTTGCAGTTAGGTCCGTGTCATCGGTGAACTCAGAACCTTTGTTATATATGAGGAACACCAAATCTCGCCGATGTTCATCGGCGAAGTGATTCGGTATTTATAAAGAAGAACACCAAATCTCGCCGATGATCATCAGCGAAATAACTCTGTCTGTATATTTGAGGAACACCAAATCTCGCCGATGTTCATCGGCGAAGTGACTGTCTGTATATATGAGGTCATCGGCGAAGTGATTCCGTCTGCATATATGAGGAACGCCAAATATCGCCGATGAACATGAACATCGGCGAGTTTGCCGTTCAAAAACCAAATTAATTAATCACATATTGTAATATTTACATAAAAACATTCATGTCTATAGATATAAACAGTCTAGGCATAACTACAGAATACAGGGCCAATTTCCTAGGTATATTCAGGTATATTCGTTGAAGTGGCTCGGTGGTTCGGCAGTCAAGTCCACTGGCGAGCCGTCGAGCCGCCGAGCCACTCAGTAATATACCTTACTCGTTCTTTAAACACTCAAGTCCACTGGCGAGCCGTCGAGCCGCCGAGCCACTCTGTAATACAGTGTGTAATATACCTCACTTGTTCTTTAAACACTCAAGTCTTACGTTTCGCTTATGAGACTTCCACTCTTACGTTTACTCACAGGGAGCCCACACAAACTGTGTGACCGTTGTTCGGATTTTAAATTTAGAGGAAATGTATGGGAATATTGAAAAGGTTCACTTATCGTAATACACTGCGATGATTATTTACATACAAGATCAAAATACACGTATTTTTACCTGAAATGTTGTGTGGTGTCATTCTTGTGCTGAAAACGGCGAATTTTAGCGATTTGAAGGGTTTTGCACGTTTAAACCCTTCAAAACCCTTCAAATCGCTAAAATTCGCCGTTTTCAGCACAAGAATGACACCACACAACATTTCAGGTAAAAATACGTTTATTTTGATCTTGTATGTAAATATTCATCGCAGTATATTGCGATAAGTGAACCTTTTCGATATTCCCATACATTTCCTCTAAATTTAAAAATACGAACAACGGTCACACAGTTTGTGTGGGCTCCCTATGGTTTACTGTTTCACTGTACTGTCGAGCCACTTCAGTGATAGTCCTAGAAAATTGGCCCTGCCTCGATGTTCTCGACCATCGTCGACAAAACATGGGGCGCTTTCCATTCGACCAAAAATTCCGGTTTGAAATTCCGGGTATTCCGTGTGGCGAATGGAACAGTTTTTTCTAGTCTGTCTACAGACCCATTTATTTTTAGCCCAGCGTGAGCAAATCGAACGCGTGCGAGTGCGAGCGCGTAGCGCGAGAACGAGCCATCACGTTCCAAGTTTCGCGCGAAAATACAAAATAAACCAAAGCAAAACAAATGGCGGACTCGTTGCCTCTTTTACTTGCTTTGGAGTTGTTCGATGACTCTGAAGTTAAAACGAACGATATTTTAAGCGAGAACGATGATATTATTTTGTTCAGTGCAGCTAGCTGTTACATGCGAAGGAATTTTTAAAAATCGAGTCGGCGACTACTTTGTGCTCGTGACTTCCATTAGCTTATTAGCATTTCTGTGCTACTTACCAGTCCTAGCTGTGGCCATTTCTGCTGTTGTACCAGCTATGTTACGTGAGCAATCTTGCTCGAGTAAGAGCTGTAAGCTTTCGGTGAAAAACAAACACGCCGTGCACTGATATTGAGACGCCATCTTGACTATGCGGACACGTTCGATGCCGGGTTGTCCAATACTCTCGACCTGATACGACCCGAAAAAGACAGTTTTCGATCTGTACGGGTCGACAACTTGTTACGACCCGAAAAAGAGAATTGTCGATCCGAAGAATGCATCTCATTAGGGACACTTGGAAATTATTCAACATGTTTTCCCGAGTATAGCTCTTCCAGACCTCTATTTTTATTGGCCCCGTAGTACTGTAGCTTCTATTGTGTTTAGGTCTAGGACTATTGTTTCTGTTGTTTAACCTATTGTTTCGTTAACCAATCACTGAGCTTGTTTGGAAAGGTACAGCCTCCTCACATGTTTGCGTGTAGTGGGCCCTGCTGCAAGGTTGTCAATTCGTACGAGTCGTGCGAATCGACAAAATTATTGTCGACCCGAAAAAGAGAATTGTCGATCCGAAAAATACATCTCATTAAGGACACTTGGAAATTTTCACCCTAACCCTAACCTTAACCCTAACCCTAAACCTAAACCTAAACCTGACCCAGTTGTTCGAAAGGCTAATAGTGCTAATCCAGGATTAAAAGTTAACCGAGGATTTAATTTCCTCTTGCTTAAAAATGTTTTCAATCATGTCTTTCACGCAACAGACTTTTAGAACGAGTAATATATCAGTACTCTAGCAACCTATCGCGCTTTCATCTCTTCTTAATGAGATGCATTTTTTGGATCGACAAGTCTGTCTTTCGGGTCGACAGTAATTTTGTCGATCCGTACGACTCGTACTGGTCGACAACCTTCAAGACAAGACAAGACAAGATGATTTATTCAACTCAGCTCAGTTTTACATGACATATAGGTAAAATTTACATAGACAACTAAACACAAGTACAGCTAAGGAATAAAAGAAAAATGTAACAAAAAATAGAGAGTGAGTTGGGATCATCCAAATAGCAAAGGCTAATCTAGTGGATGACCCCTACAATAGAATACAGTTACAGACAATTAAGAATAGATTTTTTTTATAAAAAGTATTTCTTCATGCGCTAAGGTAGATAATTAAATAGAATAACAATTAAGCATGGAGTTCTTCAGAGGGTCTGTTGAACTCGTTCCCAGGGTCTCTCATCTGGCATGCGTCTCTAATGAGATGCAATTTTCGGGTCGACAACTACACTTTAAGGCCGGCACACACTAGGGGACATATTGCGGGGTCATGAAGCGGGGACATGTTGCAGCGACAGTTTTCCTCGTGTGACATCCCCATGTTGCATGAAATTCAGCTGGTTTGAATTCGTGCGTCATGAAGCGGGTACAAAATGACCCCTATTTCAATGTCGCATCGTGTGCACTGCTCTTGCAAACTGTCCCCGCTACAAAATAGAAATGAACCAATAAAAACTCGCAGTTGATTATCCTATGAGCATTCAGTAGCAGTCTTTCAAGATTTTTAAACCTCAATCCGCTTTGTGTGCACCAGCTTGCGTACTGTCCCTGCAACATGCGCCTTTGCTGTGCACACGAAGGGGCTTGTCCGCGCTTCATGTCTCCGCAACATGTCCCCTAGTGTGTGCTGGCCTTTACGGGTCGTCTCATTTTGTCGATCCGTACGGATCGTACTTTGATTTTTTCGGGTCGTATCAGGTCGACAGTATTGGACATGGATGCGATTCCGGCTCGGAGAAACTGGGCCGTGCTGGGATGGTCGAATGGAACGGTATTTTCTGGTTGTTCCGATTTTCCGGAATTTTATTCCGGGAAATTTACGTTCCATTCACTTCCCAACCCGGAATTTCCGGAATTTTTGGTTGAATGGAAAGCGCCCACGAGCACCGCCCCAAACAACTCGTTTCGGTGAAAATCTGTTCGGAAAACCTTAGTCATCTCGAAAAAATGCAAATATATCAGATTAAAAACTAGAGTTTTCTTTAGTAAAATATTGCCTCAAACTTTCGTAACATCAAAAAATTAAACCCTTTCTGTTTTCGGTGGGATAAACCCGGCATAGTAAATCGAACCAAATCGAACTAAATTTCAATCGAACTCAATCGAACTAAATTCCTGGATTGAGTTCGATTGAGTTCGGCAATCGAACGAAAGTCGAACGGGTGTCAGTAAAACGTGGGGTCGGGGCCGGGGTCGGGGTAGGATTAGGTCTAGGATTAGGTATGGGATTAGGCATAGTGTTAGGATTAGGTAAAGGGATTATATTTAATCCCGTACCTAATCCTAGACCTAATCCCACCCCGACCCCGGCCCCGTCCCCGCGTTTTACTGACACCCAAATCGAACTCACCGAAAAGAAAAAAAAATCAATCGAACCCAATCGAACGTTCGATTTTCGAACTCGTGATTTGTGTAAAACAGGCGTTGAAAATCCATAACCAGATGTTACTTCAGCCCGGAGTGTAGCGTACGTGATTTTCGTAAACGAAGAAATTCCACAGAAATGGCTTCAGATGCGCTGTGGATTGAAAGCTTCAAATGCGTAGTAAAAGGCTACCAGGAATGCCGCTTTGACGTCAAGGATGGCGAAGTTTTCAAGGTTTAAAAGAAAATAGGCGAGAAAGGCCGTGCATTCTGAATTGCACACGAGCGCGGACAATTAGGTCACCTTCAACGTGAACTGGTTGCTTCTCTGTGGCCTGTAATTGCTTAAGAAAAACGTAAGAATTCACTAGCATCCGTTAGATTTTCAAAACAGATCACCATATCTGTACAAGCCATGTCGGGATGCAACAACGCCGGCCATGATGAAACAACGGAGGTTCTTCAAGCTCCAAGAAACACCACTCAAAAACAGAGTAAAACAAGGAGCTAAAACATATAAACTGCAAGAAGTCATGATTCCAATAGAGACACGGCAGCTTCAGACTTGGATATTAGACACTTACATCCGTGATAAAGATCTACTTTCTCACAAGTCTAGCACACCACAGACTTAGACACTAAATCAAGGGCTGAGAGATTGACTGATCCTAACATTTCATAGAGATTACAAATAATTGCAGCCGATCACTATTTATCTTGCAACAAAAGTTAGCCAAAGAAAACCTAACATATGCCAAGAGAGCTAGCATAACGAAGGCACAGAGAAACTTAATTTAAATAGTTATTATAACTGATATTTTCTCTCCTTCTCAATGTGATTAATTTAGCCAGTTTAGTTAGTTAGTTTAGTTAGTTTAGCTACTGGTTTAGTTACTAAAAGTACTGTATAACCTCCACCCACTTGCAACTGCTCTGTGGTAGTAGCCAACTCGAAAGCTTGGCTCCTTTCTCCTTCTGGTTATGTTTAATTCAATGTATAGTTAGCTCTGTTCTTACTTTTTTTATTTCCTTAATGTTGGTATATTGTAATTGAATAAGTGTGAATAAAATGAACTTGAACTTGAACTTGCTATGCACAGCATGTAAACTGACCTCCTGTCATTAAAGAGATTTATATCCCAAAGATCAAAGAGTCATACAATATATATCGAGCACTTGTCACATCTCTATTTTGTTGATCTAGGGGGAACAAATATCTCGTAGACCTTCTTGGGAAAGCTATTCTTAAGGCTTCTTTATACATTTTGCAACAAGCGGGAGTCGTGTTTAGCCTGACACTTTTATAATACTCATACTCTCCATTTAATTGTGTTCGATTCGGTTCGGTTTCCGAACTCAGTCGAACACAATCAGATGGATTGAGTTCGATTGAGTTCGATTGAATTCGATTTGTTCGGAAATCGAACTCATTGAAAGTCCGGTGTTCGATTTCGTTCGATTGCCGAACTCAATCGAACTCAATCCACGGATTGAGATCGATTGAGTTCGATTGAGTTCGATTTTACTATGCCGGGGATAAAAAATGTCGTTTTGGGTACGAAATATGGTCAGCTAGAATTAACAGCGAGTAACTTATTGCGCTTACTATTTGTTAGGACTGGCTAGCCTCATTAGAATGCGGCTTTTTGAAGACTTGTTCCAACAAGTCCATCAGAAGAGTGCATGCTATTTCTGAATTAATCAGTCTGGCTGACCATTTTGACAAATAATGACACTACGAATTGAAAGGTCCGGTCGGTCAGTTCTGACAAGTGGAAAACGCCCTTTATTTGGGGGATAAGATTTCTTTCACTTTCATTTTCTGCCGCTGAAATATTCAGCTAAAAGAACGAAAAGCGCGAACTGTATTTATTTAGCTTTCACATGATGAAATGGTGAAAACAGCACAAAGCCATTCCACATGTTTTACTAATCATTCCTCGTTAAGTTGGCTGGAGTGCTGGAGGATTGCCAACTCGTGTCGCAAAACTGTTTGCATTCAACACAAGAGGCTACACTCATGCGCTTGCATAAGAACGTTTTATGGTTTATTTTAACTGGGTCACGCACCCCTTCCCTCTCAACGAATTTTGCGTGACATGTAAGTCTGTTTTGTTTACATAATATCAGATATCATTTATTACGACTGAATTTACGCCTGAATTTAAACACGTTTTATAAGCATTTCTCCAAAACTAGCGACAACACAAAGAAAAATTCAATCACAAATTGATATCAACATTCCCATCGAAAAATGTAATTTCTTTTCCGGTAAAGTCCAAATGCTAGTGGCTTGACTCGGCTATTTGAAAACAAGAACGTGATTACGGACACGCCGAAATCACGAGGTCGCGCGTCAACCAATAAGACCAGTGAAAGTCGTCCCGCGGGATACGGGAAACTTAAAAAAAAAGGAAATTTGTGACTACGAAAAGAAACCTTGCCGAAACCTAGACTCATGCCGCTGAGCGCATGAGTAATAACAAAATTCCTTTGTTGGCCAGCTAGAAAGAGTAACGTAATGAAGGCAAAATCGATTAATAAACCTCCTTAATCCGGTAGGGTATGTCGAGCGAAACGAGTAAGAAGACATATGTATATAGGTTAAAGTAATAAAATGTCACTCCGTAAAGGGTACAAAGGCTAGTAAAATTATCAAGAAAATATATGAATAGCATACTATTCGCGACAGTCCCTTTCACGCTTGCTTAATAAGAGATGGAGATATGCGACCGTGCCCAGACGTTAAACGTTACAATGGCCTAACACCAAATAACCCGAGACACTTGCCAATACTCAAACCTAAAACCCCAAACCAGAAAATCCCATCCAACCACCCAAATCTAAAGGAGACATGGCGAGACAGCAACTCCGATCGATGGTCCTGTAAAACGAAGGTCTTGTGCAGCATTCATGTTATAGGATGCGGTAGGAGCAAGCATGGCACCAACCAAAATGAGCCATAGCGTCTAGAGCGAAGGCTAAAGTAATGGCCACCCTGGCTCTAAAGCTGTGCAGAGTTTACCCTCGTAAATTTGAGTGTCATGCAGATAGCAACGGAGGCGGGACTGTAATCCTGTAAAGTAGAGTTCGCAATCTGCTCAATACGCGCGGCAGAAAACATCTTGCATCCCGGCAAAGAACTAAAAACCTAAAAAACTCCTTTTAGGGAGTCTTTTGATTAGCATAAGCGGAGGACAAAGGGATGCTCTGCAATTGGTAAAGACGACTTCTAACATGGCAAATATATATGATATAAAGGTTGCCAGCCCTTGAGTGGTGAACAGGGCATAATGTTGGGGAAAACGCAAACGATTGTGCGCGGGAAACTCTCGAGAGACCCACCCAAGGGATGGCATGCCAACCTGAGCGTCAGTAATCCGACTGAGCATTAGACACCCTTTCAGGCTACCATGGGAAAAGGGAAGCGAAACAAATAGCGCGGCAGAAGGCGCGGAACAGGATAGGCGAACAGGGCAACCACAGATATGAATTTAGGCCTTCTTAGAGGAGGACATAGAAGTGATGTGGACCTGCGTCTTTTTCCGGGAGCCTTTGCAAGCCAAAAAGTGACATATCCTATGCGTGGCAGAGAAAACATCTTGTTTCCCGGCCAAGAAATCAGAAAACTAGAAAACTCCTTTTAGGGTGTCTTTAAGTAACATAAGCAGAGGACAAAGCAAAGCTCTGCAATTGAAAAGGACGGTTATACTCTGTACATGACAAATATATATGTTGGGGAAAACGCAAACGATTGTGCGCGGGAAACTTGCGAGAGAACCCACCCAAAGGATGGCAACCTGAGCGTCAGTAATCCGACTAGGGCATTAGACACCCTTTCAGGCTACCATGGGAAAATAAGGAAACGAGACAAATGGCGCGGGAGAGGGCGCGGAACAAAACAAACTCCGCAAATGACAGGGAAATAATGAGTAAACGGAAAGGAATACGGATAACTACCCGAAGTATGTAAACTTCGAGTTTAACACCAAGATAAACACGCGAACCATAAAATCCACTAATAAATTAAAGGCGAAACGCACAATAAAAGAGTGCTAAACCGGGTAGAACTGGCAACAATACTTATAGAAAAGGAAACAATAGGATGCCAATGACATGAAAAATAGCGAATCTGCAAAATTTAAAACATAAAAATAAATACAGGAACCAAGCAGACCCAGGGTAATAAAAACCAACGTAAAACTTCAACGGAACTGAGCGAAGCATGGCACAGACTCGATGTCTGTAAGGCAAAGTACTAATAACCAAAACTTGACAGACAAATGCGTATAAACTTCGAAAGCACTACACAAACCCGATATTTGTGAGGCAAAGTACTCATATTAACAAAACGTGACAAATAAAGGCGTACAAACTTCAAAGGCACTGCACAAACCCGATGTTTGTGAGGCAAAGTACGCATAATAAAGGCGTACAAACTTCAAAGCACTGCACAAACCAATGTTTGTGAGGCAAAGTACGCATAACAAAACGCGACAAAAAAAGGCGCATACAAACTCCAAAAGCACTGCACAAACCCGATGTTTGAGAGGGAAAGTACGCATAACAAAACGTCACAAATAAAGGCGTACAAATTAAAACTTCAAAGGCACTGCACAAACCAATGTTTGTGAGGCAAAGTACGCATAACAAAACGCGACAAATAAAGGCGCATACAAACTCCAAAAGCACTGCACAAACCCGATGTTTGAGAGGCATTGTACGCATAACAAAACGTCACAAATAAAGGCGTACAAACTTCAAAAGCACTGCACAAACCCGATGTTTGAGAGGCAAAGTACGTATAACAAAACGTGACAAATAAAGGCGTACAAACTTCTTCAAAGGCACTGCACAAACCCGGTGTTTGTGAGGCAAAGTACGCATAATAAAGGCCTACAAACTTCTTCAAAGGCACTGCACAAACCCGGTGTTTGTGAGGCAAAGTACGCATAATAAAGGCCTACAAACTTCTTCAAAGGCACTGCACAAACCCGGTGTTTGTGAGGCAAAGTACGCATAATAAAGGCGTACAAACTTCAAAAGCACTGCACAAACCCGATGTTTGCGAGGCAAAGTACGCATAACAAAACGTCACAAATAAAGGCGTACACACTACAAAAGCACTGCACAAACCCGATGTTTGCGAGGCAAAGTACGCATAACCAAACGTCACAAATAAAGGCGTACAAACTTCAAAAGCACTGCACAAACCCAATGTTCGTGAGGCAAAGTACGCATATTAACAAAACGTCCCAAATAAAGGCGTACAAACTTAAAAGCACTGCACAAACCCAATGTTCGTGAGGCAAAGTACGCATATCAACAAAATGTCCCAAATAAAGGCGTACAAACTTAAAAGCACTGCACAAACCCGATGTTCGTGAGGCAAAGTACGCATATTAACAAAACGTCACAAATAAAGGCGTACAAACTTAAAAGCACTGCACAAACCCGATGTTTGCGAGGCAAAGTACGCATATTAACAAAACGCCACAAATATAGGTGTACAAACGTCAAAAGCACCTCACAAACCCGATGTTTGTGAGGTAAAGTACGCATAACAAAAGTGACAAATATAAGCGCACAAACTTCAAAAGCACTGCACAAACCCGATGAAGTGAGGCAAAGTATGCATAACAAAACGTGACAAATAAAGGCGTAGAAACTTCAAAAGCACTGCACAAACCAGATGTTTGTGACGCAAAGTACGCATGTAACAAAACGTCACAAACAAGCGTACAAACTAAAAAGGGACCCGAGGGAAAAGCACTGCACCAACCCAATGTTTGTGAGGCAAAATACGCATAACAAAACTGGACAAATACAGGCGTACAAACTAAAATGGGAAATGAGGGGAAAACACTGCACAAACCCGATGTTTTTGAGGCAAAATACGCAAAAAATAAACGTACAAACATAATAAGCGTACAAACTTAAAAGGGGGACCGAGGGGAGAGCACTGCACAAACCCGGTGTTTGTAAAACGAAGCACGCAAAGCTATAAATAGCTCAACAACCAAATATAAAAGCGTGTAAATTCCATAAAAGCTGTAGGGAAGCGAAAAACTATAGAAAGAAACGAGGCTAACGGATAAGGGACAAGGAGCAGGGTGAGGAGATAAAAACCGGCGAGCACGTGGAGCCGCGGGGGAACAAGCGATGAAACGGCTAAAAAGCCGGACAAATACTAAAGAAAAGTTTACCAGTAAGGGTTCTGGTTAGGTGGGCCTGGTTGAGGCGCTTGAGCTGACTGAAGAAGCGCTTGAACTATCTGGAACTACCTCCGCCACGGGAGCTTGCTCGCCGGACATGGTGAGAACACGAAGGTAACAACACCAAAGGATTCTTACTTGAACTGGGCCGAAATTAGATGCACAACTCTTATTTATATTCGCTCTGTAAGGGACTGGAGCGAACAGTTACTTGATATATTAAATGAAGGCTATACCACAATGAAGCCAGTGATTCTATATACCTGACGTGAACATTAGTAATGTATTAAGTACGGTTGTAGGAGACGCTGTCGTGACACTTCAGTAACGCTGTTTTGCCGGAAGTGAGAGTAGCCGGAAGTCACTAAACACTAAAATCGTGACACAACAGACACTGGGCTACTGTTACATTACCAAAGCCACGTGGATGGGAAATATAAACGTTCACTACTGAATACCATGCTTAACCGTGCGTTTAAACTCTCTTCTACGTGGCAGCTTTTCCATGAGGAATGTGAACGCCTCAAAGAGATATTCTCAAGACTGCGCTACCCGGACAAGCTCGTGCAGTCCACCATCCGGCAATTCATTGATGGAAAGATATCTGATGATCAACATGCAAAACAACAAGCGTCTGAGATAGATCAAGATCCAATCAGAATCGTGCTCCCATTCAAAGACCAGAAATCTGCTGACTCAGTTAGAAGACAACGTAGAAACCTCAGCCGCAAGATAAATGCAGAAATTAGCCCTGTGTACACCAGTCGAAAGATTAAGGACGAAATCAAAGTGAAGGAAGACAAGCCGCCCCTTGTGAATCAACAATGCGTTGTATACCATTTCCAGTGTGATCTGTGTGATGCAGGTTACATGTCGGCTACACACGCCGACACTTACATCAACGCATTGAAGAACACAAGGGGTCGGCAGTCGGAAACCACCTCAGACAGCAACATGATATGGACTTGAATGACATTGCGTGAAGTTTTAAGATTTAAAGAAGTGCCAGAACAAATTTGATTGTCTTATTTTTGAAATGCTTTTTATCAAAGAACTCAAGCCAACACTGAACAAACAGTGCGACTCAATCCGCGCTAAGTTATTTGTTTAGAAAGTCCTTTAGTCTAATGCTTGCTTTATTTATTTATTTATTTATTTATTTATTTATTAGTTTAATTGTTTTTATGTAATTTTCATCACCTATATTTACATATTTTACCACATTTTAGCGTTCTCTACATTCTTATGTTTTTATACTGTAATATATTTATGCTAATTCTGTATTTTTACATCCGCTTGAAAATGACCTCGGAGAGGTCGAAACGTCGTGATTTTTTATCGCTAATCTTTATAGCAAAATCTTTTACTAAAAAACTACTCATACAAAAAATATAAAGAATAAAAAGAAACACGGAGGGCAAATTTTAACTCATGCTGCTTCGCATAGAGTAACACGGACTCTGCGAGTATTACAGTTTGGCTTTTAAGGTCACTAAAAACCAATTCAACTTCTAGACTGTGAACGTAAACCGATCTGGTCATGTCTGCAACATTGCACCACATCAGATAAGAAAGTCATTGTCAATTTTACCTTTCTGTTCCTTCTATCCTCGGAGTCACACATCAGATGTAAGTTTTCGATCGGTTCATTCTCATTATTGTATTTTTCTCATGTTCATAAGTATATTTTTTACCTCATTGAACTACATTTGTAACTTTTATGTTGTGTTACCCGGGTATTTATAGTATAAGTAATAGTACTTGTGTGTCATCATGATCCTTATAAATTAAGTTTCTATTTGGGGACATTGTGGCCATGCAACCTAATCTCTCCAGTTAAGCCAGAAATTTCATCTGTCTTCCACGTCGCTAAAATTTTACGGTACATCTTTTCCTAAGCCTTTACGAGGTTTTGTGAGACATGTATTTTTGGTAAATTTAATTACAAACAAGACTTCGGTAAACGCTAAAGCGATCTTGACAATTATTATATCGACCGTGGTTCAAAGGGTCTTGTGCCCCTAAGCTAAGGCCTACGGCAAAAGTCGAACTTCACATGTGCCGAATCTAATGCAAATGAGCAAAATCTATTGTTCTTGCTCATTTGAATTAGATTCGGCACATGTTAAGTTCGACGTTTGCCCTAGGCCTAAGGTACGCGAATTAATTCAATTGTCACACTACTCATGAAATCTAACGCCAAAAACGTGAATAGACCAATTTCGATATATTAAAATTCATACTTGGCTCCGAGGCTTGGAGGAATAAAACAAAAGAAATCACATTGAGGTTCAGCGTTGAATTATTCATTTCTTTTGTTTTATTCCCCCAAGCCTCGGAGCCAAGTATAAATTTTAACATATCGAAATTGTCATAACCTTCATCCATAACCTTGATTGATATTGCTATGTCAACTGATATGACGTCACTACCATTTTGCCTCAGGTTACTAACCACTTGAAATCCACTTGAAAACCAACGATCTTACAGAGAATTACAGCTCATTTTATAAGTTGTGCACTTGGCTTGTAGCCAAGAGCCCAAATAACAAGAACTCTATGAGTAGTGAAACCGGGCTTTAAGGGTCTGCACTTTCATTTCGTTTACTATCAAAATACGATTGTCACGTTGTGATCAGTTCATTTGTCAAAAATTTAAGTTTTCCAGCTTGTGTCGCTAAAAACGTATTTGCATGTGAATGAAACTCATTTTCATATGAAAGGTTTCGCACCTAGCCTCGCTTTGATAGAGAGGCTAAAGGCAACTCGGAAATGGCCTATTGATATCTTTTTCTTGGTGTTCTATAATTATTTCGTGTTTTGAGCCAGAAACATCATAATCCCCATGACATAGCTTAGCTCCTTCAACGACTGGTCTATACTTTACAACATATCAAACTTATTGCCCACGAAAGTGAACATTTGCTCTAATTGGTGCCCAGGCTTGCGCGCACAGTTTTTGTCTGTACTGCGCTTGCGCATTGGTGTCATTTGCATATGTAAACATGGCGGCCGGGAGAGCGAAGAGAGAATCCACAGCACCAAAACGCTACGTGGACGAGTTTTTCTCGGGCCATTTGCCCCATCGAAATCGTTCAAAATCTAGTTGAATTACAAATCAAAATAAAGGAAATGTTTTGCTCTATTCGAATTCCGCGGTAAAAATGAGATCAGAGCATGAGCAAAAGCGTGAGGGCCCATTCTTTTGCGCCAACCACGACAGGAGCTGGAAATTCTCTATAAATATTATTTGCGAAATATGAATTTCGAAAAATGGATTTTGCCCCGTCGCCAAACAAACAAACAACCTTTATTTATTCTCGGCAGTGTTTATAGCACAAGTGCTAGTGGGGCCGAGCATTCAAATTAAACATAACATTTCAAAAATCCCAACTGGCAGGAGGCAAACCAGTTGGCTACTTTACAAGCGTGGTCGAGGAGTTGAACTAAGTAGTGTAGAGTTCGGTTAGAAAGTTAAGTGAGTAATGTGAGTTACGAAATAAAAACAAATAATTAAGACATTGAATCACAGAATAATTCAGTAATTTTACTGTGTCTGTGGTGCCCGAATAGTCGACCAGTTTTGCTCGAATAACACTATATTTTTTTACGACTGCAGCCCTTCCCCCTCGTACGCCTTTGTATTTTCCATTGTTGTTTCGCAGAGAACGGCAAAGAAATGTACCAAAGTGTGTAACACACTTGCAGAGTCGTTGTTTTACTAAGTAAACCTTTTGTTTTCACGTTCTCGTTGCCGTCGCCGTAAATCAAATTTACCTAGGTAAAGAAAAAAGAAGAAAAAGTTCTTCGTGTAACCGCGGCTGTTTACGGCTTTATAGCGGAGCTCTCGCGTGCCGAAGGCCCGCTCGCGGAGCTCCATGGCCATACTCATAGAACCATGCCCGTCATTTTTCATGGTCATGGCTAGCGGAATGTTTCGCGGGCACGTACGACGTACGTACGTACGTCGCGCAGGGTTACCTCGTGGGCGCGTCTGTCGCCCAACATGTGAACACATGCGCGTACGACGTCGCGCAAGTGCGTGGTTTTCGTCTAATCGGAGTAATATATATAGATAGGCTGAGCCAAACAGCGTAGCTCTCTGAACAGAAAGCTGATGATAATCTTAACTAAGGTGAAAGGTCGGAAGCACAAGAATTAAGATTGACGAGTGGGCTATTTTTAACCCGTGAATATGCGCATGCGTAATGAACGGGTTATCGGTAACGAAGACAGATATGCAAATGAACACCCACTCGCTCACTCGCTCCTTTCATAAGCTGTAAACTTAGTGACGTAATGTTTGTTACGAATGCGTTTTGTAACAAGAATAACGTGAATGCAGGAATAACAATAACTAAATTGTTGTAAACGAATATAAATAACAATAAGCTTAAAGATGTTTCGCATTTGGAGTCTTTAATGCCATCGAGACACGCGTTTTAATGCGTGTGTATCTTGAAGTAATAAAATTATCCAGCTCCAAACCAGTGATCACGGTGGCCGAATGGTGTAAAGCGCGGACTGTTAACCGAAAGGTCCCAGTTTAGAGTCTCGCTCCTGCCGCCCTTCTTTTTTTTTCTTTCTTCTTCAGACTGAACAATCCTTACGTGTAATTGAAAAAATATATATCGAACTGTGTCAGTGTGAAAACGTATTAAAGCTTACGGCAATATTGCGTTACGCGTTAGCGTTTCTTATTCACGGGTTGGCTCTTAAAGAGTCTTTCATTTCAATTTTAGCAATTCTCAAAAAACAGTATTAGACCGTACAAAAGCTCAAAAAAACAACTTTTCTCGGTCTAGAATAAATAGTATGACAAATTTCCGAATAAAATACATCTGTTGTGTTTCTAAAATTGCCCGAGAAACTGATTTGGAAATCAAAATTGATAAGATGAAAACCAAGCACTTGCGCGACATCGTACGCGCATGTGTTTCATGTTTGGCGACGGACGCGCCCGCGAGCTAATCCTGCGCGACGGACGCGCCCGCGAAACATTCCGCTAGCCATGACCATGAAAAATGACGGGCATAGTTCTATGAGTATGGAGCTCCGCGATACTATAAACTAATTTCGATTTTGAGGCGTCAATACTGCATTATATTGACGGCTAGTTGGGAGAAAATAGCATTTGCAGATGATTTGACTAATTTCTTACGTGCCAAACACCAAAACTTCGTATATAATGCACTTATTGAATTAATTTCCAAATTCGGGGACTGTTCCGGCCTCAAACAAAACAAAGATAAAACTGAAGCTTACTGGCTAGGTAACTTACATCATAGCCAGGAATCTCTTGATATTACAAAAATCAACCAGCCCATTAAAATTTAGGGTATCTATTTAACCTATGATCAGCGCAAAGGCCAAGAATTAAACTTTGATGCAACTTTAAAATCCCAGAGGAAAACTTTAAATTATTGGAAATGGAGGAATCTGACATTAATTGGTAAAGTTCAAATTGTTAAGACTTTTGTGATCCCCAAATTTATGTATCGTGCCTCATTGATATGCTTCAACAAAGATGTTATGAAAGAAATGAATTCATTGATTTTTAATTTTGTCTGGACCCGGGAGTAAAGATAAAATCAAAAGGACAGCTTTAATAAGTGAATACAAAGACGGTGGTCTCAAAATGCCCCACATTGAATCGCTAGTCAAAACACTAAGAGGAACGCAATAGCCTTTGGATACATTCCTCGATTACTACCTAAAAGAAATGGGATCCTCTTTTCTTTTGCAATGCAATTTTAATCCAACGTACTTACCAAAGAATCTGCCTTTATTCTATGAAGAATGTCTTGAAGCATGGTCCAGCTTTAATCATGCAACATACGCCAAAAACAAAAGATGAGGTCCTTGATGAGGTTATTTGGAACAACCAATACATTTT
The DNA here is from genome assembly GCA_022457155.1 of Cladopsammia gracilis. Classification (NCBI taxonomy): domain Eukaryota; kingdom Metazoa; phylum Cnidaria; class Anthozoa; order Scleractinia; family Dendrophylliidae; genus Cladopsammia; species Cladopsammia gracilis. Next base: position 1,006,653 of record JAJGOT010000206.1, read on the forward strand.
AATTAATAACAAACCAGTTTTTAAAAGTAATTTTATTGACGCTGGCTTCACAAAACTGCGTGATATCCTGACCAATGAAAACAAACCAAAGAACTGGGAATTTTTTAGAGCAAGAAACATTACGGTGAGTGATTATTTTTTACTGATGGGATCTATACTGCTTTTACCTTCAAACTGGAAAACAGAAATTATGTCTGATAAGATGAGTGGGTCAAGGGTAAAGATTCCTGATCTGATGTCGATGAATACGAAATCTGTCTACTGGGAAATTGTAACTAAAATACAAACCCCTCCAACATGCCCAAATCAAATTAAATGCTGCTTTTGACAATACAATCAGTCATTCGGACTGGTAAAACATCTACTTACTTCCAGGGTACGCTACCATTGACATCAGCACCAGAGTTTTTCAATACGAAATCTTGAACCGCATTCTGTACACAAATAAAATCCTTTTTAAAATGAAACTCGTTGCTTCTCCCATGTGTACATTCTGACACGATCAAGAATAATCCCTCGAACGTTTATTTTTTTATTGTAGCTATGCACAAGAATTTTGGCGATCGGTATGGGCTTGGCTAAACCAAAGTAATATAGAAGTAGACAACATTGACCTCAAGGTAATCATATTCGGTTATTACAACAATGCTCCGGACAAGAGGCTACTAAACCATCGTATTATTTTGGGAAAACAAATCATTTACTATTGTCATTTCAAAAATATTAAACCAAGCCTGGCGTTACTCAAAGCCAAAACACAAAATACTCGGCAAGTAGAATTATTTTATAGCTAAGAAAAATAACAGAGTTAGTTCATTACCAGAAATGGCAAAGCATCATACCTTTGTAATAAATTAAAAATAATTTCTTTAGCCTTTATTAATCTACATAGTAGGCTTTTGTTATGGTATTGCATTGTAATGTAGGTTAGTGTAAGTATTTATTTTTGTGTCAGTATGCGTGGGATTGAAACCACTTCGGATGATCGTGTAGCGACAGAGGACAACTTCCCGGTAACCGTTGGGTTTTGGATTTGCCGGAATCCATGGCTGGAACATCTGCTGGGATATCAGTGCTGAGAGGGGCGTGTTGAGGAAGATCTGAGATAATCTCCTGTGGTTCTCTTTCTGCGTTTTGCTGGGAGACTGCACTATCCATACAGTCTCGTCTCACGTGATCCAGGTGGCTTTTCTAAACTCTACCATCATTAAACACTACTACGTAAGACTTGGGTCCACTTCGCTCCGCTATTGAACCTGGCCCAGGGTTTTCGGTAACATTTTAAAGTACTGGATTCATTGGTGGAACAAACGGACTTGGGCCATTTATTTACACTTGAGAAAATAATTATTTCGTGTGAAAGGACCGGACTTTACATGTCAAACGACCGGACGTTTCGTCCGGCCTCCGGCCTCAAACGAAATCCCTGCTGGCCATCAAGTATTCTTCTTTCGTAGGTGTCTTACCCTGATTCTGTCACCAGGGTAGAACCCTCTGAACTTGGCATGCACGTCGTTTGTTGCTTTCTGCTTTGCCTGGGAATCCATGACCTTCTCTCCCGTACTTGGATGAAGAAGAGTTAACCGAGTTCGTAGCTCGCGTCCAAGAAACAAACTAGCTGGGGTTCTGCCTGTTGTAAAGAGGATGCTTGGTTGACCGGTATGTCAGCAAGAAATTGGCAATACGCTGCTGAATGGTGGTTGTCGCATTTGCTAACGTGGTTCTTGGCATAAAGAAAATCTCTGTCAAAATCGTCGTGTACAGTGTGTCTCCACGTAACTCGTCACGCATCGCGAAGTTGTATTATATATCATTTTGGACAGTTAAAATGAGAACCGTATCATTACATGGTGTCAGGAGTGGGATACGAACCAACGCCTCCATTAGGAGGCTAAGCGCGCACTTCTAAGCGCGCTGGGAATCCAGAAGCTAAGGCAAAGCTACTCTCACAGTACCCAGATTGTTTCGAGGGTATCGGATGTTTCAAAGGTGAATTCCACATCACTATGGACCCCAATGTCCCTCCTGTAGTGCACCCGCCACGAGGAGTACCCGAAGCCCTTCGCGAGCCTCTAAAAAAGGAACTTGATTCGCTTGTAGACCAAGGAATCATAGCCAAAGTGGATGAACCCACAGACTGGGTCAATTCTCTAGTATGTGTCACAAAGAGTAATGGCAGCCTCAGATTATGTCTTGACCCAAAGGATCTAAACCGTGCTATCAAGCGCCCTCATCACTGCACCCCGACACTAGATGAAGTGCTTCCAAAGCTGAATGGTGCAAAGTTTTTCTCGATAGTTGACGCTCGTAGCGGCTATTGGAATATTCAGTTGGACCACGAGAGCTCAATGGTTACTACCTTCAATTCACCACATGGGAGATACCGGTTCCTAAGACTCCCATTTGGTTTGGTTTGCGCACAGGACATCTTTCAGAAGAAGGTTGATGAGACTTTCAGTGACCTCCCTGGGGTCACTGGCATTGCAGATGATATTGTTGTGTGCGGATACAAGGAAGATGGAAGCGATCACGATAGAAATCTTCAAGCTGTTATGGCACGTGCGCGAGAAACTGGTCTGAGATTTAACCCTGACAAGTGCAAGATCAAATGCACAGAGATACCATTCTTTGGTCATGTCATAAGTGCTGATGGCCTTAAGATAGACCCACAGAAAGTCGAAGCCATTGTCAACATGGACCCTTCGAAAAGTCTAGCAGATCTCCAAACCTTCCTGGGAATGACGCAATTCCTCAGCCGCTTCATGCCTAGCCTAGCTTCACTCTCGGCAAGCCTGTGGGACCTAACAAAGAAAGCAGTGAGTTCCGGTGGGGACTAGAGCACAGCTCAGCCCTGGAGAAAATAAAGAGTTTGGTCACCTCACCCAGTTCCCTCCAGTATTTTGACAACAGTAAACCAGTAGTAATCCAAGTGGACGCATCGCAGCGTGGTCTTGGGGCAGTTTTGATCCAGGATAAAGGCCCTGTTGAGTACAGAAGCAAACTGTTAACGGAAACTGAAACCCGATACTCGAACATCGAGAGAGAGATGCTTGCTGTGGTTCACGGCCTGGAGAAGCTACACTACTATGCCTATGGCCGGCATGTTATTGTAGAAACTGACCATAAACCGCTAGAGGCGATATTTAAGAAGCATTTGTCTAGTGCCCCACCACGCATTTCACGGATGATGCTCCGTATACAGAAGTACGATGCGGAAATACGATATGTCCCCGGAAAGAAGATACCACTGGCCGACGCCCTGTCGCGAATCAGCCCATGTGTAGGCAGCGCAATCGCAGGCATTGACGTACAAGTGCATGAACTGCACCTGCACCTTAACGCAAGCCCAACCAGGATCAGTGAGATCAGAGATGAAACTGCCAAAGACATCGTACTGAGCTCCTTGCGAACACGAATTATGCAGGGTTGGCCGGACAAGAGAGCTGAGTGCCCGTCTTATCTGCACCCCTACTGGAATTACAGAGACGAACTCATCGTTGCTGATGGACTGGTACTCAAAGGGACACGAATTGTTGTTCCCAAGACCCTTCGGCCAGTAGTGCTTGAGCAGCTACATTATGCCCACCAGGGCGCCGAAAAATGAAAATTGAGGGCGAAGGGATCCGTCTTTTGGGCAAGTATTAATGCAGATATCGACGAGATGGTTAAAGGATGTGCCCCGTGTCAGCGCCACCAGAGTGCAAACGTGAAAGAGCCTCTTCATCCACATGATGTTCCGCAGCGGCCTTGGCACACCGTCGGTTCCAACTTATTCTTTTGGAATAATTCTGCATACCTGCTTGTCTGTGATTATTATAGCAAGTTTCCTCTTGTCCGAAAACTGAATAATATCCAGTCAAACACCACCATTGCTCATCTGAAATCAATCTTCGAGGAGCAGGGAATCCCCAGCAAGTTTGTGACAGGCAACGATACACAGTTCACTTCTGCTGCATTCCAAGACTTCAGCCGGCAGTACGGATTCACCCACACAACCACGAGCCCATACTACCCTCAAGCAAATGGCTTCATTGAACGAAATGTGCAAACGGTCAAGAACCTTATGCAGAAGTGCAAGGAGTCAGGTGCAGACCCCCACTTAGCCATGTTGTGTCTGCGGACGACACCTCTTGATCACCATCTTCCATCACCTGCTGAGCTTTTGAATTCAAGGGTATACCAGACCAACCTTCCTTCCTTCCCTAACCTGAAGTTGCACCCTGTTGCGGACGGAGATATAAATGTCAGGCTTCAGATGAAGCAAGACCAACAGAAGATATATTACGACAGATCAGCAAAGTCGCTTTCACCAGTTTATCCGGGTAACCCAGTGCGCGTTTGTGATCCGTTAAGCAAAACATGGGAGCCAGGTGTAATCAAAGATGCAGCGGAGTATCCTCGCTCATATGTTGTCGACATGCAAAGTGGTTCTACCCTCACCCGTAACCGGCGACACATCCGCCCAACTAGTAAGATTCGAGCCTCGGTTGATGTGCCAGATACCTCAACGACGGGTGATGTGCCAGACACCTCAACGAGGGATCCGCTCCCTTCACCAGAACCTGTACCCAGCGGCCCCGAGTCCAAGCATGCAGGCCCATCTATCAGTAGCCCCTGCATCCCACCAAGCAACACGCTTCGCCGATCTAGCAGAATTGTGAAACCACCAGACAGGCTGAATCTGTGAACTGGAATTCACCTATGTGAACCCTTGGTCTTATAAGATATGAAAACATTGTTCTCTTTCTTTAGCTCACAATAATTATATAGTGTTGTCAAGTAGGAATTTAGCATTCAGTGGTTATGTAGAACTTTCTGCCATGATCTTTTCTCTAGAAAGAGAGAGATGTCATAGTTTAGGTTTTGTAACTGGACTTCCGCTTCCGGTCTCCAGCTTCCCCGCACATGCGCAGTTACCATATAGTTATATATTCCATGTGCTTGTGAAATTGATTCATTCTTGTAGCCTTCTTGTAATAAAAGTGTGTTCAGTTTCAAGTGTAGTTCGCTAGCGACCCGTATCATTACAATACCTATCGGTTTTGTTTGTACAGTGACATTTAGTTGATTAACATTTGAACCTTTCAATCTAGGGTGTCTATACACACACATGTAATTAATGCAGTTTCAGTACGAATCGATCGCTTCAAAGGTAAAGGTGTAAATAGTGCACAAACCGAATAAACGAATTTCAATTTACGCACTTGGCTATTAATACGACGTTTATGACAATCTCTGGCCAGTGAGAGTGAGCATCCACGACAATGAAATAGTGACCGTTTTCATCTTCAGCGTAGTCGATATGGATTCGCCGGGTGCTAGGGGTTGCTTGACCACATCCATGGCGCTAGCGGTGCTACAGCTGGTGGTTTTCTAACCTGCTGACAACTACCACAGTTTCTCACAGTTTGTTCAATTTCTAAATCAACATTTGGCCACCATAGATAACTGCGTGGCAGCTCCTTCATACGGACGAAGCCTGGATGACCTGTCGTTCTTCAATCTTGTAAACTGTGTCTTCCCTGCCCGACGTTGACGGCAGAGGTAGGCGAGATAGTGCGTCAGCGACTTTATTCTGTTTTGATGAGACAAATCTGATACTGTAATCAAAGGCTGTTATAGCCACTAGGCTGCCAGAGAAGGGATGGCTGTCTTGGGACCGAAGATTCGCTCTAGTGGCTTGTGGTCCGTCACAATCGTAAAATGTTGACCATATAGGTACAAGTGAAATCGCTTTAGCCCAAACATGATTGCTATTGCTTCGTTATCTATCTGACCATAGCGTTTCTCATGTTCGTTAAGTGTTCGTGATACGCATGCGATTGAACGCCGATATACGTGCATGCATGATATACATGCATGATGACAGCGCCAAGACCATATGGCGAGGCGTCAACCGACAATTCGACAGGAAGGTCTGGGTCGTAATGCGTCAGCACAGTCTCTGATGTTAGCGCGTGCATCACATCACTGAACGCTTGTACACAGTTTGATGCCCAGATCCACGCTTTGTTTCCAAAAAGCTCGTACAGGGGGTGTGCGAGGGTTGACAATTTCGGAATGAAATTGCTTAGAGCTGCCAACGTAGTTCCGTCACGTTACGTGCGGTCGGGGCTTCCTTTATGGCTTTCACCTTCTCGTCAGTTGGCTGAAATCCCCTTTCCGAAAATCGCAGTCGAAAGTATATCATGGACGGTGCCATGAACATGCACTTCGGGAGTTTGACCCTCAGGCCGTACTTCAGAAACTGCTTGAAGACAGCTTCTAAATTCTTCAAATGCTCTTCGTCGTCAGTGCCTCTTACCAACAGATCATCTGTTATCAAGATCATCCATAGTCAAGTCGTTCGAGTACCTGCTCAATAAAACGCTGCCAAATAGCTGGACTGGACGAAATTCCGAACGGCAAGCGTGTATATCGGAAAAGACCCTTGTGGGTGGTGATCGTACACAGTTTTTGTGCCTCCTCATCCAACACCAGTTGCTGATACGCACTCCGCAAATCGATTTTAGTGAACTTCTTCCACTTTGACACTCGTCCCCGAATTACCTCCAGCGTTGGGAAGGGAATTGAATTGCAGGATTAACTGTGCCTTTGTAATCGCCACAAATGCGAACCGACCCGTCGGTTTTAGGAATGCAAACAATGGGTGCGGTCAAATCACTAACTTTTATCGGCTCGTTTTCCATGCGTTTGAGTTCCTCTACGGCAGAACGAAATGCGTAGGGAACTGAAATACTGATGTTACGTTTTCCTTCAGGTGCAACTTAGCTGTGACACCTTTAACAGTTCCCAGTTCGGGCTTCAAGCGTACCGTTCATTGAGGCGTTCAATCCGTATAGTCGTTATCTTGCTTGACCTTGAATTGACCTGTTGGAGGTGGAAAAAGGTTTTTCCAATCCAGGCGGATCTTTGACATCCAGGACCTCCCAAGCAACGGAGGGGCGTATCAGTGTTTAACTTTAACTTTAACTTTAACTTTAATGACTTTATTTTAAGAGGGTAGCACGTAACAGTTAAAGTACAACTGATGACCCTGTGGCCCTCTATAAAGTAATCTAGTCAACACATAAAATTTACATAAATAAAAGTAATACCGTTACCGTTGGCCATGATGCTCTACATCGACCAATATTTGTCCTGCAATGTCCAATGGTGTGTCCGCATAGGCGTGGAATGATCTTTCCACCGGCCTCAAAGCAAGGTATTTGAAATACCGTTCGTAATCTGCGTAGCACAAGATGGATGCGTAGCTCCAGTGACCACTTCCATAAGCAATTCAACATCCTCAATCCGAACTGGGACCTTGACTGGAGGCGACGAAGTCCCCGTGTTCCGAGAATCAGAATGGTGTACTCCATCCAAACTGAAAATTGATCCTCCGACACTTCTTCCACTAAATCCTGATTTGCATGACGGACGTGTTGTCTCTCATCCTCTTTCTTGCGTGGTGGCTTTGTGTTACGACACTCGGATTGCAAATGACCCCTCTGGTAACAGTGAAAACACTCTGAATTTTTGTAGTTGCAATTGTCCGGAGAATGATTAGTTAAGCCGAATCGAAAACATCGTTTCTTAGCTCCTGTTGGCAGATTCAGTTTGTCATTGTTGCCATGGCGTCGACCCCGCGACCTCATGGCGAGAACGGGCTCCGTTTGATCTTGTTTACACTGCCCGAAGAACTTTCGCCGTGAGAATTCGAGCCAAGGTCGTGGACGTCCTTTTGAGCTGTCTCCTGGCCGATCGCAGCATCCACTGCTTCTTTAAAGGTGTAGTTAGCTGACAATAACTTACGCTTAATTTGCTCCGAGCGAAGGTCGCAGATAAAGCGATCGCGTAAGCTATCGTTCAACCGTTCGTTGGTGAATTCGTATGTTCCAGCGAATTTTTTTTTAGGTCTCGGACGAAATCGGTAATGGATTGTCCCGGTCGTTGACTGGCGTTGTGGAACCTGTATCGTTCCTGTATCTTTTACTTTTAAGCGAGAAGGCTTGTAACGGTCGCGTAGTAGCGTTGCTAGCTGGTCAATGGTTTTCGTGTTTGGCGCGTCCGGATAGATAACACTCGATAAGCACTCGGGTTTAACAGCGGTATTCGGCGTTAATTTTTCGCTCTTTGACGTTGATTGTCCGTTATCGAGTTTTCCTCGTCGCCGCTGTAGCGTATTCCGTCGTATCGTACTGAATTAAGGACCGTAAACGAGGTAAAGACAAGAAGATTTATTGAAACAACAACCGAACTGCAAGATGGTCGTGGAGCAAAAGCACATGGTCACCTGAAAGTGAGGCTACACAAAAATGAGGATACAAATACACCACACCTTTAATTCTTAAGAGTGCCAAAAATAAAAAAATTCAAGAACAATTCCAAATTTTTTTTATGAAATATTGAAAAACAAATGGTACCATACAAACTTACAGCCGAAGAGGTTTCATTTGAATGGTAACACCATAGGACTCGGACTCAGAAGTTAGAACTACACTACATGTCTCCATAACTAACCCTGGGAGTAAAAAGAGTTAAACTAAGCAGAGCACTGTTGAATTAAATTAATTTAAAGTTTATATCACTTATTATTACATTTTCCTAGCACAATTCAGAAGACATGTCCCACAAAGATGTCAATGACGATATGCAGTTTGAACTAAGCTTAGTGATAGATCCTACAATGGTGCCTTTGAAGGTATAATAATTCTTTCATATTGTTATGAGGGTATTCAATATTTTCTCCTGTCAATTATCAAAATAGAATTGCAAATCGACTCGATTACAAAATATTTGACATAAAAACACTGACATTGCTCTGTTTTTATACATACTGACATTTTCTGCTCAGGAATCGATGTTTTATTTATTTTGTCAATGAACACGTGTACACGTACAGCCTTTGCCAGGCGAAGTCTCAAACAGTTTAAATAGTTTACTCAAATAATCATTCAAATACATTAATCACATGCCTAACTGTAAATCAATCCACAATCTGTTTCAGCAAATAGCTTTTCTGATATAAACTAAAAGGAACTAACGCATTCTCTTTGTAAATGGAGGAATGCCAAAAATAGAAGCTATTTCGTGCTGTTCAGTCTGCTGTTCCTGGATGTAATCTTTAATGCGCTTTGGCATATGCAAAGAGATCAATCTGCTAGAACTTTCAATGAAACATTTCTTGTGTTTTCAGTTACAGAAGATGTGTTTAACTTTTAACAGTTTTTGAACCCAAGCGAATTTTTATGTGAATAAAAAGGCTGGCGCCAACGGCAATGCAGCCAGCTTTGAAAATGTTGATATGTCTTGACAGCTGCTTTGTGACTGGAAGCAACGTTCTTCTCGCGTGTGAGAAAGTCGTTTCGTCATTGTGATTGGTTGAAAAAATTTCCAAATGGGGTTTTCGAGCGCCCAATTGCATCAGAAAATCTCAGTACGTATGAAATAATAAGTAAAACTCCACTTTAAGAATAATCGTCATGCTGTTACATACACTGCAGGGTAACTGTCGTCTGTACATGGCAGATAATGATGGTTTACTAACCATATATGGGCATACTGAATTTACTAAAAATGTTTAGTCTAATTTATATAGTCTAGTTAAGTTTGAAAAAACCGCTGGTCGGTGTCTAAGTTGAAGTGAACTAGACGATAACTTTAGGTTATATTGTAACTCTCACAGTGCAGTATAGTAATTTCATGTTTAAGGTGGCTTCCAAGAGTTTCCAGCACTTTTCAAGACTTAGAATTTGATGGGTCATTATACCCACTCTTTATCAGTTATTGCTACAATCATGATATCAAACGAATGTCCAATGATTGGTGAACACCTTGTTATCATTTTTGTGACACAAAAAATTTACTCACAAAATTGATAACAATTGGTTCATGCTTTAGCGTGCACTATCGAGTTATGGAGCACGCGGGAAGTTTGGAGAGCACGAAAGAAGTGTAAGAGATCGCCTCGGGTAACTCTAGCTTCTTGAGTGCTCTCCAAACTTCCCACGTGCTCCATAACTCGATAGTGCACAGCTAAAAGCATGAACCAATTGTTTTATAACATAGCCGGTGGAATTGTGCATCAAATCCGACGCGAAAAACGGACAACAATATCAGAAGTGATTGTTCGCGGTAAGCGAAATATTAAGCAAAATAGGATTTGGTTTTATTTCAAATTTTCTGTTGAAAGCTCGAGTTTTATTTCACTGCACTTTAAATACAAAATTCTTTATTTTTAAAAAAGAAATCACGGTCAAGAATGGCACTTTTATTTATCAGCGTGCACTATCGGGATTTTGAGCACGCTTACGTATACTGAATTTGATTGCGCGGCTCTGCTAGCTATGTTATAAAAAATGATAACAACGTTTTCACCAATCATTGGGCATTCGTTTGATATCATGATTGTAGCATCAACTGATAAATAGTGGTTATAATGACCCATCAAATTCTAAGTCTTGAAAAGTACTGGAAACTCTTGGGAGCCACCTTAAGTTGATATATATCGTTTCCAATGTTTTATAGGGTGGAACCCCGTGCAAGTTTCATTTTGAGCCGACGCTGCCTCTCAGTGGTTAGTCAGCATTCGCCAGTTTTGAAAATTTAGGGACTGTTAAACTTGTGAGCTTCAGCAGTTTAAATGACTGCCTAATTTGTAAATGGATTCCACGTATGTATAGTTATGATTACTCTTTAACAATCGGTTCACTCAAGAAGCTAGAGTTGCCCTCGGCGATCTTACGCTTCTTTCGTGCTCTCCAAACTTCCCACGTGCTCCATAACTCTATAGTGCACAGCTAAAAGCGTGAACCGATTGTTTTATAACATAGCCGGTGGAATTGTGCATCAAATCCGACGCGAAAAACGGACAACAATATCAGAAGTGATTGTTCGCGGTAAGCGAAATATTAAGCAAAATAGGATTTGGTTTTATTTCAAATTTTCTGTTGAAAGCTCGAGTTTTATTTTACTGCAGTTTAAATACAAAATTCTTTATTTTTAAAAAAGAAATCACGGTCAAGAATGGCACTTTTATTTATCAGCGTGCACTATCGGGATTTTGAGCACGCTTACGTATACTGAATTTGATTGCGCGGCTCTGCTAGCTATGTTATAATACACCAATTCCTATTTTGCTTAATATTTCGCTTACCGCGAACAATCACTTCTGATATTGTTGTCCGTTTTTCGCGTCGGATTTGATGCACAATTCCACCGGCTATGTTATAAAACAATTGGTTCATGCTTTTAGCTGTGCACTATCGAGTTATGGAGCACGTGGGAAGTTTGGAGAGCACTCAAGAAGCTAGAGTTACCCGAGGCGATCTCTTACACTTCTTTCGTGCTCTCCAAACTTCCCGCGTGCTCCATAACTCGATAGTGCACGCTAAAGCATGAACCAATTGTTATTTTGCGTACTCACATAAAAGCGTCTCCTATCATATCATGCGTATAACAATTTGAACTGTACCTACATAGGGGTCTTTGGTTGCATGACAACTAAATTGTTGTGTATATCCAGTTCAATATACTTGTTAAAAAACTTTAATAACGGCAAACCACAGCATCAAACCAATTGAAGAGTGCTGGATCTTTCGTAGAAACCCGAACTGAACGGTTTTATTCCTTTGTTTTCTCCGTATTTTAAGAGAACCTGTAGCCTGCGTAGGCGGCGGTTTTGTTGGCGCGCTCGATGCTGAAATTAGCGAGCGGCGAAGCAGCGAAGCCGCGAGGTTTCTCCCAGCTTCGCAAGTCGCAACTCGTGGCTTCGTCGCTCGCGAATTTAGCATCGCGCGCGCCAACAAAAAAAAACACCAGCTACGCAGGCGCAAGAACAAGCAGCCCCTTGTGCGCATTCTTGGACTTTGTTTACATTTTTTGTTTTGATTTTGACGATACGTTGCATTCTGTGAACATGAACCATATAAGCGTTAAGAACGTTTTCTTTCTATGTTTTGTTTTCAAAAGACAGGTGGCGACTGTACACGGCAACTATTTGTTCTCACAAGTGCTTCAAGGTCAAAACATTTAGGCAAAGAGATCCATTTCTTTCTTTCATTTCCGACCCAGTTTCCGTTCAACAACTGTTGCTCAACAAATATGGCAACTAATTCAACTTATTGAATGAGTAGAAAACACATTCAACATTGAACGACAGAGCCCGTCTCTATTTACGTTCAACAACGTTTAAATTAACACGTTGCATGGCCTATTTCAATATTAAACACTTAATGACTGGTACCGAGACGAAGTCGAGAGAAACATCGAGATTCAGATTCTCCAGCTATATAACATGGCATGATACACTGTTTAATACTTGGTGAACAACAGCTGCAACATCTGTTGATCAACAAATTAATATTAAACCTTGTTTCTGAAATTACAGCTGCAGTGAAGCCTGGTTGGGTCACTGTTTCACTAATATCAGAGTCTGGTGAGCTTTTGGGGAAAACAGATATATTATATGCAGATGAAGATGAAAACCCAAGCCTACAACAATTTTTGCTTGGCATTATAGACGAATCGGGATCAGTGAGAGACAAAACACGAACTTATGGAAACCTTGGTAAGTTTGGTTTGTAAACCAACTGATTTTTTTTTTTACATTTTGGCCCAAAACGCGACATACATACACGCCCCTTTCGCATTGAGCCCTTCAGTTTCCTTTTGTTTTGATACATAGCAGGATGTTGAACCCTGTAGCAACAACTGCAGTCGGCCGCATATCAATCTTTGAAAAACTCGCTTTCAACAATTTTTAGCTGGATTTAAGATTAAATCCAGCCAGCTTAAATTTCTTAGTCATTGAATTTTTTAACACTCACTTAATGTTGGCAGTATGCATGTGCTTTTTTGGATAACGAAAAATTCTAAATATAAGGCATTTTTAAGGACTTATTTTTGGGCCTAAATTCAAGTTAGAGGTACCCTCGGTGCCAGAGGTTTTCTCCCGGCACGCGTTCATGAGCAGTCGGGGTAGCTAATGACTGACGAACGAAAATATATGAGACACAAGAGGCGTGTAATATGAGATAGATGCGAGAAAAACCTCTTACACCCAGGGTAATATCCAGTTACGTTGACTAAGTTTGGTGGCATTTGGCGATATAATATGTAAATAAGCTACACAATATTTTGTTATTTCTCTTTAAGAGCTGCTTCCCACTACGTAATGGACGACGTAATCGGAAGCGAAGAGTCTGGTTCCTACTAGCTTCCGAAGCGACGGGAACAGAAGCGGAATCGGAAGAAAAAAGAAACCTTCTGATCCTTTTGATTCCGATTCCGTCGAGCTTCCGATTCCGATTCCGATTGCGACTCCGTTTTTTAATTTACACTAGAACGTAAGGCTCCTTACGCTTCCGACTCCGACTCCGCTTCCGATTACGTCGCTAGTGGGAACCAGCCCTTAATGACAATTGACCTGAACATAATTAACGGAATTTGGTTTACTCACTGACATGTATAACTTATCCTTGACATTTAATATATTTTCCTCACACAATTCAGAAGACGGAGATGTCAATGAAGGTGTGCAGTCTCTAGCAAGCATAGTTTCTGACGAGGTACCTTCACAGGTATAATAAACAATTGTTTATCGACATGAGACAAATATCCATCTAGACTGCGAGCAGTCTCTTAGTTTTCTTTTAGTTAGAGACGCGAGGAACGATGGCGAATTTTGAAAAAATATATGAGTTTTCGAATAAAATTGGGTTGAATATTTTCCAGCAAAAATGTAAAGATTCACCTTACTTTCTGTTAATTCGTCGTTGCCAGTGTTTTCCTGACAGATTGAAACAATATTTTCACCATACGTTGATACTGTGGATCCAGTTTGCTTCACTGTTACATCTCGACTCTAAGAGGCATAAGGTCGTTTTAAAAGTTTGGGTTTAGATTTCAAGAAAATTACTAACATGCAAAAATCGTGACAACATAGGTTGGTTGCTATGGTAATACCGATGTGAATCAAACCTACGTTTTTGGAAAGTTCATTTCATTTCTAGTCAATGTATGAACCAGCTTGCCTGACCGAGCTTAGACAGACCGAGCTCAGCCGTTGCCTATTTCCTGTACGGCTTTTTCCCAGTCGTTCGCTCGGACCACGTGACCCGAAACGGATTGACCGCGCGACCCGAAACGGATTGACCGCAGCGAAATATAGAGGCCTAGGCACGCTCAGCCGTTCAAAGTTGGAATGCTATGCTGCCATAAAATCAACCGAGTTGAGCCACTTCAAATTAAATTTCGGGAGAGTAAAATCTTTAAGCAGTAATATCGCTGCGCTATATCTGTTTTTTTTTTTTTGGGGGGGGGGGGGGGGGAGGGGGGGGGGGCATTTTAACCAGTTGTCAGTTGTTTCAATGCATATATTCTGGTTTTCTCTTCAACATTAAACTGGGTATTCGGGGTATTTTAAAAGAGCCGCATCAATGTGCTCGCCAGCACCACTTTCTCATTCAAAATTCTTATACAGATAACATATGGAGCAGTTTATTTCTCTGATTCACAAAGGGGGTCGAAAAACTGTGGCGTCATTTGTAGAATATGCTCGAAACGTTTGGAATACTAGACAACGAAAAATCATTTGACATTTAAAAAAAATTAATAAGTATTTATGACCCCCTTACCTTATATTATAATTAAGCGGCTGCTATACCATCTAAGAATACGGAAGCGGCGAATTTCTGCCAGAGCCAAGAGGCAAGCTTTGTTTTCTAAGAGCGCGTAAGACAGTAAAAAATCAAGGCTGTGTTGGGATAGAATTTGGCCATGTGAAATGGCCGCTTTTAATAATACAAATCGTAATGTTTTGATAAAGTATAACAACACCTATACTATTTTAATTATCACGCTCTAGCAAAGTGAGGGCATTGGAGAAAGCAAAATAACAGAATAGTAGAATTAATAACAGAACAGTAGAATTTGGATTTTGAGTGTAAATTTTAATTTTGAATTTACTGTATGCGATAAAGGCTTCCAGACTGATTAAGAGGAAGAAAATGGGTGGAAACTCGTTTCCATAAACTATGCATGCAAACAAGGCTGAATGCTTACCCTAGAACGTGATTACAGTGTGGTATCGGCTCTATTCTATTGTTTTATCTTATCACAAGGATGTCTTGTAACTGTTGCTCAATTCCTTTGCTATTTTAAGACTTCCAAATTACAACATCTAATTCGATTGACCTGTCTGGGGTCTTAACCTCTTTATTAAGACTAACGAGGCGAAGGAGCCATAAAAATGTCCATTTGCCGGCAAATAAACTCGTCTTTAATCATCAAGAAACTTGCGCGAATGTGCCACTCATCACAGGGTTAAAATCACACTGATTTGTCCACGGAGTCAAGATGTTCCTTGCTTTAATTTGATTTAAAAAAAAAACATGTTTCTACAATCCTTTGTCATCTTCAGTTTGGCAAAGATCCAAAGATGGCAAACGACGTCTTCAACCGTGGAGGTATGGAACAAGAATTTTATCACCATCCGTTTGCGTTTGCATTGGCCGGGATCACAAGCGGAAATGCAGTCGCAAGTGCAAGGAAATGTGTGAATTTTTGTGTGAATCAGGCTTATATTTTGAACGCAAGGAAGCTTGTCTCGAGCCTGCGAAAATAGCCGTCTCACAACGCTGCGGCTGCAATTTAGGAATACAGCGTTCTCTCGATGACTGTTTTTTAAAGAAAGTAAAGTTCCTTGTAACGGTGGCAGGAAACGTGTTTCGTTGAAACATGTTTACGCACAGCATAAGTTGAAGTGAACTAGACGATAATTTTAGACTACATTGTAATTTGTACAGAGCATAATGGTATTTTCAAGTTTACGTTGATATCCATCGTTTCAAATGATTTTTTATAGGATTCAGATGTTGTGGAAGGAGTTGTGGAACGAGTAGTTGAAGACACAAGGCAGAGAGCAGGCAAATCTGAATCAAGTAGTAATGAAACACAACATAATTTTGACCTGGGAAAGCACACTCTAAAGGGTATAGAAACATTAACTATATAGCGTATTTTTGTTCTGTTGTTGAAGTCAAACTATCCCTCCAGTTTTACCCCTGGGGGGGGGGGAGGGGGGAGGGGGGATTCCATTAACTGGCCTTAACGAGAACGTGCGGCCCGATAGGGCATTTTTGTTTTGAACTTGGTATCGATTTCATTAAGTTTTTGTCTTAAACGAGGTATGCTTACATGGCCTGATGTCATAATATTACACAGGATAAGCATATTATGAAGACATAAAACAATACATTTCAACTTGTAATACATGTTTCGACATATACTTATGTCATCTTCATCTTCAAAAGGTCACAGTTTAAATTTCTATTAAATACATGAATAGGTGTTGCATAATGCAATACGTACAAATAGCTATTAACAATGACGTTGCAATTAAATAAATTGTTACTTGTGAATGGACCAAACGGTGTTACATATTACATCATATAACATGTTACAAAGATAAAGAAAGATATACATATTTAACTTGAAGTTTAATGTCGGTTTTTCCCACTTAATGTGCATAGCTTCCTTTAACTTAATTTGAAAACTTAACACATTAAACCTTCAAGTTAAACTTGTATATCTTTCTTTATCTGTGAAACATGTTATATGTGAACCATGTTATATGATGTAATATGTAACACCGTTTGGTCCTTTCACATGTAACCTCGCCACAAGCCCAATTGCATGCAGTATTTTGTTGGCGCCGACTTCCATTGACTTCGTCATTGATGCCAAGCTTAATTACGCTACAACAAAGCCAGTGGGACAATTTGTACATGTATTTTGCTGTGTTCACATCAGCACCGAAACATGTTTAGAGTAAACATGTTTAGAGTAAACATGTTTAGAGTAAACATGTTTAGAGTAAACATGTTTCAACGAATCACGTTTCCCGTAAACATGTTAGCAATTTCACATTCACATTAATTGTTAATTACAAAACACGTTTCACACCTGGGGCCCGTTTCATGAAAGTCCCGTTAACTTTTTGCGCCCGAAACTATATTTTAAAATCAGAATCTATAAAATGGTGATTACACACGAACCAATAACATAGAGCTCGAACTTGCTGTTACATTATTTCGCGGTTTAATCTCACTTTTCAAGTTCTTCGCGAACGAAGGGCAATGAATTCTTTGATAAGGAGACGACATTTGGGCTAACGTGATTCGTCTGGCATAGATCGAAACTGCCTCGTGAAGTAGTTTCAATCATGCTCAGAGTAAACATGCTTCTTTCATGATTCGCGCAATGCGCCGCCTGATGTGAACACTTTTCATTTTGAAACACGTTTCATTCGTGATCAGACTAAACATGTTTCGCCCTAGTGTGAGCACAGCAATAGATGGGGTCTCAACAATCCGAATTGTGGCTTAAGCAAGGTAGGAACATCAGAGAGTAGTAACTTAAACAGGGCCAGGGGTTTAAGCTGCCCAGCCGCATCTCCCAACCCGAGCGTCTTTCGAGTACCCCAAGGATTTTAGCTCCTCTTGTGTCGCTCTGTCATAATAAGCCCTAATGACTGGCCCCAAAGAGAGTTAAAAAAAGCGTTGACTTTTGTTTTTTGGATCACCATAGTTACAGAAATTGGGTAAGTTTATGCGAGTCGTTTGTTTGCCCCACGATAAGCGGCACAGCTCGCGAGCGCATCGACCGGGTAGTGTCAGTCTTTCACGGACATGCCACGGCAATGTTTTTGGCCAGCCGTGTTTGTTTCAAAAGTTTTATTTCTCCGAGTGAAAACATAAGCTTACCTTTCTAGAGTTTGAACTGAAAAGAAAAATTCCTAACCAATACTCGACCGCCGATAAAGTGGATACTGGAGCACGTAAAGGGGATGATATTGCCTGTGTGTCGAGTACGATCTTTACGAAGAGCAAATAACTGTTTCAATAACTAAAAAATATCATTCTTACAACCGAGTGACCGTTTCTCTTGAGAGAGGAGTTTTTTTTTCAGAAAAGTTGTTCATTCACAGTTTCCGATTCTCTGGCATTTTTGCATTATGTACTGTTTTGGGGTAATTCATCGTACTTGGCTATCATATTTTTTTGATAACAATCATTTTTGAACAAGTAGAAATGTTTTGTTATTTGACTTGTGTTTTTATTCACTGCGCGTTTGGTTGGTTGTAAATAAACCCAAGTGGGTTGATTACATTAGATTTTACCGTTTAGCTCACAGGGAAGCCTATCCAAATACATTAAATGATAATGTAGACTACGTGCTATGTTGAGAACCCATAGCCAACACTATAAAAAACGATTCAACAATATTTGGATATTTTTTGTTTAGTTCCTACAGAGATTTTTGCCAGAGGTCCTTTATGTGTTCAAGCGTATAACAAGGCTATTCAAGAGGGAGTGACCCGTGTCGTGAGAGAGCCGATCATGATTATCGGACAAGCGCGATCTGGAAAGACCAGTTTAAAGAACTCTTTAAAAAGAAAACCGTTTAATGAAAAAGAGGAAAGCACTGATGGAATAGAGGTAGATCCTTCTTACTTCAGTGTAAACAGTGAGATTTTGACCACAGGAGAGACGGATCAGGAACCAGATTCTGATTCTGAGGTTTCTTTTCATAACAGAGTGGCAGAGTGCATGGTGGATAAATTGAAAGGGGGAACAGTTAACTTGGAATCCTCACATCAAGCAAGCGTAGGAAACAATGCGAAATCAGAAGAATCAGATATTAACATGGATACTCATGCACCAGCAAGGGATGACATAGGTAAACAAACCCAAGAGCAGAAATTGGATGAAGACGAAATCCAGGAGAAACAATTTAAACAAGAAGTACCGCAAGAAACAGCAGCTTGTTTGGCGAAAAAACTTCAGGAATCCAAACGGGAAGATGAAGATAAAGTTTATTTCATTCTCTGGGATTTTGGTGGACAGTCAGTTTACTATGCCACCCACCCAATCTTTCTCACTCCAAAGGCAATTTATCTTCTGGTGTACGATCTAAGCAAAAATTCACATGACATAGCCACTCCCATTGTAAATGAAGGTGTTTTTAAGCAGAAAAAAGACCATCACTGCAGAAAGACCAATGAAGATTACCTTCACTTTTGGTTGTCCTCGGTCTCCTCGTTAGAAAGTGGAAATATGAGTCATACAGATAGTTCAAGCTCTGGGAAATTGCCAAAGAAGTTGCCTCCAGTTATCTTAGTGTGCACCCACGCTGACCAATGTGATCATGCCAAAGAGGTAGCCAGGGAAATCTATGGCTCCCTACGGAAGACGACTTTTGGTGACCATTTGTCCAAAACATACTTTGTCGTGGACAACACCAAGTCAGGAAGTGCGGATGAGTGCCCGGGTGTCAAGCATTTAAAGAATGAAATTTTTGCAGTTGCAAAGCAGCTCCCACACATGAAACAGACCATTCCAATCAAATGGTTAAGTTTTGAAGAGGCACTAAAAAACAAGATCGACAAAGGTGAGCCATTTATCGTCCTCGATGAAGCGAGGAGAGTCGCGCTTGATGAATGCGGAATTGATGATGATGAACAATTTGACACTTTGCTAAAGTTCTTACACGACCAGAGAATTTTGATACATTTTGATGACACGCCCAAGTTGAACGACATGGTAATTTTAGACCCTCAGTGGTTGGTTAATCTTTTCAGAAAGGTGATCACTGTCAAACGTTATGACCCTACAACAGATGAAGAGCAGCATGAAGAACTGTGGGAAAAGCTTGAGACTGACGGTATCCTGGATGATGAACTTTTGCGGATTGTATGGGGGCCCTTGCTTAACAATGAAACCAAAGAGACCCTTATTGAGGTCATGGAGAAATTTACCTTGTTGTGTCATTTACCTTCCATGGAAGATCAGAAACAATATCTTGTGCCATCCATGTTGATGTCCCATCCAGATGAAGTTGCTACCAAGCTTCTTGAAGCTAACTTCATTCCTCCTCTTTTTATACGATTTAGACGACCGCGTCCTCGGGGCTATCCGCGTGATACCGCTGATGTAAAATCTATTCAAGAACATGTCCAAGTTCCTCTGGGGTTGTTCCCACGACTTGTTGTCAAATTCCTTCAGTTGTGCATCAAAGATGGATTCAGACCAGTGTACGAGAATATGTATCAGAACTTTGCCAGATTTCCTATCCATCCCAAAGGATACTCAGTGATTCTACGCTGTCATTCCTCTTCTGTCGAGATCGTCCTTTACAGAGGTCCAGATGCTTCAAGTGACACCACAGATGTGGAAATTGGTTATATGGTGCGACACCAACTGGAATCAATGCTTCACAGCTTGAGCGAAGAGTGCTTTTGGTTAAATAACATGGAATGGGAATTTAGTGTCATCTGCCCAGTCTGTTGTATACAACGTTCAGTCCACTACTGCCACAAAAAACATCGCACAAGTGGTTGTGAGAGAGAAGAATGCCTTCACTTCTGGTCAGAGTCCCAGTTGCAAGATGAGCAATATTGCCTGAAGGATACTTTCGCTAAACAGGAAGTGGTGCCAGTGAAGGAGTTTGTGCCCTGGTTTGGATTCCTAAAGATGCAGGTAAGTTACTGTATAAGATTATGAATGAATGAATGAATGAATGAATGAATGAATGAATGAATGAATGAATGAATGAATAACTTTATTTACCGAGGGTGACACATTACAGTTGAGAACTGGTAAACTTGTGGCCCTCTCCTAAAATATATAAAACTAATTTACAATACATAAATATAGTGTTAAAAAGGATCTGACAATATTTAAAAATTATGAGATAGGAAAACTATCTAAGCCAGCATAACCTTGCTTTATAAAATTACAAAGGTTCTGTTTGAATGCGTTAATACTGGTGCTAGATCTTATATTAATAGGCAGAGAGTTCCAAAGTTTTGCGGTTGTAATAAGAAAAGTTTTTCCACCTTCTGTGTCACGGTTATACCTAGGACAACGTACAGTTATAGCACCATAGCGTGAGGTTCTGATCGACAGGTCGCTGACACGCACTAAACGACTACCTAAGTACTCTGGGCATTGTCCATTTAAACATTTGTAGAGTAAGCATAATTTATTTACATTGATCTCATCATAAAAGGATAGCCAGTTTAGTCTCTTAAATAGGGTTACAGTACGGTCGTCTCTCGTTTTTAGGCCTAAAATAACACGAGCTGCTCTTTTCTGAAGACGAAAAATTCGCCTAATATTACACTTTGATGTAGAGCTCCAGACTGATCCGCCATATAAGAATACAGGCTTTATAGTTGTGTTGTAAAAAAGTATGCGCTCGTTCAGAGGAAGATATTGTCTGATCGATCTAAGACGACCTATACGCTTTGTCAGTTTCTTACATAGTTGTTCAACATGTTCATTAAAGCTGAGGTCTTGATCAACGTAGACTCCAAGTAACTTGTAACTTGTAGTGTTGTCTAATTCTTCCCCTTTACTGGTAAAGATTTTCATCTCAGCGACACTGGTATCACCGATTTTAGTACGTAGCCTAGATCCAGTTACAAACATAGTCTTTGTCTTCTTGGTGTTCAACTTGAATCTGTTATTTCTAGACCAGTTTTCAAGTTCACGAGTGCTCTCACAGAGCATTGATTTCAGAAGCTTGATTACGGCTTTAAGACGGTCAAACTTGAGTTTGGTGAACGTCAATCAAAGGGAAGCCTTCAAAACTGCTTTAAATTCCCACTGGATTTCGAACAATTTTCAAGAAAAGAAAAAAGTCAAAATTTTAAAACAACCTAATTCGTCGTCAGTTACAGTTGAAAAGAGAGAATCTCATTCAACATGATAAAAAAATTGGCGGCTTTATGATCCACCTATTATTCATGCATTTTTAAAAATACCGTTTCAGAAAACGACAGCTTTTCTTTTTGTTTAGACTGGCTTGGAAATACATATTTCTAAAGTTTGACCT
Source organism: Cladopsammia gracilis (assembly GCA_022457155.1). Lineage (NCBI taxonomy): Eukaryota > Metazoa > Cnidaria > Anthozoa > Scleractinia > Dendrophylliidae > Cladopsammia > Cladopsammia gracilis. The sequence goes on from JAJGOT010000206.1 coordinate 1,028,535, forward strand.
TCTCTTAGTTGGTATACGTAAAATTGTCGATCTTTTAGCTCTGTTTTGCTCGAAATCTTGTGAAAATTGAAAATAATTTTAACGGCTTTTCTTTGATTGGCGTCCACTAAAATACAACTTTGAAGTCGGTGGGTTGGCGTGCAATTGGTAACCGCTGCAATGTATTTTTTTTTTCTATCTGCTGTATCAGGGCAGTTTCAATCAGTAGTCTATTTATGGACCCAATGTACATAGAATTTCCCCTTTAGCTAAGTGGACGTCGGTCGACATTGAACTGATTTCTTTCTCCAATTCTTCATAGGAAAATACTACTTTTGATTTTCATAATGCTTATAAAAACATTTTCTCTCTCTTTGATTCTTTTAACAGGTGCAGAGTCTTGAAGAATTCGGCCAATCCTTTGGAGGTGACCTTTTCATTTTTAAACAGAAGGAAAAGAATTGTATGGTTGTCCTGGATAAGCTTAAGCACACCGGAACATTTATGCAGTAACTTTGCAATGTTAGCTAGCTCCTTAGTCTAAACATGTTTAGATCCTTAAATTGGTGAATTAATGCTTTCCTTTGGAGATAATTGGTTTTTGTTTTTCAAAAAAAGAAATGGGATTGCATGTAGGCATCCAAAATAGGTATCTAAGTACATTTATTTAGACGGTCATATATATATTACAGTTTCCGCGTTTTCCAGCAGTAAGCGTTGATTTCAATTCTGCTCCTTGTTTCCTTAATCCACCCTGTTCAATGCTTGAAGATTTAGACGAAACTAATGCATGAAACCATTATACTTCAATATCTTACAGATTCCCTGGTGAAAGACGTGATTGTAAGAAACGTTCATGTAATGGATGAGCTCGCTTGTGGATTGGATCAAGAGTCGCCTATTACCCAGTATTGGGTGCATCTCGCTGACGAATTTTCAGTGCCAGAAGACGTTATGATAGAGTTCCAGTACAATTCTGAGTGTAGTCCCAGTAAAAACATGCTCGCATTCCAAGCAGGGCGTGCTCCCTACTTTACCGTCAGTAACTTCAAAGATGGACTCAGGGACATCTCAAGGAATGATCTTGTCAAAAAGCTTGAACAATGCAATCTACCTGGTAAGTTTTAAATTCCTTAGCATTTAAGTTTGCCATGAAATGAAAAGTGTCATTTAAAACGTCTTTTTAATTGCTGATTGATATTTAGCCCGGCGTTTTATGGGAAAATCTGGAATCGGATTTTGATCTCAGATCATACATGTATGGATTCTTAATGACTCCTAAAATGGGTTATTTTACGTGAGAAAACCGTTGGTATGCAAAAAACCTATTTTGAATCACTGATGGTTTTCCCTCTGCTTTTCCAGGTAATTTTCAAAGTTTGGGTGGAAAAAAAGTGCAAGAAAGATGTACTTTATTTTTGCGAAAAGGAACATTTAGATTACATCTTTTTAAACGCATTGGAGTATGGATTCAACGGGTTCTTATGGATTTCAGTTTAAAACGCAAAATTGGTTTTAGGATTTTGCATAATGTTATAATTCCAGGCTTCAGACCAAGCTATGTTAAATTAGTAAGTGTGAATTAGTTTCTCATGCTACATGTAAGTTCACGTATTATATTACCTTCTTCTTAGAAACGGCAACATTAAAAGACCTCAGTGGAGACCATCCTGAAACTTTTGAGAGCATTTGTCTACAATTGGATCATGGCAAGAACTGGAAAGCGTTGGGGAAAAAGTTCAGCATTCCAAAAGAAACGCTGCAACAAATCGAAACGTCTTCCAGTTTCGGCTGTACGAAAGCAGTTCTCGAGACCATCGAGAAAAAAAACCCAAATCTGTCTGTAAATGAGATTCGAGATGTCTTGAAAGACATGCTAAGAGAAGATGCATGCAATGTGCTGGATAATTATCTTCGAGGTATCGGTACTTTCTTGTCTCCATAAAACTCGTTAATAATGCATACATACATACAATAAAAATAATAAAAATTACTAATTACAATACTTAACTTATCACTAATTACAATGCTTAACTTATTTTATTACAAATTATAATACTGTAAACTAATTTCGATTTTGAGGCGTCAATACTGCATTATATTGACGGCTAGTTGGAAGAAAATATATTCCGTATTGGGCGGAGTCGCGAAGCGACGGAGCCCAATACGGAGAATATATTTTCTTCCAACGCCGTCAATATAATGCAGTATTGACGCCTCAAAATCGAAATTAGTTTTGTATCACGATTTAACTGTTTTTCGGGTAAAAAGAAAGCAAAACTGAAGATAACTTGTGCTGATCAAAGCTGAAATTCTTACTAGTAGCGAGCTGACGTACACGACGTTTTGTACGCGTTATCATATTTTTGTTTTGCAAAAAAGCAGTTCAAAAACACGGACTTTTCACGCTATAAATTGCTCATTGAAATAGAACAAATTTGATAGAACATCTTTTCGAAGTTTTTCAAAGTTACAAACGTCGAAAAAATTAGTAAATAACGGAAACTTGCCGAGGTTTTAGCCCAAAACTTTTTTTCAATTTATGATGGCGTGATAGCGCGCGCACAGCATAGCTCCGATGTAAACAAACCATTCAAACGAACAAAAGCAGCTTTTAAACTCATCTTATCGTTAACTTTCGATAGAAAGGGTCGTTGCATTGAATACAGCGTTGTTTGTCTGCCAAACTTGACAAAGTAATCAACATTTTTGCCCCTCCTTTGAAGATAATTTTCAATTTTGGTTTTCTACGCAAGGAACCCATTTAATTGCCGCGGGAAATTTTCAACCAATCACAGGCTGGTTTTTGAGACGACAATACGACTTCATATTGACGTCTCAAACGCAGACAAAAGTATCTGAGAATCGTGATACTTAACTTAACTTATTACTTTTTACAATACGTAAGCTAAGGAGCATTTACAAAATCGTCTAAAAGTTTGTTCTTTAAAAGACGTTTTAAAGCTTGAAAGTCTCTAAATTGTTCCAGAGCCCAATAGTTCTATAGTAAAATGCTTGTTGCCCGGAGGCTGTTCTGAAAAGAGGAATGTTTAGATTTTGGCCACTCCTAGTTGTACGTTTGCTAACTTGTCCGCGAGTAATGAATTGGGATGTTAGATATTTAGGCGCGTGTCCGGACATGCATTTAAAGGCCATAATAGCTTGGCGGTAATAGAGTTGGTCTTTAACGGGCAACCAAAACAGGCTTTTTAGGAGGGGAGTTACATGATCGTACTTCCTCGCACCGCTGACGATAAACTATAAAAAGGTAACTAAAAAATTAATATAAAATGAATAACACATGTCTGTATGTTGTACGTTTCGTTCTGTTTACTTGGCCAGTTAGCAATTAATGACTGGTGCCAAGCAAAGGAAAACAGTTACCTTTCTTATTTTTTTGTTTTTCAGAGACCCTCGGGTCGAGGGGAAACTAAAAGTACTGTTATCGTTGGCTCGCTAAATCCAAACTACTTGAAGTTTTGGAACTAATTATTTTGACCTAATTGCACAGGCACTTGAAATCACTAAAAATACAAAAGATAATGATCACAAAACGAGTGATCATATGCAATTACAAAGTCGGGCCAATAAAACTGTTTTGAGGCACGACACGTGACCCCCGCATCCATTCAAAAAGCCAGCTTAAAGGAGCCAAATGAATGCCCTTCCTAATCAGCTAAGATTTTTTTTTCTATAACTATACACAAATATGGAAAAATACTATTTTTTTTTCTTTTCTCCACGGGTGTTTTGCGACCTTTTGAGTGGTTGTTGCTCTTATTGCCGAAGCGACACTGAAATGTACCCTATTTTCCAGATTTTCATTTTTTCACTACATTACAGTGGATATTATAAAAAGATAAAATGAAGAAAAGGATTGTTTTATGTTTGCTGTATTTTATATTACTTTTTTATCTCCTTTTACAGAAGATAATAGCACAATTGCAACTCTTCTTGCAAACCAAGATTGTTTGGAAAAGGTAACAACCTTGTTGGATAAAGAAACACCAGGACTGAAAAACTGGCGGCATTTGGCGTGGAGGTTTGGTGTGTCTAAATATGTCTGTGACTATTTGAAGCCTAAAGAAAATCCAAGTCCAACCAGAAAGTTGATGGAATACATCATTCAAGTCGATCCAGACCTTACAGTGAACCAATTTATACAGACGCTGATAAAGATGCAGCGTATGGATGTTGTGGATTCCTTGAAGAAATTATTTTGTGGTAATATATCTTTCTGTTACTTAGTTAATTGCAAAAAAGAAAGTTCATTTTAAAAAAGAGAAATTCAAGAAACAAAAAAGTTAAATTAAGAAAGAAAAAAAGAGTAATTAGGTAAAGATAATAAAATCTCAACTCCTGAAGTGAACAACCTTACTCCAGCCAAATAACAAACAATTAACTTCAAGTAAGGCACGCGTTATCTTCACGTGTAAACCAGGTAAACGCCCTTAAGCATATGTAGTGTCCCTATTTGAAGACTAATGGCATAATGTTGCTTTATTACAATTGTTGGCATGCATTTTTAGACTTTAAGGGTTTCATTTCGTTATTCATTCTTTCCGTCGCTTTTAGAGCGGTTTACAATATTTATTCTAATATTTATCGGATATTAATCTTTGGCGTGCTCTATATATTTTGTGTGTGTTGTACAGGTTATTAAGAAGGCCTGTTAAAAGAAATAATTACCAGACCGTCAATAAGCAACGCGCACGTCCCAGAATGTTTTCCAAACATTCGTACGTTTTGTACAATACTAGAAAAGTTCCCACGAGAAACTTTATACGTGTTAAGATCCATCTTTTGTTGGCCTTGCGTTGGCCTCATGTACTTAGCTAATTTAATTACTTCGACTCTGAAAGTCCTAAGCAACTTTTGTTCCAGTTAATCCGACTAAGTGAAACTCAGCTAATTACTTAAGTTGTTTTGACCAAACAAGCCCGCGCGCGTTGCGAAGTCAACGGTCTGGTTATCTCTTTTAGTCCGCGTGATTAACAAATATTTAAAACACCATGAGTGGTTGTGAAAGTTTAAGCACCCTGGTTGATTTGCCAGCAAGAACTGTGGAACCATGCTTTCCATATTTCGACAAGAACACTGAACACTTTAATTAAGTTGTTTACCAGTAGTTATATTAATCTCTGTCGGCGTCCGTTTTACAAAGGCTTTTGTTATTAAAGTTCTGTAATCAAAACAGATCACGTTCCGATAAGTACAGTGCACTTGTTCCAGCAATCGCGCAATGATTGGTACCAGAAGACGCTCGGTTAAGGTAAATTGCGTTGAGCTAAGTTTCCACCGTCAACTTTGAAGTCGTTTTAGATTTTATGGGAAAAAACCAAGATCGCGGTTGTTAACCTTCAAAGGGACGCCGTCGTTTCTAAAACACAATGACATTAGATTAGGCGCTAGCGTTGACCAATCACAGCGGGTTGCTAGGGACGCGAATGCACTTTGCTTAAGCGTGGGTTTCTTAGGAAAAGTTCAGTTGAGCTTTGGACGCCGATCAGACCAGCACAATAAATCAACAGCACGAAACCTTTGCAGTCCTGTCGTTCCTGTAATCTACAAAATCGTCCCTCAACATATTTGGTGGAGAATCTACAAGATCCACGGTACCTCAGCAGCAAAGACACAAGCAAAACCAGGAGAACTGTGAGTTTTAATGTTTCTGTTATCGGCAAAGTAAGGAAAACCAAGCCCAACTCCTAGGTAGCGCGACCCTTAAGTGTCTTCAGTACTCTGGATACACATCGGTCGCGAGGTCGAAACAGCTCTTTTCGGAGCTACAGGGTGCGAAGCGCCGCGTTTTGCCTAGTTTTCTTAGTTTTCACCTTTTTACACGCGCACGCAAGTTTCCTGTGTCCAGCTAGCCGTGGTCGGAGTAACGTTTTCTATTTCTGTGGGACGCACCAACGTTTTACTCGGGCAACACCCTGCAAATTTTCCACCCTGTTGACACGACACCAATCTAAACTTCTCACGGCGCTAAAAGCGACCGTATCTAAGGACACAGTATATTGCGACGGCACTTGTTTTGACTCGGATTCGGCAAACAAATTGGTTCAATCGGCTTTGCCAGAAAACAGCCCGCCAACTACTTTAGGTCAAACAAACCAAAATTCAATTCAAGAGCATCCAGCTCCGGCATTAGAACAGATTTTTTGTGACACACCGAACGACCAATTTTCCGCTGTACACTCGTGGGTCGAAAATCAAGCAATAGTTCCATCCTCAGTTTTTTCGGACGATTCAGATAGTACAGACGCCGAATCTATAGTTTTTGACCTTTTGTCCGAAAATTTTCAACTTTCCGATTCTCACTCCACTTCTTCTAAAATGGACGTCAAAGAACTAGCCGATATATTAACCGCTCACAATAAAGAACAGGCCGATCAGTGGCAAGCCCAAATGTTGGCTTTAGCAAAAACCTTGGACACAAAAGATTCAGCTCCTACGTTCTCGGCAACCAATTCCGTAATGCCAAAATTCTCGGGCTCGGAGTCGGAAGACGTAACGGAATTTTTGGCAAACTTTAATAGGGCTGCACGTTTTTATAAATTTAGCGAGGAACGTAAAGCAGAGGCGCTCCCGCTTTACCTCACCTCCACGGCGAGCATTTGGTTCAATACCACGCCAGAACTAACAGGACAGAATTTTGACTATCTAGCTGACGCGCTCAGAAAACAATTCCACACTGAATCCGACGTTTGGCTCATACGGCAAAAATTACATGACCGAAAACAATTGCCGACAGAAAGCGTTTCGGACTTCGCCGCGTCCATTCGGCGCCTTTGCCAGAGAATCAATTTACCGCGCTCAGAATGCGTAAATTTTTTCATCCAAAATTTAAGACCCGAACTCAAAAACTACGTCATATTACAACGTCCAGGTAACCTAGAACAAGCCGAAATGCACGCTCGACTTAAAGAATCATTACCTGATACAAAACCCGTAGATCGTTTTGACGAACTTTTAGATGCCATTACAAAATTACAAAATCCGCCCAAACCAACGCCCTCGCCCGTTGTAGCAGCATACGGACCACCCACTTTTCAAATTGACAGGCCGCCACACCCACCACGTGACAACCAGTCACTCTCTAGGGATGACATAACACAATTGATTCGCCAAGAACTTCGTAGGGCTTCGAACCAACGTTTAAACGGCCCAAATCAACGCGGTCGCCGCACTTTTGATGGCCGCCCAATTTGCGATTATTGTTCAAAACCAGGCCATATAATGGCGGTTTGCCGTCAACGCCAAAACCAACGTAGGGACCCGCGAATTCCGTTTTCAGAAAGACCACCTCGACAAAATCAATCTTGGGGACGATCCCTACCTGCCTCAGACCCTACCGCTCCGCAAAATTTAAACTAGCTACGATCTCTTTCGCACGGGAACGACAAGGGATCGATAATGTTTCATGTCCGCCAGATTTTGCACTTACTTTTGAACAGGTCACCCCCACACACACAGCAGAGTTCACTCCACCCACAACTAATACTCGCGAACAAAGCATCGATAATACACACACTGTTATTCTTAAGCCGACTAAGGAACCGCCCACGTTACTTACGCCTGACACGTCACCCATTGATACTGACACCACTGCGCTCGAGTTTACATTCCCGAGTAGGCTCGATGATGGCTCTAACAAAGAAGAAAATTCACAACCAAAACAATTTTTCGCTGTTAGATCGGAACAAATGTCTAAGCGCCGATTTCAAGATTTACACCAAACTTCTCAAGGTCAAAGCGACCCGCGTGTCACCGAACCTTGCGCGCAAAAGTTACGCTCAGAACAAAGCGTACACACACAAACCGTTCGTTTTAGCGAAAATATTGATTCACCACCAGCGCTTCACTCGCTCGATACGGATTGCGGTCTGAACACAATTGGTATTTCCGGAAGTATTGCTTCTTTTCAAACTGAGCAGCAGCTTTCGAAGGTAATTGATCATGAATTGACTTTTGCTACCATCCAACCTGAGGAGCTTAACATCGCTATTAACGCCGCTTCCCCGATGTTTACAGCTGAACTAATTTCTTGTAATACAATTACCCTCAAAGCTGCGACACGGAAAACTGTTTCATTAGGCGAAGAGGACTCCGCCTGGAAACAGGAGGGAGCGCTTAAGGAAAAAATAGCACGTGAAACTAAAATTTTTCGTGGAACCGTATTTTCTGGGGTTCAAAAGCGAATTGCTAAATTTTTCAATACACCTCGCGCGCAAACCTCAACATCAAAACAAAGCGAAACCAAACGCTTGTACCAAATCGCTAGTGACACCTTTTCCAGAATTTTCCCTCGAACGCTTAATCGCAATGACACGTGCCGCACATACACAGAAGACCCAGACACATTAAGCCTTTGTTCCGAGAGCGCAAAAGATGAGAAACTAGTTCATGTTAGTTACCAAAACAATTATATACCGATACACAAGGAGGCCTGTGATCAAGTAGGCATGCATATATCAAAAGACAATTACTTAGCGTGCAAAGGGCAGGAAATAGCGTTAACAAAAGACGAGAGAGAAACAATGGTCGTTGTTAAGGATTCTTTTCATCAGAGGGTTGAAAGCGAAGCACAAACGAAAACTGAAGAGAGAACAATTACTACATGTGAAATTAGTGACAAGGATAACAAAGTTGAACAATATGAGAATTTAGGAACTGATCAGTCAAATGTTCCGACGAAGTTAGGACAAGATGAAGATAAGGGATTTCAAACGCTTTTATCATGTGCCGATAACGAGGGAAGTCACATTACAAATACGAATTGGATGATACACGATAACAAGCCCGTACCGAATGAGTCTAATTTTCACATCCAAAACAGTGGAACAATACAGCATGCTGAAATTAACGATCACTTTATTGCCCTTCTAGAACAAATTAACATACCACTAGCACCACACGTCACGAACATTTCGATTCAAGGCAACATTTGTGGCTCTGAATTTATGTTTCTAGTCGACACAGGCGCATCTGTCTCCGCACTTCATGCAAAGATTTTACAACAAATCCCAACGCTAGCAATACCCGCGCCGACGCCAACCGCTATATCTTCTATCAAGTCCGTTAGTGGAGAGACCATTCCAGTACAGGGCCAAATCGAGGTCCCCTTCTCAATGGGAAACAGTCAATATCCTTTTAGGGCACTCGTTATAGAACGTATGGCGTACGATGTGATTCTAGGCCGGGATTTCTTAGAATATTACAATGCTAAGATTGATTTAGAACACCGCAAACTCACCTTAGACCACTGTAACTTTCCGTTTAGTGATTCTCGCTTTGATGTCTTACCTGACACTTCAGAAACCAATATTTGTTTTGTTCACGCTAAGTCCAGTTTCGTTATACCACCGTCTACTGAAGTCGTTATTCCAGGCGACCTTGGCCAACCAGGAAAAAAAGGTATAACGGGCATCATAGAAAACCGGCCGGGATTTGTTGATAGATATCATATCGTTGCAGCGACCGAACTTGTTACAGTATGGGATAACAATTCGGTACCAATTCGGCTCCTTAACCCGACCAACCAACCAATACGAATTTATCGAAGAACTCGGTTAGGCCAGATAACTTTCACCGACTCCAGCGACATTGCAACCTTTGATTTACACAAGTCAGATTTAGAAGCCGAAGCGAGCAGAGAGGTTCCCACGGCCGTTGATCGGGAAATACCTAGCCCACTCGATATACACACTGACGGTTTAAGTGAAGAACATCAAACACGGCTTAAGACGTTACTAGATTCGTACAGGGATGTCTTTGCATATACCCCAGACCAGTTGGGTCGCAGTTCAGTAGTACGGCACACAATTGATACAGGGGATCACCCTCCAGTTCGCCTAAGATCTTATCGAACCACGCCCACCAACAAAGAGGAAATCGAGAAACAAATTAATGAGATGCTAACTAATGACGTCATTTCTCCCTCCACCTCTCCTTGGAGTTTCCCAGTCGTTTTAGTGAAGAAATCTGATGGCTCTATGAGATTTTGTATAGATTACAGAAAATTAAACGCGATAACTAAGAAAGATAGCCACCCGCTTCCTCGTATTACGGAAGCGCTCGATGCGTTAGGCGGAGCACAATGGTTTTCAACCCTAGATCTCCGCTCGGGTTACTGGCAGATCGAAATGGACGCGGACTCGAAGGAGAAAACGGCTTTTATTACTCATAATGGCCTTTATGAATTCAATGTACTACCATTTGGACTTTGCAATAGCCCGGCCACTTTTCAGCGACTTATGACGCATGTTTTGCGAGGTTTAGAATGGGATGTCTGCCTTGTTTACATTGATGATCTCATTATCTTTTCACGAACGTTTGACGACCACTTGCTTCACCTGGAACAGGTATTCAAACGCCTTAGGGAAGCTAACGTTCGTTTAAAGCCCAGCAAATGCCATTTTGTCAAACCAGAAGTAGAATATCTCGGACACATTGTCTCAGCCGAAGGCCTCAAACCTAATCCGGCAAAATTACACGCGGTAAAAGAATTTCCGGTCCCCGCTAATATCACCGGGGTTAAAGCCTTTCTAGGTTTATGTAATTATTATCGCCGTTTCATCAAAGGATTTGCTCAAATCGCTTCGCCGCTAAACAAATTGACTAGTAAGAATAGTAAGTTCTCTTGGACGCCTGATTGTCAACAAGCATTTGATACGCTTAAGCAAGCTCTCGTTTCAGCACCAATTCTATCATATCCAGATTTTCGGCTCCCTTTTCATTTATATGTTGATGCTAGCCAAACAGGGATAGGTCTAACATTAGGACAAGTGGTCGATGGCAAAGAGACTGTAATTGCTTATGCCGGTCGCGATTTCAACCCAGCGGAACGCAATTATAGTGCAACGGAACGGGAAGCTTTGGCAGTCATTGATGGAATAAAACGATTTCAGCCGTATCTTCAGAATACTAAATTTACCATTCACACCGACCACAATGCACTCAAATGGCTAATGTCCCTTGAGGACCCACGTGGTAGATTAGCGCGGTGGACAATGCTAATCCAACAATTTGATTTCGATATTGTACATCGCCCCGGAACCAAAAATGGCAACGCCGACGGGTTGTCGCGTAGAACATACGGCACGTACAGTCTCAATGCCTTGGATAGCGCGGGCCTACAAACCCAGCGTGTTTTTGACTTCCAACGGAAGGACCCGGAAACAGCGGAAATTATCGAATATCTCACGGACGAACGGTTGCCTAACAACCAGGCTAGAGCGCGTAGAATTTTGCTATCAGAAGACGTCTATTTTTTAGACGAAGCCAATTTATTGTACCATCTGGACCCAACTGCCAAACGCAGTCAGAAAGGTCGTCATGCTCAATTAGTCCTACCACCTCCGTTGCGTTACGAGGTTTTAGTCAATGCACATGACGATTTAACAGGCGGCCACTTAGGTGTTTACAAAACGTATGGGAAATTGAGAGATCGGTTTTACTGGAAGGGTATGTACAAAGATGTCGAACATTGGGTTCGTTCGTGTACAGATTGTGCCACGCGCAAGCGCCCTCGAAATAAGGCCCGCGCTCCGCTTCTACCGATACCGGTCGACTCGGTTTTTGAACGGCTAGCTGTAGATGTTTTGGGTCCCCTACCTGTCACGTGGTCAGGAAATCGGTACATTGTAGTATTTACAGAATACGTAAGCAAGTGGCCAGAGATATTTGCTGTCAAAAGCACTGACGCTGTCACAATCGCGAAACTCTTAACGGATGAAATCATCCCTCGCCACGGGGCGCCAAGAACTTTGTTGTCTGATCGGGGAACAAATTTCCTGTCCTCGCTAGTTAAGGAGGTCTGTAACCTCTACAGCATAAAAAAACTTAATACAACCGCTTATCACCCACAAACCGACGGTTTAGTCGAACGGATAAATTCCACCCTCTGTCAGACCCTTTCGATGTTCACTAGCAAACACCAAAAAGATTGGGATATTTTTATTCCCTCCTTTCTGCTTGCCTTTCGCACCTCGCCTAACGAAGCCACAGGCGACAGTCCTTTTTACATTTTATACGGGCGACAGGCAATTTTACCAATGGATGTCAGTTTATTAGCACCCACCGATCCTACGAGTTCTATCGCGGAGCATCGGAGACGAATTGTCAGCCAAATCGAAGTAGCCCAACAACTCGCGAAAAATAATATTATGCTGGCTCAGCAGAAAATGAAGGCCTATTATGACAAACACTCACAAGAGCCCGATTTCGTTGAAGGACAAAAGGTTTGGGTATACACACCAAAAACGAAAAGGAATTTGTCACGTAAGCTTCTCCATAATTATCACGGACCTCTACGGATCGTACAGAAGCTCAGTCCAGTCCACTACCGCTTGCGCACTTGTGACAACAAGCTGGTTACTTCAATAGTGCACGCGAACCGCATGAAACATTTCATTGACCCCGACGACCGACCGATCGAACCTCCCGTCGAAAATATCGGGGATACACCGGAGCTAGCAGAATCCGACTTCCCAGAGGACAGTTTCGAGCCTCCAAGTGCAAATTCCGACCCAGGCCCGTCTCGGGGTACCGTAGCCAAGGACCAAAATGTCACAGCCGGCGATCAAAACGCCACCTCGAAAGCGCTCATTGATAACGAAACTGTATACAATGCCGAAAAAATATTAGAACAGCGCATGGTACGTGGGCAGACTCAGTATCTTGTAAAATGGGCAAACTATCCTCTATCAGAGGCCACTTGGGAACCAGTAGATAATATCTTAGACCCTAGGCTGGTGACAAATTTCAAATCCTCCCAATAATACGTCCTCGTAATCTCTTTTACATGTTTGTTGTCTCAGCATGGACAGTCACGAAACGGACACCCCTCGAATCATGATTTTGGGCCATTCCTTCGTCTGGCGCATCGCCAAATTTGTAGCCGAGACTTCCCTACAATGTGCGTCTTCCACGTTCCACCTGTCCTCCACGCCAACAGTAAAATTCCACGGCATCGGAGGACGGACAATAACAAAATTGCGTTACTTCGACCTGTCCGCTGTCGCTAAATTTAACCCCACAATTCTAATCCTTGAGATTGGTTCTAATGACCTCTGCGACGCTAATATGCCAATTGACCGCCTAGCTACTAATATCTTTCAGGTTGTCCAGCAACTGCATTTTCAATTTTACATTGACCATATAGTCGTTTGCGAAGTTTTGCCAAGGGAAAAACCACCAGCTTTAATGACCTCATATAACTCGAAAGTTCGCCATTTGAATGCGTTTTTGGGCCATTTATTTCACAGTGTGCCATTCGCTTCTTTTTGGTTCCATCATGCAATAACACGAAGCAAAACAAACGTGTACCTTTCAGACGGCATCCATCTGAATCACCATGGTAACCATCTTCTTTACCATAGTTATCAAAAGGCTTTGTTGCATTACTTTAGTCGTGTGACCCGCATACGATCTAATAGGCGTGTTTGTGTTTCCTTTAGATCCTCATGTCGGTCTCGTCGCCCACGGGGTCCTCGCTCGCCCTACGCAAGGCCGTCTCGCCGATACAACACGTGTTAATCCTGTGCATTCTCTTTACTAATTTTCCATCCTCCTCTACTGCAAATTTGGACTCGGCAGGGAAGCAAATCACGTTTTACCCTTCTTCGTTAATGATCAGTCATAATGTCCAACCGTTGATTTTCTATTCGGACACCAAATTGATACACCTTGTGACTCACCTAAAAGCAGTTTCGCCAGGCCCATCCTTGCAAATGATTAACAATTGTTCAATTCCACACACAACATTTTTCGGGCGCTTACTCAACACCATCCATAATACTCAGAGGATTATGAATCGCTTACTTTCACTCTCAAGTTTTTCGAACCTTTTGGAATGTGACTCTTATTTACGGAGGTATTACACTTATGCAACTGGGCTGGCTAGTCATATGACTTGTCCACGCCACTATCAGCCTTCATTGGCCGCTTGTAAGGCCTGGGCACTCCAAAATTGCCGCGGTTTCACTACTCATGAAAAACTCTTTCTCACAGAACGCTCGCGGACCCGCCGCAGTAGTTTTCTGTGCCATGCTGGCGTGCTAGGAATCTTTCGCAAAATTTACGAAGCTTTAGGCCACTCCTGCGAACCAAATCATCTAACCAACCTTAAAGATACTCTCCGCAAATTAACGAATACGGTACGTCTGTCGCAATCTATGATGCACGTTTTAAACGGTAAAATTGTTTATATTTTGAAGGCAACTGACTCGTTAACAACTAAACTCAACAGGCTGTCACACGACTTGAAACTCATTGATAACACATTTTCCGCTTGGCAGGCTCAATTGAACCAATTTTCAGCCGAAACGAAGTGCCATGAATCTTTGTTGTACGAATTTCTTTCCAAACATGCCAATGCAGTCAATCGTGCTTTTGCTTCCTTGTTGCGCCTCACAGAAATGCAAGACGTGTTGCACCAATTTTCGACTTTAGAATCAAAAACATTGTTTGGTTTCCCTCACCTTCCACCGTTTTTACATCCGCAAATTACCTCCCGATTGGATATGGATCCCTCCATGACATATACCTCAAAAGCTTTAAATGACGGCTTCCCATTATTTATCAACCCAATGGTTGATATTGAACATTCCGGAAATCAAGTTGAGGCTAGTGTTTTGTTGACCGTCCCGGAAATTCCTGACTTAAACTCGTTTTGTACTATTGAGTACCTTACACCCCTTAAATACAATTTGTCCAACACGTGTTATTCGGGCCCGGTTACCAAATTGAATCTCGCAATAATCAGTTGTCCAAATTCAAAACAATTAGTCACCACTGAGGTGCTTAACAAATGCTACCATGACTCCTCTGCTTTTATCTGCCCCACTAATGTGCTAACAGTCGCTACTAATATCTCATGGCTTGGTTTTCCTTATAACCCTAACTCGAAACTCACCTTCCCGCGACATCACGTGCCAGCAAAAGATTGCTCCAATCTGCATCCAGTTGTTCACCTTGGGGGCCGCACGTTTCTTGCTACATCAGCTACAACCTTACCTCTGTCTTCTGGCCCGCTAATGACTGCGCCGCTGGCTGTTTACACCATACCTTGTAATGTCTCCTTTCTAAATATGATGGCTGGTATTGACCGCTGCCCTGAACATTTGACAGTTTCGTTTGCTCTTTCAACGGCTTCGTCCATCCAATTCGTACCTTGGCAAGCTGCGACAACCAACATAACCCAGTTGGTCCTAAACCACCCGAAATTTGATATACCAGAACCAACCACTCTTAACAAATCCATCCTGGCAGAGCTGGATGCCACACTTACAACGTTGGACGGTCAACTTACTGCTTCTGTGTCTGAAGTCAATCAAAATATCGACCGCATCCACGCAGAAACATCGCTATCAAGTACCGACTACGTGGCCTATTTCGCCCTGGCACTCGGTATTATTAGCTGCCTTGGTTGGTTTCTCATTTGTTATTGTTCTTTTAGTCAGCATGCCACGCCTGCCAACACCCTACGCACCAAAGTTTGTCGCTGCCGCGGAAGACGAACCGAGGCTGGAGCTGATGTGCCACCAGCCAGACGGGAAAATCAGTGTCTACGTACAGAAACCAATACAGCAGATCCGGAAGATTAGCGCATATGTGGACGCGCGACTCCGTTCCGAGCGCGTGTGCCACTTATGCAACATTAACCACGACACCCCACAATTATGTTTCGACCACGAGGACCTCAGCGTGACAGATCTGGAGCTTCTCCGTGACATCCTGGACCGACACCCTATGGCTTTCATGGGAAGATGGCATCCACAAAACAGTATTTACTTTATGTTGTTATTTTTTAATTGACCAGGATTTTTGCTTTTCACTATTTTATCGCTCGCTGCGTCACCAATATGTGATGCAGCATGAAGATTTTGACTATTTGCCATTCCTTTATAATCTAGTTCAGAATGGATTCGACATTTTGGGTTGTCGTCTACTCGACTTCTTCAATAAATTCAACCGTCAAATTTTCATCCCTAGCTCCATTTTGTTTCGGTCACAGTCTCTGGACCACTTTCTCACTCAGATAAGTAAATTATCCCCGGGCCTGTCAAGGAAGAGACATTTCCACGCCTCTTCAATTTGGCAGTGCCCTTGAGTTTAAATAATTTTGGACATCCCCCCAACGTCATTTTTCTTAATACATTTTAACCAACCGACGTCTGCTACTATGTTTTGATTCGGCACGTCTATTCTCTGCGCGGCACGGATGTCCCAGGTTATTTTTTCTCCAATGTAAATATTTTTTCTTCATACTGCTTTATTTTTTCATATATCTTCCCGCTTTATATTGTGTCTTGTTTCAAAGTTAGTTGAAACAACAAAAAAAAAAAAACAAAAAAAAAAACAAAAAAAAACAAACAAAAAAAAACTACTATAGTCAAAATCGCATTTACCTTTTTATCACATGCATGTCCATATATTTACTTTTTGGCCGATCAGGTGAGCCTCCATAAAACCTTACGACACAGACGCCGGGAGGCGCCTCTCTTAAAAGGGGGGGATAATATGTTGGCATGCATTTTTAGACTTTAAGGGTTTCATTTCGTTATTCATTCTTTCCGTCGCTTTTAGAGCGGTTTACAATATTTATTCTAATATTTATCGGATATTAATCTTTGGCTTGCTCTATATATTTTGTGTGTGTTGTACAGGTTATTAAGAAGGCCTGTTAAAAGAAATAATTACCAGACCGTCAATAAGCAACGCGCACGTCCCAGAATGTTTTCCAAACATTCGTACGTTTTGTACAATACTAGAAAAGTTCCCACGAGAAACTTTATACGTGTTAAGATCCATCTTTTGTTGGCCTTGCGTTGGCCTCATGTACTTAGCTAATTTAATTACTTCGACTCTGAAAGTCCTAAGCAACTTTTGTTCCAGTTAATCCGACTAAGTGAAACTCAGCTAATTACTTAAGTTGTTTTGACCAAACAAGCCCGCGCGCGTTGCGAAGTCAACGGTCTGGTTATCTCTTTTAGTCCGCGTGATTAACAAATATTTAAAACACCATGAGTGGTTGTGAAAGTTTAAGCACCCTGGTTGATTTGCCAGCAAGAACTGTGGAACCATGCTTTCCATATTTCGACAAGAACACTGAACACTTTAATTAAGTTGTTTACCAGTAGTTATATTAATCTCTGTCGGCGTCCGTTTTACAAAGGCTTTTGTTATTAAAGTTCTGTAATCAAAACAGATCACGTTCCGATAAGTACAGTGCACTTGTTCCAGCAATCGCGCAATGATTGGTACCAGAAGACGCTCGGTTAAGGTAAATTGCGTTGAGCTAAGTTTCCACCGTCAACTTTGAAGTCGTTTTAGATTTTATGGGAAAAAACCAAGATCGCGGTTGTTAACCTTCAAAGGGACGCCGTCGTTTCTAAAACACAATGACATTAGATTAGGCGCTAGCGTTGACCAATCACAGCGGGTTGCTAGGGACGCGAATGCACTTTGCTTAAGCGTGGGTTTCTTAGGAGAAGTTCAGTTGAGCTTTGGACGCCGATCAGACCAGCACAATAAATCAACAGCACGAAACCTTTGCAGTCCTGTCGTTCCTGTAATCTACAAAATCGTCCCTCAACACAATGTATATGGCAAACTGGTCCACGATAAAAAGGAGCATTTTGATTGGTTCCTTGAGCGGCCTGAAGTTTGCAATACGGACCGCAAAGATGGACCGCTCACGAACCCGTTTCGAATTCCTTTTATGAAACAATGAACAAATGAAAACTGTTTTCTATTTAGTTTAGAAACATTTCCCCTCATGCTTGAATTGGCGGACAATTTTGGTTAAACTTTTCGCAAAGTGGCTTGAAAAATGCAAGAATATTCTTAGCTTTGGCGCGCGCACGTTAGCCGATAATGGTTGCATTAATTTATCAACAAATTTTTAAAAACGCCGTTATAATAAAATCTTTATTGAACTAGTTTGTTCGGTCCGCATTGGGAAATATTGGTCTCGTTCTTTTTTTGCAAGTTTATGGACCTCTCGACCAATATTTTCCCAATACGGACCTCACGCTAGTTCAGTAACATCTATATACATGATACGTATACCTATTTTACCCTACCCAAACTAAACGAGTGTTTTTAATGGGCTTAGGTGTGCAGTGGACTATTTTTCCTTTAATATATTTACTCACTCTTTATTCTATTTTTAAGAGGAAATATCTTCGAATTTTGACGGCATACACTGTAAATTCAAAACATCTGTTTTAACCCCAAAGGACTGAATTATAAGGGATCATGTCGACTCACTTATTTTCTAAATTATCATGTTTTTCCCCGGTAGTAATAATAAACACTTAATTACTGGTCCCGAGGGAAACAGTGAATTTTGTTACCCAAGAATCTCGGGATTCGAGGGAAACAAAATTCACTGTTTCCTTCGGGACCAGTCGTTAAGTGCTTATTATTACTACCGGGGAAAACATGATAACTTAGAAAATAAGCGAGTCGACATGATCCCTTATAATTATTCTGTCTGTATTTATACGGTCTGATCACGTGCGCTAGCAGGCAACAGTGCAATGTTACCCTCTGACGTCGAAATTGTTGCCCGCTTTCGCAAATGGTGCCCGCTTAGGACAATAGAGGTTTTGCACGGCAGCGATGTTGCATGGCAGGAACAATGAAAATGTTTTGCATTAGAAAGAACATTATTTCCCATAGGGAAAAGAATCTATTGTTCCTGCCATGCAACATGGCTGCCGTGCAAAACCTCTATTGGCGGGAAACAGTTTGTTTGTTAGATGGCATGTGACCATGAATCAACCAATCCGCAACGCGCGCGTTGTATCGAGAAAAACTCCAGCTAGAAAACAACTACTGATATTGGCCCCTTTGTGCCCTGTGTATACAAAATAATAAATTAGTCACGTCGTCTTTTTTGTGATAAGGCTCTTTTGCTGTTATTTTATGTTCTATGTTAGTTGAATCACTCATGCATAATTAATGTATAATTAGTTTCATACCATTTAGCTTGTTAGTGCTATTTTTTATTTGTTTTGATTTAACTGTTTTGTTTTTGTTTTCGTTTGAAAAGATCCTTCAACCACCAAGCAAGGTTTGAATAGGAAGGACACTGAAGGCATCGAGGAAAGGGTAAAGAACCTCTGTCTGAGCTAAGGAGCTTCACTTAAAGATACAAAAACCAAAACGGTTGTCTAAGCGAGGCCTCTGTAAAAGTTGCCAAGTCAGTTGACTGATTGCGAAAGTAACAAAGATGCCCTTAAATTGTTAAGTTCCTTAGTTGGAAGGACGCTTTTAAACAAGTGACATTTTATATACTCTTAAAATGGCTCAATACTTTATTACATCTGTAGCAAACTTTTTGTTGATACATTGCTCGAGTATAGGAGTAATTTGAACGATATGAGAAGTCCTCGGGCTTCCCGATCATCGTTATCAGTGGTTGTCTAAAATGTAATTTGAAAAGTGCTCGTTTTCTACGAAAAAAGAAAAACAGGTTACAGAGAAATAGTTGCCCTTTTTGGTGCTCATGGTAACAAAGGAATATCACAGTTTATAATCCATCAAATATTTTTCTCGCGCGCGATGCGATTGGTCTAAACACATCACGTGATACAGCCAAATCTGGGGGAATATCCGATGATATTCCCCGAGTGATATTACCCAGTTTTCAAGATTTGCGTTTTGCGTTCGCCAGAAGTTTTCGTCTCAAATATATCTTGATTGTTTTGAGCAGACTAGAAATATTTTTGAACGCCAACAGAATTATTTAGAAAGCTTGGCTAACTCTCCCTAACAGAGTGACCTTGTGAAAAAATATTTGAAGGATAATAAATACAATAACCTCCATTTGGCTTCAAAAATATGTACCGATATATGTCCTTGGACATTATATGTTCTTCGAAGCAAACAAATATCCGTGTATATAGTTTTTGCACCAAATGGCGGTTATTGTTTATATCTGAACAAACTCAATTCGGGGGTGTCTGTAAAACCAGGAATCGACCCGGAACACCCCGGAACCTACCCGGCACACCCCAGGAACACCCCCGGAACATCCCAGAACAATCCCGGAACACCCTCAGAACCTAACCGGAACACCCTGGAACGCACTTAAAATAAAAATAAATCAAAGGCTCCTTTGAAAAAGATTCTGCACACCTTTGGACCCTCCCCTCTCCTAGGCGGTTTGCTCCACGGACCCCCCAACCCACTGCCTCCAACTCCCCGCCCCAATTAATGACTTTTATTCCGGAGTCACATCACCTCACATTTTAAGAAACCGTGCAAAATTGGCCGGTGAAACTTCTGCGACAAAATTTTCTTTTCGCGAATCGTAGTCCCCTACGCAGCCTTTATTTGTGTCGTGACGCAACGCTCCTAATCCTGCACAAGTAACGGTGCGTAGAAGACTACGCGAAAAAAAACACTGGGGTTTGTGTCTGGAATTTTTTTAACGATTTTGTTTTCGAAAAAATGCAAATTCCAAAAGGGACCTCTGGCGAGAGGTTACGCCTTAAACGTAAGCACAGCCACTTCTGGAGTGTTCCGGGGGTGTTCCGAGTAGTTTCCGGGGTGTTCCGGGATGTTCCGTGGTGTTCAGGGTCGATTCCTGGTTTTACAGACACCCGAAATTCGGTGTCACCCGAAGGTTGAAATAATAACGAAAAACTATAATCTCTTACTCTAAAATTTACTGATGTATGTTTATCTTGATTAAGATATTTTCAATACAAGTATACTTTAAAGGTTCAAGGGACAACTGATTGTTAGCACGAGAGCTATTTTTTTGCACAATTTAAATGCAACAGGAATTTATTTCACTCAACATGTATATAACAGAAGATCAATATCAATATTTTTAATGCTTTCGGTTTCGATTTTTTAGAGAGAGTTAGAGACCACGACAATTCACGTTAATTGTCTGACACCCGCCAATAAGAACATATATCAAGAGGCAGCTGACAACTATAGTTTGCTAGCCTGTAAGCAGTACTTTATCTTTTTTAATTCTCAACGAAGTAAGAAAGTCTTTAGTAAAATGTTAGAGAAAATGGGGCAAAGGTCGCAAAGGTTTGAACACATGCCCAAAACTTCACTTTTTGGACATCACATATACATGTAGAGATATTAAAATTAGTTAAAAATTGTGTTTTTTTTTTCTGGAACAACACCATGATCACTCTTTTCTACAAAAATGGCATGAGTTTTTCAGTTTGCCACCAAGAGGCTTCCTGCCCTACTCTCAGTTCCCTTTTAAACACTCAAAGATTCACACAAAGTGACACTTAATTCAAAGGGCATTTAAATCCGAGGGGCAAACTAAGAAACTGGTTATAAAGAAGTGACGATCAGCTATTCTTGGATAAAAAATAGCTTTCTTTAGTAAGTTAGGGAATTAATTAAAATGACGATTTTCGTAGTTAGAAGAGTCCATATGATAAAATTGACAAAATTCGTGTTTTTCTACATATCGGCAATAGCCCATTTCGAAAAATACCATAGTGGTCTTTTATGTGTAGGCTCAGCCTCAACGGGGTGTAATTATTCAGGTCTCCTTTGTTAGAATGGCACAGTGTTATTCAGAGTGCATGTAGGAAAGCTAGGACGTAGCATTTTGAGTTCGTATACAAATGTGCACCGTATGCAAATTGCCAAGAAGTTGAAGCATAGCACGTGCAGTTCGTGCTGAAAACAAAATAAGTTGCAAAAATCAGGCGTACATCAAGCACCGCCCAAACCTGCACTTTAAAGAGTATTATGGTATTTTTCGATGTGACCTATAAATAAATTACTAAAGTAGTGAAACGTCTAAAAGGAATAAGCGAATATATGTGCAAATGTATTCAGAATAAAGTTCTTCTGAGACGATTCGTAATTCATTTGCACGCGAATACTCGCTATAGCTAGCTCAAGAAAACGATAGTCCATTAGCACTCCTGCCTAGTCATTAGCATTAAGGTATGGAATAGCTACCCCAGACAAGCAAACCCATCTGGGTGGACTCAGAGCGGTTTTGGACTTCCCGCAAATGTCACCCATGCATAATTACTTGCATAATTACATAATTACAATACTATAAGTCTTATGGTCATGCAAATAAGCTTGTTTTGTTGTTATATATTGCTAATTACGTCATCAGAAGGGTTAATGAATATTCAAAGTTCGAATCACCACAGCCACGATAGACTTTCCCTATAAATTCCTTATACACTATCATATCCTGAACTCACAGTTATTCCTCACCAAACCTAACCGCATCGAAACAATGAAATGCATTGTGTTCTGCAGCATTTTGTAATAATGACGCATTTTGTAATAACGTACGCAATTTGTAATAAGGGTTGCAGCATTTTGTAATAACTTACGCATTTTGTAATAGCAATTGCGGCATTTTGTGATAAATGGAAATAACGCATTGTGTAATAAGGATTGCAGCATTTTGTAATAATCGTTAGTCTACGCAATTTGTAACAACGTTTTGAGTCTGTCAACGAACTGCTACGGTGTGACCATTCAAATAGAACCTCTTCGGCAGTACATTTGCATGGTTCCATTTGTTTTTCAATGTTTTACAAAATGAAATTTGGGATTTTTCTTGAATTTTGATTTTTGGCACGCCCCGGGTTGCACTCACAGGAATCAGTAAATCGGTTAATATTTTTTTCGTATCTTCATGACGTGGCACAACTTTTGGCTTTTTTATGTAACGTATTTACATCGTAATGTTATCTGGCCTTGTATGTCAGGATTTACTAGGATTAAGAGCGCACGTGTATTTTATTTGGACATAATCAAATGATTAACTGTACATATCCCTTTCTAAAAAAATTCCTAAACATGCCAAATAAGTAAAACGGCCATGGTTATTACCCCGGAAATTTTAGAAAAGCATCAGTGTACTTTTTTTGGCATAATAACATATATTTAATCACAAAAATCATTTACAGGGTTTGACGTACAATGCATAACATTACAATTAGAGCGGTTGTCAGTTGAGTGTTCGTAAGTAACTGGCTTAATTTTGGTTTTTCATTGCTACGCTTTGTGATTGGCTAAAAAATCTCGCGCCACTATCTCAACCAATCAAAAGTAAAACCAAAACCAATTGTCAGTTTCTTGCACGCGTTTTCCCGCGCTTGGCGCCGGCTACATGTATTTCCTTTGAACTCTGATTGGTTTATTGGATTGTCTAGGTCTGTTGTGATTGGTCAGAGTGATTACTGAGTAACTACAAAGTGATTACCTTGGTTTTGGTTTTACCACGATCAAAAACTTATATAACCGCTTCGCTGCATACATTATTTGGCTTGCACTACATTACAGTAATATATATAGATAGCCCAAGCCTAACAGCGTCGCACTTTGAACAAGCTTAACTAAGGTGAAAGGTTGGAAGCACAAGAATTAAGATTGACGAAGGGGCTATTTTCAATTTTAGCAATTCTCAAAAACAGTATTACGCGACCGTCTGCACAGTACATTTTTATAGACCGTACAAAAGTTCACAAAAACAACTTCTCTCTGTCTAGAATAAATAGTAACACTAGTTTCCGAATAAAATACAGTTTATGTTTGTCAAAAATTGCCCGAGAAACTGATTTGAAAATCAAAAATTGCAAAAATACACAAACATATTTGCATAAGGCAATGCGAGTGAAGATAGAACTGTACTATAAAATCAAGTCCTGTTTTGTTTACATAAAATCGCTTTTCAATCTATCTAATGAATGAACAAACACATAAAAATGGACAACACAATCTTCTTTCGAAAAAATTTATTCAAATCTCCATTAGTTTACGTTTAAAAGCAAAACGCGTACCATGTAATTATAGCTCATCGAGTTCAAGCTTTCTTCCATGAAACTCAAGAGATAGGCACGTTTTAAAATCAATTCGCCAAAACTAACAATAACACTAATAACAAGTCACTCACAGATTGATATCAACATAAATTCTCATCGAAAACTGTAATCTGTTTTACCTTTAAGTTCCTCGCTTGCTTGGAAATTCAAATCTCCGCTTGTGGTTCTGAAATCATCTCCCGCATTGATAAAAATGTAATACATGAAGTTCCTCGAAGCAAGATTTTATCCCTGAAAGCTCGTCTTTTTCCACTAAAGCGGCTTCTGAGTATACCTTAATTAGTATCCCTGTCTTGAGTAGCAAACCGCGAAAAAATGCAGGAAAATAACGAGTTTAATTCTCCGCTAGGCACAAGAAAACAACTAAAGTGTTTACCGAGCTCACGGCTGTGTGGCCGCGCGAAAAACAAAGCCTTGCTTTCAAGATCCCGGATGTTGTTCCAACACGGTGGGCGGCCGGCGGGCGGACACGCGCCCGCGAAACATTCCGCTAGCCATGACCATGAAAAATCACGGCGTAGGTTCTGAGTATGGAGCTGCGCAGCCAGGCCTTCGGCCTGGCAAGTGCTCCGCTATAATACTCACATTACACTTCGATATCTTATTGCTAAAAACTTCATATGAAACAATTATTGGATTCGGTTTTCGCATGATAGCGATAATTATCAAGGCCTCAGTTTGTGTTATCCGCCTCAGCCTTCGGCTTCGGCAGATAACACAAACTTTGGCTTTGATAATTATCGCTATCATGCGAAAACCGAATCCAATAATTGTTTTATTATGCATATTCCTGAGCTGCACTTGTAAAGACAAGAGCGCGCACAAAAAAGTGATCAATGCACAGCAGACAAACTATTGTCTGTAGGTATGACGTCACTTCTACATATATAAAATTCATTGTCTGTAGGTATGACGTAGCAGAAACAGCAAGCAATAATTAACTGCGTGCTTATAGCCAATCAAAATCGAGTTAGTGACACCAATGTATAAACCAGGTAGGGAGGGCGGCACGTGGCTTGGCATGCACAAAGATGGAAGGTTTGCAGCCATCATCGTTTTCCATTTTTCCATTTTCGGAGCTAAGTTGTGGAATTGCCTGAAGCCTAACCTGCGCAAGCTTAGGAAAAAACCTTTCAAAAATAAAATTCATCAATTTTTACTTGCGGTACTTGGTAATGAGGATGATTATGTTGAGGTCTCTACGTTAATGTTGAAAATTACCAATTATCATTAATCAGACTCCAGCTATTATTATTACTTCCTTATCTTCTATGTGTTATTATAGGTTCTTGTACTACTCATGTAAATGCTAGCTATCTGTGAATGTGTGTGTATACCTATTTATTTATTTATTTTATTTATTTATTTTACTTATTTATTTATTTATTTTATTTTATTTATTTATTTTTTTTATTATTGTTATTTTTAATTAATTATTTATTTATTTATTATTATTTACCTGATTTTACTAATAATTTGTATTTGCTAAATTTGATTGTAAATTATACAACCTGCCTTGATTAGCTTTGCCATATGCAGGTTGTATATTTCTCTAATTTGTTAAATTTAAATTATTGAAATAAAATGATGATGATGATGATGATGAAAAACTACAGTTAATCACCACAGTTTATGGATCGTCATGCAATTGGAAAAGGACATTTTGTATCGGATTTTTTAGAAGGAGATGGTAATGTTAGGCACTACCTCGAGAACGTCAGCAGCCGAGGTGACAAATACAATGGCTTCAATCTCTCTGATTGCTCGCGAAAGTGGCGCGAGATTTTTTAGCGAATCACAAAGCGTAGCAGTGCAAAACCAAAAAAAATACAAAACTGCTGTCGACACTCAATTGAAAACCCCTCTAATATATTTCCTTATTGTTTTTTTTTTTCAGAACAAACACAGTGATATATTAAGAAACATAGAATGCACGATCATGATTACAACAAACAGTTGAGAATGGCCGGATCTGGGTTTCCACACCTAGATCAGTATTAATACTTGAAGTGAAACAAAAGAAACGGCAAACTGATCCTTACGGCAAAAAAAAAACAGAAGCAGAAACAAAAAAAATAAAAGTGGAATATAATAGTGCCCAATATTTCGCTTTGCAAAACAAAGCTTCTTCAGGGGCTAGCACTATAAATGATTATATAAAACCGTTATACAAGTGGTTTTGAAAAAAAAATAAAGAATAACAAAAACAATGAATATGATTGGTGGAGGGTTTGACGGGTGATAAACTAAACTGACTAGTGATGAGAAAGTTAATGAAGTTCGTCGCGTCTGTTGATTCAAAGTGGTTCTAACGTCTTTGCTTTATCTATGAGAAATGCTTCACGCGGTTTTCGTATAGAGTCTCTGCTATTACGTATTAATTCCAGTGGTATAAGTTGCATATATCTTTAGTAGAGTGTCCCGGTAGATAAAAGTGTTCTGATATAGGAGTAGGGCAGCTGAGGTGATGTGGATTCTCTACAGAGCGGCGATGTTCACCAAAGCGTTCATTTGGTTTGCGTTATGTTTCTCCGATGTATTGACACGGTATATTACGTTTAAAACAATTTTTCCATTGGATCATATAAATCAGGTTTCTTAGAATTACATGTTATGTTTATAATAAACATAACATAATAATGATAATAATAATAATAATAATAATAATAATAATAATAATAATAATAATAATACGCCAGGATTTTTGTAGTATTTTGGCAGCCTTGTCCAGGGTCTTCTCCGCCCGACCCGCCATTTTGAATTTGAACAAAATGGAGAAGGCCCAGCTGGGGACAAGGTTGGCGCGCGTAGAAACGCTGGCAAGGCTGCCAAAATACTTAAGGCGGGACTTAACCTAAACGCCATTTTCCCGCCACTTGCCATGGCTTTGTTAATGGAAATATCTCGTTCACGTTTCAAGCAATCCAAAAACTCTATGCTTATCCCATGAACCTATGTTATGGGGTGTTTTGTAAATTTATTGGCGATTTTTGGGTATGTTTGGAAGGAAATAGTTTTTCTCAAAGGATTGGTAAAATTTAGAGAAATAAGAAATGTTGAAGATTTAGTGGAGTTTTAAAATTAGAAGTTGTAGTAGATAATTAATAGACGGAAGATCATTTATATATATTAAAAAGAGCAGAGGTGCCAGTATACTTCCCTGGGGAACCCCACAAGTTAATCTACTTGCACTGGATATAATAACGCTCCATTGATACTGCATTTTTGGGGTAAAATGCCCCAGGTTGCTAGTGGACATCAAATTAGTCCACTAGCAACCTGGGGCATTTTACCCCAAAAATGCAGTATCAATGGAGCGTTATTATATCCAGTGCAAGTAGATTAACTTGTGGGGTTCCCCAGGGAAGTATACTGGCACCTCTGCTCTTTTTAATATATATAAATGATCTTCCTAATTGCCTCGATATATCCTGTGCAAAAATGTTTGCCGACGATACTAACATCACCGTCCCTGGTTGCACTTTTGCCGAACTCGAACAAGCAACCAACTCTGAACTTAACAAGACAAGGCAAGACAAGGCAAGACAAGACAAGATGATTTATTCAACTCAGCTCAGTTTTACATGACATATAGGTAAAATTTACATAGGCAACTAAACACAAGTACAGCTAAGGAATAAAAGAAAAATGTAACAAATTAAAATAGAGAGTGAGTTGGGATCATCCAAATAGCTAGTTAATTTTACAAAGGGGACTTTGCCCATATGCTGCCATTGATCACAAACGGAGTCTTCTTAGTGAATAAATCCGAACTTTTTTTCCAATTTATGGCAAAAAAAAAATACAGCGGCTTCTCGTTGCTCGAAAGAATAGCAAAGTCTTTGACCGATATATTTAATCTTATTAAGGTGGGTAACTATGGCCACGCAGATTTTTATCTCGTAAAGAACACACACGTTACGCGTCAAAGTAGTTTATCTCGTTGGCTGTCAAGATGCCAACTTGAGAACCAATGAATTAAAAGCTGCAGCAACACTTGACTGACCTTACAGTCCCGTGATCTTTTTAATTGCTTTAAAGGGAAAGTACTACAAGTTAATTACCATTTACCTTTCTACAGTATCCATCAGCGATGCGAATTGAGTTTCTCTTTTCGCCCTTTTGTAACTTCATCTATTAAAATTTCGACCAATTGAAGGCAACAGCAGCTCCTTTGAAAGGTAAGACTTAGGTGGTAGTAAAAGAGTTTTAAGTTTGAGAAGTGAGATAAAGTACCCAATTTGCTCTTCCGGCTTTAAATCATATCACGGATCGCGGATCATATCGCGATCGCGGAACAGACAAAAGACGAACACATTTTCAGCATTTCAGTAAAAAGCCAGATCTAAAGACCGGGCCGATAGTTGACAAGAGTTTACACTCTCTGAGTGAGTGCGCATGAGAATCAATAAGATTACCTGAGAGTTGAGGCCAAATGAAAGCGAGAATCCAGAATATTGAGCCAATTTAAACTCTTTGAGAGCGCAGGAGAGTCACCGAGAGCGCATTGAGTTTGAGGCCAAACGAGAGCGAGAGATTGAACTCATTTCGCCTGGATTTAACATCGAGGATTTCCAAGACAAGTATTTTGCAGTTTTTGTTTTTTTTCTAAGAACCGAGAGATACAATGTATATTACAAAAAATCAAAGCTGATGCAAGCCTCTTTCTTCGTGGAACAGTAAACATTTATCACACTGATACTTTAAGACCGGAATAATTTTATGCAAGCCCGGGGGGGGGGGGGAGGGGTACTCAACAAAGTTTAGTGCGGGGATGCTCCGCCCCGAGGTCCAAACCCTTACCCTTTCATATACCGTTTTTGACAGAAAAGGTACCCCTTCATATACCTTTCATTGAAAATGGCACCCCTTTCACATACCTTTCATTGGAAATGGTACCCCTTTACGTGCGTCTGTTTGATATATTTTGAAAGACCCTTTTTATAATACTTAAATGGCAGTTTTCCCTACCTTTTTTATGCTTCAACGGCGTGTTTTCGCTACCCTTTCCTCTTCTTCGTGAAATCCCTACCCTTTCATATACTTGAATTCGTAAAATCCCGACCCTTTCATATACCTCCGGCCTCAAAAGGTACCCCTTTCGGGCGGAGCATCCCCGTATGGCCCATTATAGGGAGTACCCCCCGGGTATGCAAGTTGGTATATCAATCAAGCTAGTGGAGAAGCCAGAGATACAGTAGTTATTTTTCTGTCAGAAAGGCGAGAACTTGCTTTACAATAATGTAAGATCCGGTTACCTAAGTTCTCGTGACCTAAGCTGCTGAAAATGCAAACAGCGTTCTTACTGTCTCGTGCTGGAAATTTTATGTCTGACTTGTCATACTATAAATGAATGTATCATACAAGCTTCGCTGGTCGCGATTTGTAGTTTTAACCGCGTCAACTACATTGATTCAACCTACTGTCGCCATTTAAAGGTAAGGGAAATAAAAGAAAACTAATATAGAAGTCATAGAACTTCGATAATTGACGTAACAGTGCCCTGTATCTAATTCCGCTTTACCTTCGAATTTAGCTTTCTCGCTGAATCGCAGTTTGTCTTAATGAGACCAAAACCGTTTCAGTGCCGTTTTCTAGATCACAGTGTGACTTCATCAGCACCGATGTCTTGCTCGATGTAACTGAGAATTTTAGTGAGAAATCCGATCTGGAAATAGCAACATGCACCCGCGCGTGAATTTAGCGAACCATTTTGCTTCGTTCGCATCGATCCGAAACCTTCTCTCGCACAAGATTACTTGTTTTCTTTTACGAAGAACAAGATCACAGCGATGGTCCACTCAGTAAAATGTTTGAACATATCCGATTCTACTTGAATAGGAGAAACAAAATAAAGATTTTTAGAACGCCTGATCAGTTAACAGTGGTTAGGATTTATAACCGAATTGTAACATAAAGTAGTTTGTTTAACACCGGGATGGGTGACTACTTTATTAACATTGAAAGTGAAAGAATGTACGGTATCCGAACACTGAACTACCGGTCACGTGAAGAAAATCGTGTATCAGAGGATGAATAAAGAATTTGTCAATTGGAATGGAATCTGTCAAAGTGTCAAGTTGAGGACCAATTAAATAAAAGATCCAGTATTAGACACTTGACTTATCACAGCCACGTGATCTCGATTTTGACTGAACTTTTACATATACGATCGTCAGACTCGTGGAGAGATGAGACGAGAGCTTTGCTCGTTGCTTTATTGTGATTTCTCCACTGAGTTAAAAATTTCATCAATTCAAAGCAACATCGGAATAAAGAATGATAAAAGAATGTACCGTATCGGAACATTGCAGTAAATCACTCTGGAAACTTAATTACAGTCACGTGAAGAAAATTCCGTGCATGATAAATTGTTTATCCGAATCTGTCAAAATGTCAGCTTGAGGACCAATTAAATAAAAGATCCAGTTTCACGAGACTTATCACATGCACCCGTGTCTCGAACTTTATATACCGCACCCTTGGAGAGATGAGACGCGAGCTTTCACGAGCTTTGCTCGTTGGTTATTGTAATTTCTCGAGTTAAAACTTCGATCAACTCAAGGCAACGTCCGATGTTTTAAGGTACGTAATGTCTACATTTGATGGCAGTAACGCACCCTTTCCAGATCTTTCTACTTCCGGCTTTTTTACGAGCTAAGATAATCACTGAAAACAGATCATTCTTCCAAATGTCAGCCAAACGCCAAATCTTATACAATCTTTCTCGGGATTTCCAAATACTTTTGTATTTTCTTTCTGTTAACCGCGAGACAGACTCTGACCGCGAGATATATTGTAAAAAGCGAAAGGCGAAGTAATCTGAGCACGCGGAAGCACGCACGCAACATGGCCGTGATTTGGTGTGAGCTCATTCTCTTTAAATTTTCTTTCACTCTTTACGTTTAGTTGTCATGTCCTCCGACACTTCAAAGCTTAATATTATGATTTATGTTTGTCGACTAACCCTGGAATTTCCCTTTAGTCTGCTCGCCACGTTGTTCTTTTCGTGAATTGTTTTATGATCAAATTCTGCGAATTTTCGAGCGGCTTATATCAAGTATACGCGTATAAGAGGTACACACCGCTGCTCGATGGGGCATGCTTTGGGCGGCCGCTTCGAGCTTGCAAAGGGCATAAAAGCGGTGAAAAATGGTCGCAAAAAGTAGTTTAACAAAAAGCATTTCTTCTCCATGTGGAAGCTAATGACTGATTGACAGTTAAAACAAGGAAGAACGATGACTTTTGAAGAGAATTTTCGGAGCACATTTGGCGTAGATTTTCGCGTTGAATTCCACTGGATTCTGTTTATACACAGCTTTCCACCAGAGAAAATACACATGAAAGCAGGTAACTCAGGGTTTTACAGTCAAAAGAGCTCAAGAATTTATTCCAAGAATGATGTTAATGATCATGAATTAAGGGCTTGTTCGATTGACCGTATTCCGGAATAAGACTAAACATAATATTCGAGCTGAGAATTGTTTCAATTTGTAAGGCACATTTGCAGTATAAGCTTAAATCTGGCAATTCATGCTTATAATAAGCTTACATCTACTGTAATAGAAGATGGTTTAGTTTTGTAACTATTCTGCATATTCTTATTCTAGAATACATGTACAGTTTTTTTCCCGATTGAACGCAGGGCCATGAAATAATTTGTCTAAAAAGCAAAAGACCTCAAAAGTGAAGAAAGCGACATGTATGTCTCGGAACGCCTCAAAGGATTTTTTGAGAAAACAATAAAACAAACAACAGAACAATGGACCCCAGCCCTGAAAACAACACATCTGCATGATATTCAGGTGCAATAAAATAAGAGGTTCAGAAGAGACCTGTGCATAGTGTCTGAAATGAAGACCTACAAAGCAAAGACCTAGAAAACGAAAACAAAACTCGTGAAGAAAATGGCAAAAGCATTGGGATGAACAGTATGGACACCAAGTATTTAAGCAAATACTTTGAACATTTTATCCAGCTGTATGATCCAAGGTAGAATTACAGGGTTGGAAACCATTTGGATAGGTGAATGTTTAGAAATTCATCAAAGATATACACCAAGGAGATTTGACACTGGCCTTGGCAAGAGGGTGAGGGCTAATTTCCATCCCTGTCATTACCAGACCAGTTAATAACAGTAATTCTAAAAAAATTCAAAACAAATTACCTCAGTCGCCACGATCGTAAATTATAGACTTAGGGTAGTGAAAAATATAAATGCCAACTGGTGGACCTGTGAGTAAACAGCAACTGCATGTGATCCAAATTTACCAATCAGAGGTCATGTTTACACTGTAGAGAAACTACACAACTAGCTAAATTTTCATATGAAAAGCACTTAGTTCTGTATCATAACAGGGTCATCTCCAGCCTCACTTCTGTTCAAAGGCCAGGTCACCAAACACAACTGTGAAATGGTCTATTGAATAGTAAGTGTTCAATAGACCATTTCACAGTTGTGAGTCTGGTGACCTAGCCTTTGAATGGAAGTGTGACTGGAGGTGACCTTGTTATGATACAGACCTAAATAGTACTTTTCATATGTTAATTTAGCTAGTTAGCATGAGAAGAACATTATTAACATAATGAAAAGCACTAAGGTCTGTATCAAAACAAGATCACCTCCAGCCTCGCTTCCATTCAAAGGCCAGGTCACCAAACACACAACTGTAAAATGGTCTATTGGTTTGTTGTTCTGTTTGCAAGGTCTTCGTTTGATGGGTCTTAGGTCTTTATTTTCTTACCCCTGCAAAAACACCGAGTTCAAATGAACACCAGGTCAATGAGGTTATTTGAAGTCAGTATCACATATTAACTGTTTGTTATTTAATTTAATGAAAGAAATCAAAGTGAAACTGCCAGTGACCTATTTTTATTTTATAGTTGCATTCAATAATTATGCTTCTGGTATGCTTTGTTACATTGCAAATTCATTATTTCTGGTTTCTGTACAGTGTATATATGCTGTTGGTTAAAATTATCTTAGGTTAAAATTATTTCAAACTAGGTTAATTTTTATTTTCCTTTGGCCCAGATTCATTATCATAATCTCAGACAAAGGAAAATAAAAATTAACTTAGTTTGAAATAATTTTTAACCTAAAATAATTTTAACCTACAACATAATACACTTAAGTTCCATTTCAATAAAATAATCAGAAAAACAAAACAGAAAAAAAGCAACATTATTATAATTATAGTCAGTGTGCAGTCTCTATAATTTTGTTAGATGTTTGTCAAACAGACTTTATCGAGTTTCAGTGCACAAAGTTTGTCATCTTTATTTTGCCGCGGATTACTCCACTGTTTCATTATTGTTCTTTTTATCTGTTGGGTTGGTGGATTAAGAATAAAAAGATTAAAGTCAAGATCATGGAACATCACTTGTATTTCTGGTTACAAATTTGTACTTTGAGATAAAGATGGTGACTTCTTTTTTTAGTTCTTGTTCTCTTGATAAAGTAATATTTGAAATATTTTGATCAATTTTAATAAGAGTAAATTAAATAAAATGTGGTAATAAAAACAATAGGCCATTTCCGAGTTGCCTTTAGCCTCTCTATCAAAGCGAGGCTAGGTGTGAAACCTTTCAGATGAAAATAAGTTTTATTTGCATGTGAATGAAAACTCATTTTCATACGAAAGGTTTCACACCTACCCTCGCTTTGATAGAGAGGCTAAAGGCAACTCAGAAATGGCCTATTAAATTTACCCCCATTTAATAGATGCCTGGCCCTGTATAAATGCGGGGTTCAAATAAATGCTGGGTCCGTGAGGCTGAGTTCTAAATAAATGCCTGCGGCATTTAATTGAGAATCTGCGTGGAACTTCGATCATTTAATATGCTTTCCAGATGAAGACTGCAAAAACAACAAAAACAAATAGAAGCTTTTATCCAAAACTTATATCTTGATTTGACTGAGTACATAACATTCCATTTTTTGTATCAATCAGTAGGTATCATCATGAGCTGAAGTTGTTGAATTTCTCACCAGATAGCATTCATGGCACAGTCACCTGTTACAGACAGTAATTGTGTTCAACTTACTTTTAATCATGATGCTGATGAATTAGTCACAGTGAAGCGAGCAAAGAGGGAACCTGGAGCTGTGACTGCAAAGAATGTTATGGTCTTGAAAAGAAGCGATGTTACAACAAGAGATGAAATGGTCTTTATGCCAAATACAATTGAAATGGCGCAACTTAAGAAGGCAGAAAAAGGACAGTTTAAAACAAATGTGCAAATTTCTTCAATGATGACGGAAATGGACATAAAGAGAATCTTGGTGGAGAATTTTCCCTTTCTTCAAGATCAAAGGTAATAATAGTTTTTTTATACAGAACTCACTGAGTCATTAGTAATGTAAGATAGTCTGAAGTGTCAGCCACTAACCTTGCCATAGTAGCCCCTATCCTACCCAGTGGGTGTAGGCGAGACATTCTCAGCTCTTATGCCAACAAATACATGTACATGTACACGTAAGACACCATGGATCTGTACCACATCCTGATTCCTCCCCATGCCTACACTTTGGTTTTCTCTAGGATAATGGACAAGTGGATAGTGAATTGGGCTCAGGGTTCAGAGGCCTTGGGATTAAGCCTGGTTGGTGTATTGACCTTCTGCGATGTTTCTGCCCAATTATCATATACAAAATGGTAACTAAGTTAGTTTTTTTTTTGGCAGGGGAGGATAGGGGCTTGGGGTAAAATTGTCCTTTTTAACCCTGCATTTGAACCATCATGCATTATTTTGGAAGAATTTGAATTTTTTTAATACAGTACCTCTCAAAAGTAAGTTACCGTTGTCGCGCGCTACGCGATTCGCGTCCTGCGCTACGCGATTCGCGTCCTGCGCTACGCGAATCGCGTCCTGCGCTACGCGAATCGCGTAGCGCGCGAAGCTTAAACAGCTTGTACAACTTCTTGCGCGATTCCAATTTAAAAATATCTGATTTCCTGGGGCGTTTGAAGATGAAGATGCGACCAAGTGAACCACCGATCGCGCTAAGCGCATGCAAGGCGACCAAACTTTGGTTCGATAGACGGTGTTTGCTGAACTCTGTATATTTTAAAACAGATCGCAAACACAGCGAACAATTATCCATTGCAAAGTTTATCACGAACTTTGCTTCCATTTGCTTGGTTTAAGCATCTTTTTACGGCTTTTTCTTGCCGTTGCCAAGCACGTGATAAATATATTTCACGTCGCGTAAACAAGTCTTCGGAAACATTTTGCCGACTCAGGAAATAATTGCGCTGGATGATCTTCCATAATAAAATAGCTAGTTTTTCTCTCCCAGAAATGTCATCGAGCATCTGTTTGGCCAAACACGAGCGAGATTCAAGCCAGACAACAGTCCCGCTCTTAAAACGAGCAAGAATCAAGCGACGAATGTTTACGGAGATCACGTGGATGGATCGATGAAACGCTCGCGAAACCAAATTATGCGGCTTATGTTTATTCCCAGCCCGAAGACACTCCAAACTTTCTGTGATGTTTTAGCGCGGTGGAATACTTGCAAATGAAGAAAGAAAACAGAGAATTTGTGGAAGTTTATATAAATACTTGTGACTTTCAGGTTTCAAATTACCGTTTTGACATATGCAAATTCGGTGCACTTTTACCACTTTTCCCAAGGGACCGCCAAGCACTGCTTTTTACCGACAACTACAACAAACTTCAAAGGGTTTAATTTTTATTTTGCTACCAAACTTTCCCTACCGTCTTTAATTTCGATTACAATTTTTAGTTCCATTCAAGATTTATTTTAATAATAAGTAAACATGAAGTGCAGAAATAATTTTACACATGAATTTTGCGTGACTACTGCACTTGGGACTTCGGGCCGCTTGTTTACATTCCGCGAGCAAGCAGCGACAAAAGAATTAATGTTTTGCAGTCTGATAAAAGAAATCACGTTTATTATTCCCTGGCCTTGAAGTCAAAACCTTGCTCGATTCAAATAAATGGTAAAACGAGCGTGACTGGTACTATTACTTTATCTTCTCGCGGACTGCTGGCGTAGTCTGTCATTCAGCCGTTCGAAAGAATTATTTTGCCGTTCAATAGGATAATGAACGTATCAGTGAAAGCGACTCTTCGTAGACTGTTTATAATTATGGATTATTGGACGAAATTTCGCTCCGCTTTCAACGGGATGTTAGATTTATACCATGGAAATAGTTAGTGAAGGTTGCCGTCACTGAATTAATGCCAAAAGCTAAGCAAACGAAAAGCGCTAAAAGTGTTGTGTTTCCTGAATCTCGAAGAAATTATAGCGTAGCGCTTGCATCAAACGAAAAACTTCAAAACACATTCGCAATCGATCTCTTTACGGTTAAATGTCGCTCGCAAACAAAAAACGCCATTTGATTCACATGTTTAGTTTAGAATTTAGTCGCTGTAATAAACAAATGACACAGTAATTTCGCATAACGTGTCGCTTGCGCAAAAATTAACGAAAACTACAAGTACAAACACTTTCGAAATTCGCATGATTTGTTGAGGACAGACTGAAACATTTCCGTCGAGGAAAATACGAAACGCATCGAATACCGAGATACTTTTTGCCTTCCGTTTTCCTGACAACCATCCAGTTGCAGTTACATGTAGATGCCGACCTTTGCGCGAAATTAATCGGTTTCGCGCAAAATAAACTTTTCGTACAGTGTAATTATTGCCGCTTCGGTGACTCTCGCGCTACGCGATTCGCGTCCTGCGCTACGCGAATCGCGTAGCGCAGGACGCGAATCGCGTAGCGCGCGAAACGCTACGCGACAGGTAACTTACTTTTGAGAGGTACTGTATTTCATTTTGGTGTATTTGCTTTTTTATAACCTTGATCAAAATTATGTTTTCTTATTTTACGTAGATTCTGGTGTGCTGCAGCAGTTGACAATCGAACTAGATTAGACTTTCACGGGGAACGTCGTATTTGGGATGGACGTACCATAAAACGGAAAATAAAGGGAAACTCAGCTCTCTATATTTTTACTGATGAGGTATTGCACATGTTCATTGACTTTAATCCTTATGTATCTTAAAGATGTCACTGAGTAATGTTCTCATATATGATGATGTCTGCTGCTTTTGAAACAAAGGGAAAGGAATGTGGTACAGGCTTGAACAGCCATTAGTGGGGGAGTGTTGCATAACAACAACAACAACAACAACAACAAAAATCTTTATTAGTTATATTTACTAGAAATACGAAACACCTCTCCTGAGAAGAAGAAATTTATTAAGCCCCCCCCCCCCCCCCCTCTCTTTTAAGCCATCCCACCCTTTCCCTTACTTACTTCAATACTCTTGAATCATGATAAAGTGGCTTTTGTTATTGGTATAAACAAGGTATAAACCATTATATAAGGAAAAATAATAATATAAATGTAATTGTAACATTAAGATTAATCCTGAGATTACGATGCTTGAATAAAGTTCATGATAATAAATAAAAGTTTTGAAACTGACCTGTTAAAAATTTATAAAAAGTTTAAAAGTTTTTCTAAATTTTCGGTCGCTCACTGCGGCCTTCATCAGAGAATGAATGTTCTTTTTGTGGGAAACAAGTTATTTAAAATCCTTGACAATTGGTAGGTATACTCTTGGGAATGGCTTCCGTTCGTTGACACAATTAGGGTCAATGGTTGAATGCCACGATTCTAAGAATAAACGTTTGGACAAGTTGTTTACATCCTGACAGTGTACATCATGCTGCATTTCGCTAAATCAATAACCCCTCCCCCCCCCCTTTATTAAGACCCCCCTCTCTAATAAGTCACCCCTAGGCCTCGAAGGTACCTGAAATAAATAAGCCACCCTGGTGGCTTTAAACAGAGATTTTACGGTATTCCGAAGATGTCAAAGGATGTCCGAAGATGTTCCTAAGAATTCGGAAGTTTCCATGGACTTCAGACCTCTGTTTAATAACATCCAGCTGTAATTATCATAATTTTCAGAACGATAAAAACCTACAAAAAAGTGCCAAATGTTCATGAACATAACTATATTTTTAATTGCTATCATGCGATCAGTTAAGGCTGATAGCTCAAATCTGTAAGTCAGGTGTGAGAAATTGCTCCTATGGTGAAATTGGAGTTTGGGACTCACAGGTGTGTGTTTTGGCAGGTATATTGTTATGTTTTGGTTATAATTATTATATTTGAATTCTTACATGTATTTATACTAATTTGTTATCATCAATATACATGTAATATAATTATTAATTATTTGACAAATAGATTCCATTTGGCCATGTGTCTGTTCATTATAGATCACAGATGACGTCAAAATGTGGTACATTGTAAGAACAAAAAAGTGGCACACAAGCCGCGGGCAAGTGTGTCACTGATGTACTTCTTACCACATTTTGATGTCTTCTGTGATCTATAATTGAACAGACACATGGCCAAATGGAATCTATCTGTTTTATACAATGAACAGAAAAGTAAAAAGAATAAAATTACAAGCTTGCCTCGTAGCGCTCGACTGTTCGAAGATTTGTTCCAGTTTAGGTATTTTGCAAGTCGCCAAGAAAACTTTTTGTCTTGGTTTCTTCTTTTTCTTGCTCATAAACAGTTCCTGCTAAACATTTGTCGAGACTTTCACTTGCTCAATCCAGAATAATCTCGTAAACATTTTCAAAACTGTGTGCCCTGTTGGACAAAACAAAGCGAACAATTTTTCTGATGTCAGCCGTGCGTCTGTACTCTAATAGATCATAGGCAACGACCAATCGCAGAGCGTGTAGTATTCAGTTCATTGTATAAAATGTTATTGTTGTTAGTCATTAATAATATCATTTTTAATTTGTGTATTATTCTCTCATTAGCAAAGTGTTGATGAACAGGATCCCAAAGCATCAGAACAGTCGACACTAAAACGCTCCCATGATCAGATCACAAGTGTGGAGAATGAAAAGTCTGAGCAATCATCAAGAAAAGAAGCAGCACCTAAACACATTTCAAAACCAAGTCCTACTTGTAACCCAATTAGGGAAAAACACCCTAAGTTATTTCCTGCTGGTTCTTCATCTAAGTATGTTACAAGTTATCCATATATGGGACCTTTCCTAGGAGCAACAGAGACAGCTACAGTGAAGGGAACCCCAACTGAAGGACAGTTACAAAAACTTTCAGATATAGTTGCAGGAGTGGAGGGTTATGTTAATGAAACTGGTGAACATGGTACGATATCACCAGTGAGTCATCCAAGCAATTCAGTGTCAATTCAAGAGTCCAGGAATGCGAAAGATGTAGTTTATACTGGGGCAGCACCTACATCATCACATTCTATGCCAATGGGTAAGTAAATAACTTTGAATTTCAAGTTTGCATCTTAAGCTGTTATATTTTTTCAAATGGGTACTCTCACAGCATTAGGGAAAACTTAACAAGATGGTTGGGATAAATATGCAAAGAATTCAACGCCACATCAATAATGTACATTGTAGGAGTTGTGATAATCATCTAGGGATGCTAGTCCATCGCTCATCTCCCTTCAGTGATCATCTTATGAGATCTCATTTAGAAATATTTAGCAGTATTATTTTAGTCTCTCTTTTAAGCATTGAACTGTATATAACTGACTGTATAATACTACTAAAGCTGGTTCAAACTTCAGCCACTGATGTGGAATCCTTATCCAGCATAATTATTTTATGTACATGTAATTGAAGGGCTGGGGACATATCCAGTCTATGTTGCTTTAGAGGTCGTTTTTTATTTTTCTCGCTCAGATTTGTCCATTTTTGGCATGTGAACTACAAATTAGTTGCAAAACATTGTTCAGATTTTTTTCTGTTTTTTTTTTCCCGTCGCTTTGCAGAATTAACGTATGTGTTGTAGTTTAAAATGAATCTTAGGTCAAAATGATTTCAAAATAGTTTAGTTTTGATTTTCTTTTGTTTCAGATTCATTACCATAATCCTAAGACAAAGAAGAGTACAAATCAAACTATTTTTAACTGGCTCGCCGCTCTGCGGCGAGTCAGTTCTTAAAATACCCTTTTTTTTTTTTCTGTCGTGTCACCTGCCCCGGGAATCGATTTTGCTGCGGCCAACACCGTACCTAGTTTACTTCCGGTTTTCAGAAATGGCGTAATCAGTGATGTCGGCAACTATAATTCAAATATTTACCGTTCTAATTTCGACGGAATTGTTAAAAATTAAATCTCTGTGATTTTCGGATGCAATCTATTTCTGGTAAAAGGAAAGCGAGTTGAATTTTTCTAACCAAATCATCGTTGAATAAAACACGTCCCGGCAGGTTCTCAAGCATTACTCCGTGGAGTCACGTTCAAATTCCGAACATCTCGTATTTATGTCACGCTATTTGATCGATCATGTTGATATTGTTAATTTATTCGAAACCCCATCACCGATTCTCCAAAATGCCTGTGTTAAAACAATCCTGATTCCTTGTAGTAGGTGGTTTCAAGGATTTTAAAGCGAAAAAAACAATACAAAGTTCAAAGAAAAAGATATAGACCTGAAATTGCAGCCTCCTTGAAGCAGAGTGCAGAATGTAAAGCGGACTGTGGAATGTAAATGTGGACATGTGGACTGGACTGTGCATATTAATAGACTCTAGATTGTATATTGTGGACTCTAAAATGAAAACCGGGTGGAAAATGAGACCAAACGAGCCAGTTTCGAAGCCCAACGGGCTCCTTGTTTTTAATTTGTATTAATTGAATTTTTTTCAGATATACATGAATACAATTGTTATTATTAGTAGTATTAGTAGCAGTATTTGAAGAAAAAGAAAGTGTAAAATTGAAAAAAAACAACTATATATTAAGTTAAAAAAAAAGAAAAAAGGAAGAAAAAACAACTGGTGCACAGGCCACCCAAGTACTTGAGGTAGGAAGTGCAGAAGTGCTGTTGGGTCGAAAGTTTGGGCCAAGTACAAATACAAATCAAACTAGTTTAAAATCATTTTAACCTAAGATAATTTTAAACTACAACATATGCAAAAAAAAAATAATCTGCATGTCTCCCATTGAATCCGAAAAAATTAATCCCAAGGTTTACCTGAATATTTATTTCTCGATTTTACGCTGATTTTTAGTTTAGTTTAGTTTATTGTAATTCGTCACAATTATAAATACAGGTGATTCATCACAGTAATAAATATACAAATAATAAATATGCAAATATAGAAGATAATAAATAGACAAGATAATATAAATTAACAAGTAATATAAAGTAATAGGTATACAAGAAAAGAATAAAAAGAAAGAAAGGTGTGACAGGAGACACGAACAGGGCGGAGCCCCAATTGAGACGAGTCCCCTAAGTTAAAAATAAAAATGTATAATAGCACATAAATATATATAAGAATATAAAATATTAATACTAAGACAAATAGTCATCGCATCATGGCGGACTATAGCTGTGGAGTAGATTTCTAAAGTGGGCTTGTAGATGGCACTTAAAGGACATTACCTCGGAATTATTTTTTAGTGAACTTGGTAGATTGTTCCATAATTTAACTGTTCTAGGAAAGTAACTGTTCTGATAATATGCTTGATTATGATTAGATAGTAACTGAAAATTTGCTGGATGAGAATTGTGAGTATTGTAATGAGAAGCAGCTGGTTGAATGAAGCGTCCAAAATTACTAGTTACAGTTCCAACTTTATATTTAAATAAGAGAAGTAAATCGTGTATTTTACGACGAAATTCTAAAGGTAATAAGTTTAACTGTTCTAATCTATGAGTATAACTAACGCCTCTAAGAGGATAATTCATAATGAACTTGGTTGCGCGCCGCTGAATGTTTTCTATCAGTCTTCGGTGCTTCACTGTGTAGGGCGACCACACGCAGGATGAGTACTCCAGTAACGGCCTAACAAGCGCTGTATACAGCAACTTCCTGGTCGGGACGTCACAAATGTCTCTACCGCACATTCTCTTCACCAACCCTAGAACTTTATTTGCCTTTGCGCACATCTGCTCAATATGATTGTTCCAAGTACACTCTCCACAAATTGAGACACCCAAATCAGAGGTTTCAGGAGAATGAGGGAGTACATCCTCACCAAGATGATAAGTACTGGGGGGCGCTCGACGAGATCTTCTCTTGGTCATACGCAGGACTTTGCATTTAGTAGTGTTAAATGTCATCTTATGATCACAGCTCCAGGTGTGCAGGCCATCTAGATCTGACTGTAACAAGGCGGGAGCACTTGCAGAGTCAATAGGGTGGTAGAGTTTGCTGTCATCCGCAAAAAGGGCAAGACTTGATCCATGTTGTGCGTAAGATGGCATCTCGTTTGCATAAACCAAGAACAGCAAGGGTCCCAATATGGAACCTTGTGGTACCCCAGATGTTACAGGTAGCCAATCAGAGAAAGCACCTTCGAGAACAACTCTCTGTTTTCTGTTTTCACTCTAGATGACCAAGTTTGGGCCCATACCACTAAATCCCGCTCAAGAAAAATAAATCCCGAAGTT
Organism: Cladopsammia gracilis; assembly: GCA_022457155.1. Lineage (NCBI taxonomy): Eukaryota > Metazoa > Cnidaria > Anthozoa > Scleractinia > Dendrophylliidae > Cladopsammia > Cladopsammia gracilis. Next base: position 1,070,832 of record JAJGOT010000206.1, read on the forward strand.
CATTCCCTCAAAATCGCCTTATTTTTATCACCAATAGTCAGCCACCTAGATTCGTGCCATCTCCCTTAAATATCTTTATGGACCTCCTTTAGAAAGTACTCCCGGTCTTCTGCTGCCGGCTCATATAGTCTTTGCCTGCCTTGCTGAATTTCACCCGGCCACAAGAACTCACTTTGAGCTGTCCAAAGCTGTATTTCAGCCTCCCGCACGACCACGCAAAGCCGACCTAGCTGCCACTATTGCAAAGCATGTCCGCCAAATGAGATACAGAAAATATTATAAGTGTGGAGGCACTTCAGATATCGGGCATTTCGACCACAACATGGGATGAGAAATGGCTCACAACTCACAACGCTGCCCCTTTTCTGATCCAAACCTCGAGCGCTGAGATAAAATGTAACTTCGGATACAAGGTACGACAAGGGACACAACTCGTTTCTTTGAGAGGTGCTAGAGACTTACGGATTTCCGGACTTAATGATGTCCTTCAATCACCGGATGGGCCTTAAACATATTGGCTTATTAATATGCATGCCACAGATGATGTGTTTGCTGTAGTGAGCTTGCGATCGATATGCGAGCCAGGCGTGCATAAATAACGGTATTTTCATTCATGTCATTGGCGCAGGTCAGGAGTATTGCAGTCGCATATTCTCACAGCCAATCTGCTGTAATGGCGTCAAAATTACATTCTGAATGTAAACAACCACAAGAAGGCCAGAACTCTGCTTTTTTCAGGTGAAATTAGAGTTTCTTAGGATTAGTGCAAATTTGACAAGGGGTTGTGATATTATTTGTTGTACGATAAAATTAGGCAAATCTGAGTGAGAAAAAAAATAATATGAAAAACGCTCAAAAAGCAACATAGGCTAGATATGCCCCCAGCCCTTCAATTACATTATGTTAGTTAATTTTCTGATCCTTCTTAGGTTCTATAATGGTTCCAGGAGGGATTGTTGTAGCTCAGCCAGGGATGGCACAGAAGATCATTTCCACAGCATCTGATCAACAAAGTTTAGGGAAGCCTATGTTTCACATTGCTGATGGCCATTTTGAGGCAAGGCATATTGGGTTGCCGCTAGTTGCACACACTGTCCCGCAAATGGTATCTTCAACATTAACACCTCAAATGAGCAATTTGAATATCTCCAAAGCAGCTTCTCTGCAATTACAGAAACCAGTTGATGTAAACATATGTGCTGGGGAAAGAGATCAGAGTGCTCAAACAGTAGAGGGTGGAGACTTGTCACAGCATAGCAGCCAAGTTCTTCCAGCAACAACTTCAACAATACCGGTAAGTGAAGGAAGTTTCCCAGTTGAGTTGTGTAAGAAAGCAGCAACAGGGTTGCAGCACGCTGGATTCAGATCTCTTGATCAGTCAAAACAATCCACTGATGCGAATACACAGGTCTGTGGGGAAATTAAAGGGTGTGTCTCAATAATGCTACTGACAGACACCAACATGCAGTACATGTGTTTCTTTGATGGAGTGTTCCCCTTACATTATTAACAGATACTTATAAACACGTGGCAATTATGCATTGTAATTTTACAAAGAGCAGCGTTATTTAAACAAAATATCTTACTACACACGTTTTGAGTAACAATAAAGAAAAGAAATTGAGAAACTACAAAAAAAAAAATAAATAAAAAGAAAATAAGGGGTGAGGCGAAGAGAAAGACTTTATAGCAGTTAAAGTTAAGTTGATCACTGTTCACCAATCAAAGGGCACTTGTAACAACTTTTCCTTTCTCCTTTTTCTACTAGATTACATTAATTGCAGTAAAATCCAAGTCTTGTTTTGTTTACATAAATCACTTTTCAACCTATGAATGAATGAACAAGCACATAAAAAAAATTAAATGGGCAACACAATCTTCTTTCGAAAAATGTTATTCATATCTCCACACTAAGTTTCTGTTTAAAAGTAAAATGCGAACCGTTTATAGTGCATCGAGGCAGAACTGTCTTTGATGAAAGAAATCATGAAACGACTGAATTTGAGCATGTTTTATAAACAATTCTCCAAAACTAACAAGAACAAAGAAAAAGTCAATCACAGATTGATATCAACATAAATTCTCATCGAAAAATCATACTTTGTTTTACTTTTAAGAAATTCTTTACATCTCCGCTTCTTCAGTAAGAAACATCTCCCTGCATTGCTCCCTCATTGATTAAAACATATAAAGTTCCTCGAAGCAAGATTTTATCCCTGAAAGCTCTTCTTTTTCCACTATAGCGGCTTCTGAGTATCCCTTAATTAGGGGTGGACCATTAGAAATCCTGGGAGGGGGGTCAAAAAAATTTCAGTGTATGAATTTTTTTTTCGACCTGATTTTCCTGCAGGATTTTTTTTTGGGGGAGGTGCAAGCCTGCAGGTTTTTTTTTTTCCTGAGACCTTCTTTATAAATGCGTGCAAGATCCAATTTTTTTTATACCTGGCTCAATCCATTTTTGGTATTAAACGCTGGAGAGTAGATTTAAGTCAGACTGTGGAACCTTTGCATAAAAAATGAGGAGAAATAAGAATTCAGATAGAGTGGTCGAGCGCCGAAGGCTCGAGCCGCTAGGGGGGTCTGGGGGCATGCCCCCCCAGAAAATTTTGAAATCTGGATGCTCTGAAACTCCATTTCTAGTGTTCTGAGACAACAATTACTGTCAAAAATGTTTGGCAAATTGATGTGGCTTATCGTCGCTTTGCGTCTCTTTGTGTGGCTCCACATACAAGTACTCGATTTCATTTTATATTTCTTGCTGTTTTTTTAGTTTATCTTGATATCAGAGTAAAGTATATGCAATTTCGTCTTTTTGTATAGTAAGTATTATGAGAATTTGACGTACCAGATAGACCTTTGAGGCAGGTAATTTTTGACAGCATTTGACTCAACCTGAAGTTGCTTTTGATGAATTTTACTACCAGAGAGCATGTCATACTCTCATCTGTTCCAGTTTAAAATAAATAAGTAAATAAATATATATATAAAAAGAAACATAGAATGCACGATCACTGCAACAAACCGATGAGAATGGCCGGATCTGGTTTCCAGACCTAGATATATTGGGCACTATTATATTCCACTTTTATCTATTTTATTTGCTTCTGCTTCTGCTTCTGTTTTTCTGCCGTAAGGATCAGTTTGCCGTTTTTTGCTTCACTTCAATATATATATAGCCAGTTAGCTTGCAGGATTTTATTTTTTTATGGTCAACTGCTTGCAGGAATTTTTTTTGAGACAATTTTCCTTTGCAGGATTTTTTTTTTGGTAATTGTCACCCCCCCTCCCAAGATTTCTAATGGTCCGCCCCTTAGTATCCCTGTCTTGAGTAGCAACCACGTGACCATTTTTGGCAAAATTTTTGTTTGGTGATCCAATCTGGGTTTTAATTTGTCAATCCGATCCAGATTTTGTTAGTACGCGATCCGATCCGATCCAGGTTTTGTCGATCTGATCTGGTCCGATCCAGGTTTTGTCAACGGCCTTCTTTGCTCACTCAAAAAGAGGAAAGGGCTTCTCGAGCAGGCAATTTTAAAAACGTCGAAAGTCAACTGGGTTTTGATTGAATCTGCACCGTAAGTCGCCATCTAAAACTAGTTCAGCTGTGCCTTCATTTCAGTGAAAAATGTATCACTTACATATCTCAAAACAGGAACACAGCTCATCGAATATCTTCTTGGCTTTCTGTTCGCATCGATCACACTTGATCATGAAACGGCAGACTTTACTAAGAATTTTCATGCATTCTTGGAAAACTACCATAAAGGAAATTACATTTTAAAATGTGGGTTTGATTGTTTCTGTTATCAATAGTTTTGTGGAATATTTACAGAAAGCTTGGCCACATTCGGTCGAGTGATTGTACAAGAAATTCACTTGCGTGGACAATTAAAAATCTGATAGGTATTTGAATAAAACTTTTAACTGTGAGAAATTGTTTTCCCTTTTCTTGTGTTTGTCATTCAAGAATTGATCTGGAAAGCGATCTTTTGTAAACAACAAATTTATAATTATTTTGCAGCTCAAATTTCATTTGTATCACAAAATACAAAATATCTCCATAACTTTTTTGATATTTTGACTTTCAAGTTAGTTTTTCAGGCTTTTTTGATATGCCACTGATGTTCTGTATTCAAAAATCATTCAAACTCGTTATTCTAGACAGAAATGTTGTTTTTCAAGTCTGTGTTGCGTGTGATCCACGCGTGCCGCTAGGGTAATTTGAGTAGCGGTTATGCGTGACTAGTACGGGATTTTGACGCTCATTTCTCAGACATCCGTTCCGCAGAGGCCCCTGTGAGTGGAGGCGCAGCGAAACAATGTCTGTTTTCTCAGGCTAAGTATTATTTAATATTTAGTGTTATTGAAGCGTTTAATTTTCTTGTCATTTTTTGGCATCCTGTCATCCTACTTGTTTTTGTTTTTGTTATAGGTGTCACAGCCAACTATCTGCACAGTTACCCACAACAGTATTTTAACAGGTACATGTAATTGTAAACTTTGTAAACAATTGTTAACTGTCATTTTTGTATTAATTTTTTATTAACAATTTATGGTGATTGCAGATCAGTCTTTTTTATACATGAACTGCCAGAGGATCTTAGAATACAGAACTCTGTCTGACAAACAGTTTATTCCAATAAACATTACTTTGCTTTTGCAAGTGAAATGTGTATACGTTTTTTTCCACTCGGAACCATGCATTCGAGCATTCATTCATTTGTTAACAGCATATTTTTACACGAATGTTAACATTCCAAAGAATCTTACTTGAAATGAAACAATTTCTTAAATCCACAATCAAAAATATGATTTTCCCTTTACCGTGATTTTGTGTTTGAAAAATCCCAAGAGAATCCATCCATTGTAACAGTGAAGCAGTTTTGGTCTTCGTAAAAGCCACTCGAAAGACTATTAATTTTATATCCCAATATATTGTTATTTAGTGTTACAGTTAACTTTTAAAGGCAGGGAGTCAGTGAATAATTTTAAGGGGTCAACAGGTTGTGGGTCTCTCTAAATCTTCTCAAGTTAGCCATTTGATTTGTCAGGTCAGGAAGCCAGCCTTGTCGGGTTTTTGACCCGAGACCCCTCTCTTATCTGGAACATTGGTTGTTGTTATCATTATTTTTTTTATTACAAAACATCTTGTGCTGATTTGTTCTGACAGCTGATTCAAACCCAAGTATACACAGTGTTCATCCGACAGGTGGACAGACCTGTACTATCAATACACCTTTGTCCTTATTGGACAGCAATCAGGCCATCTTATATCAACAGCTAGATCTGTTAAGCTCAGAGGTATTTTTCAGAGGATTTTATATTTTGTTAACAGTAATTGGTATTGGAATTATGTGAATATACTAGTAGTAATCATAGATTATATTGCGTCTCCTTATACCATGGCACCTCGTCTTGACCGTACCTAGTACCTCAGTTTCAGCCATTGTTGAAAGGGGCTATGTCACGAGATATGTCACGCAGGCAAAAACGTCAGGCCAAGGTCAAACAAATTCACGCTATCACTGTGGAATCGGGCAAAATCCTTCAATTCTGCCATGCTGTGTACTCCAAAAAGTCTCAGATTTTTCCGACATAAATAGATAAGTATATTTGTCTTGATTTCAATTCAGTTTATATTTCTCCGATTCGTACGCCTCAGTATTTGGTGTGATTTCCGCAAGGATTTTACTGACTAAATAAATGTAGATATCTCAATGTGTGGAAGTTGCATTCAGCATATGTTTAATCAAGATGGCGCAGATTTGGTTCCGACACTTTTCTCGATTCGTTCCGCCTAGATGACGCACTAAGCATGCTGGATACTATTGTGATGTTTCAAGATAGCGCAGATTTGGTACCGACACTTTTCTCGATTTGTTCCGTCTAGCGGACAAGATTAGGAAGCGTCTCCTTCGTCGACGCAACAAATGATTGTATGAAATAATAATTTACATGCACGGTGTGTGAACTGTGGATGAAACAATGGTCACTCTACCTGTAATCCAAAAGGTCGTAAGGATTTTTGTGATTAATATTTTTTTCAATATTAGGCATGTCCAGTTTTCTTTTACAAATAATAGAAATAATTTTTCTGTTACTCTTCATCATCATTGGTTTCTCAGTCTCATTATATAATATCACTAAATCTTAATCATAAAATTAATTATCAAATGAAGAATGATCCTCGCAGTTGTGAACGCAATTTAAGCAATTGCGAAAAGAAGCCTGAAAAAAATTCAGGACTTCAACGGGGTTCGAACCCGTGACCTCGCGATACCGGTGCAATGCTCTACCAACTGAGCTATGAAGCCACTGACGTTGGGAGCAGGTCAATTGTAGGTTCATATGTTCCCGTGAAAGGAGTGAGTGTGAAATGATATAATTATATGAAATAAATCATATATGAACTGCGGAAATGAAATCAAATGAAGAATGATCCTATGTTAAAGAAGAATGGAGACTGGGAACCAGTAATGTCAAATCGCCCGGCCCTGGGGAGCTCCCTGGATGTCAAATAAAATCAAAACCCCCTCCCACGGGTTGAGAATTCGAGTCAAAATTAATGCTTTTATTAGGCTTTTTATTTAAAAAAAAAAACATTTTTTGGTAAATATTTTCAGATCCCATTAAACACTGGAACAGTCAAGAGTTTTTCTCTTGATTAATTACCCCATACATGTGAAATGCATGTGATCAGTTGAGAACCGTTGAAACTGCTGTACAGTAAAATAATTAAAACTCAGGAATTCAATGTCATTACTAATGGCAAAAAAATGTATAAAAAAAAGAGAGATGTCATAAACTGTTGCAAAAAAAGACCTGCGCTGATCAATGCATAAGGCTTGCACATATAATTATTTAAAAGTGGCCTTTTACTTGTTCCTATTAATTAAGTACAAAGAAGTAAACTTAGTCTAGAGAAAATACTCAACTGCAAAAAAAAAGAACATTATGAAAGCAATAATTATGTACTGTTTTTTTGTGTGACTGCGGAGTCCTTCCATTTTCATTTAAGTGTAATAAATAAATTTGCAGTGTGAAACCCATTTATTAAAATAGAAAAAATGGACAACTTGTTATGTTGTGTAATTAGACGTGTTACCAGACAGTCAATGTAATTTGGTGTCTGGAAAAATAATTTTTCATAGGTGTCAGGTACTAGCACTTCAGAGGACGACTTCACCACAAGTGGCATATCAGAAGATAACTTCTATCTATCAGAAGGTGAGCGTGCAGTTTCAAGTATTTTGATGTTATGATATAACTTCTTGGCTGGTGGTTTTACGAATTAAGTATTAACATGATTTAAACCCACAAAACTGAGATAATTCCTGAAGGCTAATATATTTGCTTATCTGTCATGTTCTAGTAAACAAGAAATTATCTGGAGGTCTAATTTCTTTTGATACCTCAAGGCAAGATGTTATCATTTGATCCTGATAAGAATTCTGCCTGTTAAATAAACAGATTCAAATAACAATTATGACACCCAAAATATATTTTTTTGTAAAAAGATTAAAAATTACCATCTGATCATTAATTTTTTAAGCCTTTATGAACTCCTGTGAAAAGTTTTCTTCACAGCATTACAATATAAAGCTGGACAAATTTCATTGAAAAGCAAAATTGCTACATTCATTCTTCAGTAATTAACTTTCAGTCCAGTCTGTCCTGGCCTTAACACCAAATCTCCAATCAATATTTCTTTTTTATCAGACCATATTGAATTTTTTAAAATTAAAAAAACTGCAGCCATTTTTTCTGTTCTCCCTGAGCTGGACTGATTTAGCTTGACTAAAAGATTCATGTACATATATGTATCTTCAGGACAATGTCAGTGCAATCTTCAGTAATCAGTTTGCTAGCTAACAGCACATGTTTCTTAAGCCTTGCTGTAGTAATAGTGCTTATTAAGAAAAAAAAACTTGAACATCCGGGTTGCTTTATAGTCCCATTGAACAGCTGCCATAGTTTTAAGGTGGCTCCATTGTTATTTCGGGCGCACTCGTCTATGACAAACTTTGTCTCATAACTTTTCCGGCTCTAAAGTGATGCTTCTAAAACTTTGCGAAAATTAAATTTGCAGCTATTACCCAGCAATAATATGATAGAATTCGATTTTCATGGGAAAAATATTTATTACTGATAATCGGGCTTAAATGAACCGCACTTTTTGAACAAAAACTGTGAAAAATTTTGCTGTTATATTTTTGTTAAATTTCTGGAATCAGCTTACATTGACTTAATACATACCTTTCATACCAAGTTTCAGCAAAATCGTTGGAGCATATAAATGCGGAAGAATTAACGCCATCAAAATTTAGCTCAAGTTCATTTATTCACACTTATTCAATTATTACAATAAACCAACATTAAGGAAATAAAGAAAAAGTAAGAACAGAGCTAACTAGACATTGAATTAAACATAACAAAAGAAGAGTGTGTAGTAGCCAAAGGAGCCAAACTTTCGAGTTGGCTATTACCACAGAGCAGTTGCAAGTGGGTGGAGATTATACAATACTTTTAATAACTAGTTGTTATAATAACTATTTAAATTAAGTAATTAAATAAATAGAACTAAATAATAAATTAGAGTTGTTTAACATGCTTGATTATCAAATAGAAAGAGTTTGTATTCTTTTTTAAAACTATTAAAAGGGAGACACTTAATTTTCATCGGTATTGTTTCCCAGATCTGTGATGCCACTACGCTAAACCTGGCTAGGCCATAATTAGTTCTGGAAAACGGTCTATACAGGTTTAGATATAGATAGGCAGAGCCTAACAGCGAAGCACTATGAACAAGCTTAACTAAGGTGAAAGGTCAGAAGCACAAGAATTAAGATTGACGACCGGGCTATTTTTTTAATTTTAGCAATTCTCAGTACATTTAGACCGTAGAAAAGTTCACAAAAACAACTTTACTCTGTCTAGAATTACAGGTACGACTACTTTCCGAATAAAATACAGTTTTTGTTTGCCAAAAATTGCCCAAGAAACTGATTTGGAAATCAAAATTGCTAAAATACACAAACATATTGCTAGGTAATAGCTGTAAATTTAATTTTCGCAAAGGTTTAGAAGCATCACTTTAGAGCCACAAAAGTTATGAGACAAAGTTTGTCATAGACGAGTGCGCCCGAAATAACAATGGAGCCACCTTAATATCCCACAATATAATTTATGTTTATCCTGATGTGACACATGTAAATGTCCTCCTAGCCACATTAGCTGTTGTTGAACTAATGGAGTCCTGTTTAAACAGTGAACTGAAATGTAATTTTTAAGCGTAGTTGCGTGACCAATGATGTCATCACGCAATGTACGATTTCATCATTAGTTGGTAGTTGCTACGCAACTACGAAGTTTAGAGGGGACTTCGAGAGAGCAGTCGGCTATTCATGTAAGCGAAATAGTTTATCCTGAGCCCAACGTCTCTTTGTATTGTTGTCTTCTGGACACAACAATTTGGCTTACTTGAAGTGGATAGCATAGCCAACTTCCACCGTATGATTTTTTTTATGTGTAAACTTCCAGTTCCAGTGTATGTTTTTCTGTAAACTTCCGGTGTATGTGTAAACTTTGAGGGTGAAGTGGTGAACGTTCAAGGCAGGTTTTTGAGAAGTTTTCTCAAAGTTTAGCACTGTTTCTTGCGATGGAGAATTGGCAAGTGGTTGCCATCGTTGAAAATACAAACTTGCAAAGATGACGCAAGAAAATAACTCTACGTACGCGTAAAGTTCTCTAAGACATGAAGCTAGCTGGCGTTGAGGTACGCCGATTACGCGGTGTGTAATTTATTCATCCACGTTAATTTCTGTTATTAAATAACAAAAATTTTTTCCGGGTGTATCTTTTAAGAAAGAGAAATATAGAATACGTTTTAAGAATGAGAAATACAGTATTATTACTGGGACACGCTTTTCGGTTAATTTATTTCCGCGTACGTAAAATATAGTCGATGTAGATATGATAGGGCATTTAGCAGTTAAGCCGAGGAAATAAATAACTATTGTGTGGCAATAGTCACGGTGTTATGTACCGAAATGTTTCCAGAAGTTTTAACATTTCTTTATAAGTGAGCGGGAATTCATTTAACTAACAGCTGGTGCACGAAATCAAATAAAAGAGCTGGTTGTGTAAATCAGTGTAAATTTTGAACCAGTAAAGTGCTACACGGAAAGTGTGAAATGAAAGAGTCTTTACTAGATCTAGAGTCAGTGTATATATGCAGATTTTGTTCGGTAGAAACGAAGTGATATGCGGTATAAAATAACTGTCACGACAGAACATTATTTCTCAGTCTTGTTGGAAAGCAAACATGATTATTGCCTCGCTATTTCTTCGACAACAACGTCAACAAAGCAGGGAATTGTTGGCTGATTACTGTAATACTGTAGTACGTGACTGTGGATAGAAGATATGATGAGACATTCCGACGTGCGATAAAAGAGCTAAAGGAAAATTCATTCTTTCGACCTTGCTGCAAATGAAGGCAAAGAATTTTTGTTTTCATGTGTTTTTCGAAAAATTCAACTACTTTTTGGTCTGACAATCCCCCAATTAAATTGCCAGACTGCATGTCGCCAAATGCTTATACTTTGTCTTTTATATAAACATGTGGCGACACGCAGTCTGGCGAACAGACAAGACAATTTTGAGATTGTTTCAATCTGTTTGTTACATGTAATAAACAAAAATCCATTGTGATGTCCACTGCAGTTTGCTCCTGATTTCTCAACTCAATAACAACAGTAACAGCAAAGACAAAATAGCACTCACCCTCTGTTTTCTGAGAAACAATTGCGAACTATCCGAATGGATCCGCTTGTTAGGTATTTTACAGTAGATGTAAATATGGTGTGGTGTAGCATCCTTATTTACTCAAAATTGACAGTTATTTGTTATTGGAAATTTTTCTGGTACAAAGAATTCTGGGAAGGTTCTTACTATAATTATTTATATTATTTCAATTATTACAAATTTAACTCAACATCAGTAGACGAGTTTGGGAGCTGGTGCCTAGAGAGCTGGTGGGGGGCCTTATGTAATTCAAGGCAAGCAGGGAGGTATCCATGGCAACCCTGCGAGTGGGAACCACCCCTGTGCATAGCCCCAGCAAGGCACCTTTACACTGAAAAACAAAAACAGTGGAATGGCCTAACCTCATACTTACCCAAGTCCACCAAGGCTGACAATAGGTGGGTGGGATGGACAAGTCCCCACGATGATTCAATTAACAGCAAGGCAATGTGCGCAGGTCATGTGTACTGTCACAAAGCAGACCCCTTACTGCATTGACTCAAGTTTCACTTTGCCTAAATTGCATTTTAAGCCACATTTATTATTTTTATCATCATCATCATCATCATCATCATCACCATGCATCACCATGCATCACCATTGCCATCATCATCATCATATTGTTATTATTACCGGTACATTTTACTGCGCTTTTCATAAACACATGAACTCTAAATTTAACCAACAGTTTTGATTTTCACTGTCATAACTATCAGCGGACTCTCAGGAAATAACGATGGCTTTTGCAAATGGTCAAAAGTCATGTTTGTGGGTTGTGGTTGGTGAATTTCGATCCATTTTGCCAGTTTCTATTTTCAGAGGTCCTGATCTGAATGTTTGTTGCCATAATTATGATAAATGGCAGCGTAAAATGTAAACTTTATTTGGGCTTTGAACTTCAGAGTTTGCGTGCTATTGAAAGGCGCAGTAAAGTTATTTCCTTTAACAATTCAGATGACTTGGCCAAGGACAACTGGACCCGTAATGCAGATGAACAGTTTGAGGTCAGCATAGTTCCTGAAAGAATAGGCTTGCAGGTATGTTTGGGAGGAGTTTTATAATTTTCTAACATTTTCTCCTTTTTTTTAATTTTATTTTTTATTTATTTTTTATTTTTTTTTTATTATTATTTTTACAATATATTTATGAAAAGGTATTAATACACAGTTATATGATACACCATAAATTAATAACCAATAGATTGACATTAAGGATTTAGAAGATTGTTTTCATACACATTCCACTTGTTTTTAAAAAGTTGATATTTGTTTTGCTTTTTTGCAAATATAAATCTTTCCTATAAGTAAGACATAGTTGACCAGATCCATCTCCTCCCTTAAAAAACCAATAATTACATCTCGAAGTAAGAGACATCTGCAACTACTGAATTTACTTAAAATGAAAAAGATTACATCATTCCAAAAGGATTTTGAAAAAGAGCACTCAAACAAGATATGGTGAGTAGTTTCAGGGGTTTCTTTACGAAAGGTACAATTCGAGTCTGTAATGTACCCTATTTTACAAAGAAGTTTATTAGTGTATAAAATTTAGTTTAACACCTTGTACTGAAAGGAACGCACATAAGGCTCAGAAGCAACTCTCAAAGGTAACAGGTATGCTTCAGAAAGTTGTTCGTCTGTTAAATTAAATTCGTTAGCTAGCGTAACCCATTTTTTAGGGTGTTCATAAGTAAGTTGTATTAAAGTGCTGTAGTAGTTCCGACATTTATAGTTTTCTAAATCAAAGACCATTTTAAAAGAAGGCGGCCTTATGCGTAAATGATCAGGAACTGATTTCCTCAGACCAGTCCAAGTCAAAAAGTTCGAGTTAATTGGTCCTTTTTGATTCACTGTGTCAAAAGACTTAATATTATTCTTGTCAAATAACAGGTCATCAGTGTATTTAATTCCCTTGGCAAAATAATTTATGTAAAACACGGTTTTGTTATCAACCAAAATTTCTTTGTTATTCTAAATAATATATTTGTATTTATTATCAGGATCAAACGTTTCTCTTAATTTTTGCCACCATAACAAAAGTTCATAATAAAAGGGTGATTGAATGTTTAATTGGTCTGTGCTATAATTACAATCCAATAGAAAAAGTCCTCCATAATTTTTCAAAAGGTCGTTTAAATAAGACTTCCAGAAACCGCTACAGTTCACGTCAAAAACTCTTTTTAGCCAACTCAAACGTAAAGCTTTTACCATACTTTCATAATCAATCATTTTCAAGCCACCAAGTTCATAGGGTGCATACGTTGCGCGGCGAGTCACTTTATCTTTACCATTCCATAAAAAATTAAATATTAATGTTTGAAATTCTTTTGTAATATGAGCAGGTGTGCGTAAGACAGAGCTGGGATAAATCATTTTCGGAAGCAATAAAGACTTTATAACGTTCACTTTGCCATGGATAGATAACCCTCTTGTTTTCCATAAATTTATTATGTTTTTAACTTTTTTCAGTCTCTGCTTAAAGTTTTTTTCCACAAGAAGCTGGATATCATAAGTTATGTAGACTCCTAAAAATTTTACACACTTTTGCCACTTTAAGCCAAACGGTGTATCTTCACAGTTTTTGTTGGATCCTATCCACATTGCCTCAGTCTTTGCAACATTCAGTTTCAAGCCCGAGATCTTCTCAAAGTTGTCGAGTATTTTAAATAGGGCTTTTGCAGAATTTAGATCGGACAGGATTACAGTCGTGTCATCAGCAAATTGAAGCAATTTGGTTTCCATGCCATCAATTTCTATTCCCTTTATGTTTTCTTGAGTTCTTATAGCAATGGCCAAAATTTCTACTGCAATTAAGAAAAGGTATGGGGAAAGTGGATCACCCTGTCGAACTCCCCTTTCAATGCTAAAAAAGTGTGAACATAAACCATTATTGATAGTACAACTTTGAATATTTTTATAAAAAACATTGATCCATCTCTTGAAGTTAGGCCCAAAATTGAATAACTCCAAACATTTTTGGAGAAAGGTCCACTCTAAGCTATCAAAGGCTTTTTCAAAGTCAATAAATATAAATAGACCTGGTAGGTTATTAGTTTCGGGGTAAAAATGACTAATAGCTCCCCAAAAACATGTCGGCCAACTGTTGGTCAACAGTCGGCCGACAAACGGCCAACAGTCGGCCGACAGACGACCAACAGTCGGCCAACAGACGACCAACAGTCGGCCGACAGACGACCAACAATCGGCCGACAGACGACCAACAGTCGGCCGGGGTCGGCCGACAGTCGGCCGACAAATGGCCAACAGTCGGCCAACTGTTTATAGGCAGGTCTGAGGTAAAAGTGTCGCCCGACAGTTGGCCGACAGTTGGCCGTTTGTCGGCCGACTGTCGGTCACCTGTCGGTTACCTGTTGGCTATCTGTCGGTAAGTTGACATCAAGCTGTGGGTTAACCCATCATCGTTCGTAAGGAAACTGTTTTTGTCCGCCATGTTTTTTTTCAGTCCCAAGCCCCTAATATTGTTTAAATCCCGGTCAAAGGGTTTTTTTTCCCAAGAACAATCATCGATTGGAACAACGTCAAAATGCCAGTGCGGAACAGACATGATGTTGCATGAAAGGCAAAATGTTAGCGATGGTTTTATCTGGGAATGTCCAGTGAGAAGCGGTAGAAAGAGGCGATCGATTAGAGCAGGATCGTTCTTTGAAGATTCGAATATCCCACTTGGGCAATGGCTGTACGTCATCTACCTTTGGTCCATTGAAGAGTCAAACAAGCGGGTTTCCATTCTGACTGGATTATCACTTCGAACAGTCTGCGTAACGTTGCAGAAGCTATGAGATATCTGCTCTTTGAAGAGGGGTAGATCTTTGATAAGATATACTAGTCAGGGCTAAACTGAAAAAGTCAAACCAGCCAAAAAACCGAGTGAACAAGGGACATAACAACCACACCACGTGCTGGGACACCCTTTATTTCATTTTAAGATTCATGAATTAACATGCAATCCTTCCAAAAAGAAAAACTGAATACAATATCAATGCATTCAATAGGTAGGCCTACGCCGACTCTACGTTGTTTTGTTACCATTTTAATGCCGGATTACTCCTTATTTACGTGACGCGTGATTGCTTAAAAATTTTCTCCGTGATGCGTGATTTCACTTAAAAATTCGGCGCGATGCGTGATCGGTACCCCCCCTTTGCCACCCTCTATAGAAGGACTGTGGGGTCAGGTGAAAAGAAAGCTGAAAAGCATGATCGGCACCTTCAAGAACAAACTTCCTGGCTACCTCGATGAGTTCAACTGGCAGCTTCTGTATCCGGGAGACCGCTTCGAGAATATGTTGCAGCACATCGCAGAGCTCTACCCTGTTAACTAAGAATACTTGTGGGTATTCCACAAACAAACGGCTCCTTTAGGAGCCACCAAATAAAATAAAAGTTTTTGACCAATGCATTTAAGTATGTTACTTTTTATTGTCCCTCATAACTACAATAGAATATGATATCTCTTCTTTCTTTCTTGGTGACATCAAAACCTGCGGTTAAACTGAAGTAAAAATGATGTGAGAATGACGATACACATTAAGTGTACATAAATGACGAGCGAAATTGACCAGGCTCGCAATGCACTGTTGGGCGACTCGGACTCGTGATCTAAACCGACATTTTACTGCGTGGTTTTGTTTATGTTTTACCTTAACAAGGTAAGACAAGTGACTTAATTTCAGTGTTTATTGAATTTTGTTCAATAAAGCCTGGCTATTTGTATGAGTTAGTCATCTGTCGGTAAACTGTTGGTGAACTGTCGGCCGACTGTTGGCTGTTTGTCGGCCGACTGTTGGTCGTCTGTCGGCCGACATGTTTTTGGGGGAGCTATTAGTCATTTTTACCTAAAAATGTTGTACCCTTTTTGAAATTGTTTACAAGTTTGTTGCTCTTTTAGTTGAAATCATGGTAGTTACTAACTTAGTTCAAATATTATTTCTGTTTTAAAAATTACAACTACTTGCATTTTAATAGAAATAGTCTGAATTTCTTGAACTTGTATAACTGATGTTAGTTTAATTTGTGGTACAGTATCTGTTTGGTGGGCAGTCTGCAATGGAAATTGATGACGATAACCAACAAGGTGAATTCTCTTTCACTATCATATCCAAGAACACATGTTTCATTGTTTGCACATCATTATTTTGTTTTTAAATCTGTCAATATACAGCAACTTATTATAAATGATCTGTCCCTCTTTATAAGATGTTTCTGGTTGCACTTACACAGAAGTTTCTCACTTGGATGGAACACCTGACTTACAGAATGCTATTTTCCCAACTGCACCACCTTTGGGACAAGGTACTCAATCTCCCCTGCTGATAGACCAACGTCAAGAATTCAACACTGTTTTGCCTGGTTCATCAACAGCTGACACAGATATCTCTATAGCAGCACCCAGATTCCAACCAGAGGTGAATACTTTATAACCAGTGGCAGCAACATATTTTCACATGCATAGCAGATTGAGGCATAGTTATGTATCAGTATTCAGGTTTGCATGCAAGCCTGTTTGGCTGTTTAATTAAGTGGAGATCTCAAGGTTGTTGGTCCAATTCCTGTTCTTTGTTATTGTTTTGTCTTGAAACCAATAATTATATTAATATGTATTAATATATTAAATACTATATTAATGTTCTGGCTTATATAATTATTTTAAGAATGAAAATTAGCCTTTTTTTAAGAAATATTGATTATGATAAAGTTATATGTAACATTTTATGGTAATACACTGTAGCATGCAATAATTTTCACTTGTTTGACAGGAGTCTGGACAGGGTAGTAGCAGTTCTGACAGAGAACTAACTACAAGTGGAATATCAGATGATGATGGTTTGGATTCCTCTGAACGTAAGTAATTTTTTCCAAGTATTCTAATCTTATTGTATTATAACAGGGCTTCTGACAGTGTGTGCGGGTGCAGGACCACACAATTCAATCATACCTGCACAATAACACAATTCCTAAAAATCTGTAAAATTTAGTTCAACCAGGTGAAAATTAATAACTGATTGAACATATCATGATGTTGTCAATACTGTTTAACTTTTCTCTAACTGAAAACCTTTTTTTTTTGTTCGAAATTTTTGTTTTAGTTAGCTTTCAAATGACACATTAAACTTAGAAATCCTATCGAGGAGCTCTGAAGATATTATATTTACATGAAAGGTATATCTGGCTACTTGTTTTTGCTTTTAATTCTGTTTGGTTCATTTGACTGTCTGCTTCTGATTGATTGGTCCAAATATGGAGTCACAAAATCCTAAGGATCGTTTATATACAGAAAATCACTCAAAAACGAAAAAAGATGCGGGCATCAATGGGTTAATCAGGGATGGATTGTGAGTAATAACTAAAACAAATCAAAATTAAGTGTCTTTTTTTAATCGAAAGGAATAATGTAAATAGTGCTTTGACTGAATAGTTTTTTTAAGTGAAATTAATTGTAATAAATAAGATTTTTTAGTTAGCTTTGTTATCAATAAAATATTTGTTTATTTATTTATATTGTCCTGCTATAACTCAGAGGACCAGAATCTTCAGACATGGGAGAGAGAACAACGGTATAAACTCGAAATACATCCTGACAAGGTGCCTACTGAGGTAAAATATCCATTTTTATTACTGTACATATCATGTAGGAATGAGCACCTGCACTCTCAGGCTGCGTTTTTTTGGGAGAATCTGAAATTGGATTTGTGATCCCAGATCATATGGATTCTTCATGACCATTTAACGTAAAAATACCATTGGTATAGAAATAAATCTATTTTGACTTACTAATCTTATCAGTCTGCTTCGACAAATAGTTTGCAAAACATATGCAATAAAAAAATTTAAACCTTACCTGTAATCCCTATGATATGAAATCATGAAAGAAACAAAACAGTGTACGGAACGAGTAACTGCACAAAAAACCACTTGTCAGATGTACTTTTTTTCGAATCCATTCCCAAAGAAATGCGCAGGTTATGAATGCTAAATTATCCGGATTTAGATAATATGATCTACAAAATCTCACCGAAGTATGAATTCAATGGATTCATGATCTGCTTTTGGATTTAAGTAAAAAAAAAATTATGCAAAATCCTTTTTTGGATTCAAGAACCCGGACCGTATTCAAATTTTCCCAAAAAAATGCACCCTCAGTCAGCTAAGAGGCCAAAAATGAATATTAATAACTTGGTCAGACCAGAGGTACATTGTAGTGCATTCCAAAAGACTGCAGCAGTGAGTCACTTTGCAATTGTAAATCCGCTCTGATTGAATTTTAAATTTTAGGCAAAACCAGAAATTGATAATTTTTCTCAACCAAAATTTGTTCTTATTCACAAACGGCACCTATCTTTAGGAACCGTTAAAAATAGAAATGGTATTTTAATGCCATTATTGGTAATTAACAACTATAAAAAAATAAAAAAATTATAATGGCAAATACTAATCACACAAGAACTGCAACATATTTTCAGAGATTGGGGCAAATATATATGTTGTGGTGCAATTTTTCCCTTGGTGCAAATTTTATTTTCCTTTGTGTTAGGGTATGGAAATGTATGATAATGTATGATAATGAGTTTTAAACAAAGGAAAATAAAATTGCACCACAACATATACAATGTTAGTAGCTGGAGCAACTAGTGTTTGAAGTAGAGAAATTGCCACACAAACAACTTACCACTTTTATCAATACCACAACTTATATCTCTAACAGTCAGCTGATAGGTGACCAACTAGTTACTGACAGTCGGCCAACATTCGGTTAAAGGGAGTGCCGTTCTTCACAACTACCATTTTAAGAGATTAATTTCCAAAATTATCGGGCATAAATTATTTTAACCAATTTAGCCACCTGAAAATTTGTTATCTTTGACAGGGTGGAACGCGCTGTGTGTTAACAGTTATTCCAATGGTCCCGGTTATTCCAGTGCTCCCCACAGAAGTGTTGTACTCTCTTGAGATTGTAAATTTAGGAACTGTTCAAGTGGATGACTCTATGAATGTAACAACTCCACGTATGTATACAGTACTTGTTGCATTTTAGTTAGACCCATCTCCAGGATAAAAAAAGATCAAGATCCAGCAAATTAGTTCTAAACAACAATTATGTGCCATCTTTGTCATTTTTCTTCACAAGATCTTTAGTTAATAATGATACAATATGTCACATGATTGGAAAAACTATGGGGATGGCTTATGCAGGCAAACTATTTGTTGTTGCCTTGCAGATACACACTAGGGGCTGATTGTGTACATGCAGTTGTTTGATATTGTACCATTACCAAAAAACATCAACCAAAATCCAAACAGAAAAACAGCCTGCAGGACATTATGATTTCAAGTGATCATTTTGAATGTGTTTTAAAATTGCAGCTGCACAAGATCCTGGGACATACCCTGCGATACTG
This sequence comes from Cladopsammia gracilis, assembly GCA_022457155.1. Lineage (NCBI taxonomy): Eukaryota > Metazoa > Cnidaria > Anthozoa > Scleractinia > Dendrophylliidae > Cladopsammia > Cladopsammia gracilis. The sequence goes on from JAJGOT010000206.1 coordinate 1,090,053, forward strand.
AGGGATACTAATAATTGGGAGAAGATAGCAGAAACAACAATAGAGTATGTGGATGAGGAAGAAGATCGGTATATTAAAAAACTGCTTGAAAACCCAAAGCGACAAGAGAGGCTTATTATCGAGCTGCTTAGGCATTTACGTGGCAAAAGTGAAACCAGTCAGAGTGGTGAAAAACAAAATTCTGGAAATCTTGGTAATTAAGTTAAAATTGATTGTTTCTAGCTTGTTAACTCAGTTCACATTCTTGTATTGATGGTACTTGTATAGAAACTTGAAAACTAGCTGTTATCACACTTAACGAGAACAATTAAAACTAATGGGAGGAAAGGGATAAGTTGAGAGTAATTGCAGAAAGAGGTGATGAAGACAATTTAATAATGATGGTTGTTAATTATCACTGCATGATAATACTACAATTGCAGCAGATTCTACTGCTTTACCAACTGATCTACAGAAGCATTTTCTTTACAATAATAAATAAATGTGACCATTTCTGACACTTCTTCATCATCGGTTGTAACTGAGCTTCCACCATATGGGAATAACTGTTGACCAATGTAGTTGTTCAACAGTTAATGGTGACCAAAAAATCCTTATTCATATTACCATCAACGGTTTTGTTTTCTGTGAACAAAACCCACCAATTTTTTATGATCAGTCATAGACAACAACAAGCAGACCACTAACAATAATGCTTAGTTCTTAATAGCGAATAAATCAGCACTTAACATGAACCTTGCCTTGTGTCACCAACACTTCCTCTGTTGTAATATTTTTCTTCTCTCACAAAGGATCCAACCAGGCAGTGGGATCGACCCATGCACTACCAGTTGAGGAACTGCAACTTCTGTATGTAGCTGCCAAAGTTTTGCTCAACTCATCTGCTGGAAAAGTAATCATTGATAGTTATGAGGAAAGTGCAGCATTACCAGAGTTTATTGCCAGAAATCATGGCCATGAAGATACTGCACATTACCTGGAAGACATAATTACAAGGTACATCGAATGTCTTAGACATTTTTCCCAGTGACTAGTTAGCAAGCACCTAAATATGCTCCTGGATATGATGGAGAAAGAACACAGTCAATATACTTTTTATTCATTTCAATTTCAATTTCATTCATCATCAAAAAGAAATACGCAAAACTTTAAAAAAATGAAAACTTATCACAGAAGGAAAAAAATGGTGAGGAAGAATAAAACAAAACCCTTAGGCTTTTAAGGGTACTCCCAACCTTCGCAGGCTTCCTTTGGAAAATGTTTGTTCAAAAAAAAATATGCGCCAATTTTAAAAGTACTTTAATTAATACATTGTATGACAAACTATAATTATATCAATTGAAATTTTAATAAAGTAATGTACAGTAGTTCTCAATAAAAATTGATATAAAAGGCCAAACGACCGAGGGTTGTTCAATTGAATTTATAGGGTATGTATAGATTTGAAGGATTTTCGTGAAATTTGGCCAAAACATTCCTGGGTTAATGAAGAACAAAACCTTGTCAGGAAATTTTGTTTTTTAAAGACAGTATTTTTCCTGTGGCAACCATTTACGCAACACGTCTCGCATGCTTTAACTGCTCCAACTTTTGACACAGATATCTTGATAACCAATCAGGGTATCGAAAAAGCTCGGCATGGTTTTGTTGATCAAACCCTGTGAAAAACATCGTGCAGCTAATTCTGTCTTGCCATGTCATTCAATACCCGATAAATTAAATTGAACAACCATCGGTTGTTTTTGTTGGTTTATCGGCTCCTGGCCGTTTGTAAACATGCTTACATACATACCTGAACTTTATTTCCACACGAATTGTCCTCAATTGTAGGGTAACCAGAAGGCTAATATCTTTGTGCAACATAAAATACACTATTAACATTACAAATATATCTAATATGATTCTTAAAAAGAGACTGTCTTCAACAGACATTTAAAACTAGTATTAAAGAACATTAACTCCTAATGTTATACGGTAATGCATTCCATAATTTCACTGCACAGTATACGAAAGAGTGCAGTCCATACGTGGTAGTTGCTGGTTTTGGTAATGATAAAATATCATAACCTCTAAGATTATAATTTAAGACAGAGTCGCTAAAATTATATTTTTATCGAAAACTATATTTATTAAGCTTTCTATTGATGTATAGTTTGTCATATTACTCTTAAAACCTGTGCATGTATGAATTTTTCACGAAGGACACCCATGAAGGTTGGGAGCACGCTTAATGTTACATTTCCTTGTTACTTATACTACAGTAATAATTTTAAAAGGAAAATACCTAGTTTAGTTGCTCCTGGTAAACACCCCAAGCAACCAAAATGGGACTGAGGGACTCTGCATGGTTATAAAGTTACTTAAAATTAACCAGCCACATCCCCAGCTGGGCCTTCTCTGCTTTCACAACATGTGGCGGGCAGAGCGTAGAAAACCCTAGACAAGGATGGCAAAATACTCCAAGAATCATGGTGTATTTTGTCACGCGATGCACGTTAGCCATGTTTATTTTCTGGCAATTTGAAACTTACCATTGTTTAAACAAAACAAACTAAAAAGGCATTTCATCATGTTTTACATGACAAAATACTTTGGTTTTTACTTAGTCCCCCTTGTCCAGGGGTTTCTATGCTCACCCTGCCATTTTAAAAGTGAAGAAGGCCCTGCGGACTATAAAAATCTGCGAAAATAAATTACAAAAATTCATTTTAAAACTTAAAAACTCTTTGTTTGACTCAACATTTTCAGCTTTTGTATTTCTTCTTAACAACCTGTTGTTTGTGTCTAGTATTTATAACATTTCATTTAAACACACATTTTGACTTGATAATGACATCCAGCCAATCGCCGAAATGTCCTCAATTCTTAACAATTTTTTAAAGTTTTAAAATAAAGTTAATGTTTAATTTATTACCATAGATTTTTATAGTTAAATGTTTTAATAAGTTGCTTCTTATTTTGGCGGTCAGCCTCAAAATCAACACTGTTAAATTTGCATTTAGATTTGTACTCTTTAGTGTATTAATTTTTAACATTGCTTCAACCAATTCAGGGGACCAGGAATACCTCTTTGTATTTTTACAGTCTTTCTCATGGTTGATATCCCTTCCATAACTTCTGTTTCGGTTTTCGTCCATTTACGAGACTCACAGTGCTGCGACATTCAGTTCTGCCGATATCATCAATATCCAGTTCTCTATGATCTTCTTTGACTTCTTCTTCCACCCTCCTAGCCCGGCTAGGAGGGTGACCCTGCTACTCCGGGTCACCATCCCTCTAAGTAAATAGGCAGAATATAACGCTCCTAGACGTTAACACGAATTTTTTAAATTCGCGTTATTTATGTCCTCTTTAATTAGATTTTTTTTCACACAGAATCTCTAAACAGATGACTACAGAAGGGTCCCAGACAATTTCCGAACTTATGGCAGCTGCTGAGGCAGCCCAAGAACAACATGGACTTGGTGAGTACTTATTTGTGAAAGGTTGGGTTATCCAGGTTATCTAGGTGTAAAAGATTTGTGTTAACTTTATTTTGACATTTATAGTTTAATACCATCACAAAACCATTTGATTAAGCTGTAAGCTTCTGGATATCAATTTACTGCAGTTGGCTTCCTTTTTTTTTTTTTTTTTTTTTTGTAGGTGCATGTTTATTTACATTTACTCCTTATAGATACAAACAGTACAAACTAACTTACACTACAACTAACAAAACAAAAGTTAGTTATTGACAGTACAGACTTACGTTACTTTGTAAAACTAATAATACTAGCAATACAACGCTAACAGTACAAATAATAGAAACAATACTTAGACAACCTTGTAAAACTAATAATACTAGCAATACGACACTAACAGTTCGAAATATTTGTCCTGCTTTATAACATTTAGAAAGAAAAATGAATGATAAAGCAAAGGGAACTAAATGTTTTGTAAAAAGTCCCATTTTTTAATATATTTATCTTGTTCATCTGATTTGATTGCAATGTATTTTTCTAACATTAATTTGTCACGAACTAAAGATATAAATTCGCTAAACTGAAATTTATCTTTTGCACTGGCTTTGACGTATAAATAGTATTTTCCTATAATGATAAGATGATTTAGGGCTAAACAGTAGCGAGAAGAGCAAAATATACCGTATAAAACATCCAAGTTCGAAAGATGGACCTTTTTTCGACTGTGGGCACTATACCAGTCTTGGAATTCGACCCAGAAAGAGCTAGCTTGCGTGCATTCTATGAACAAGTGCCAGATAGTGTGGATCTCAGAAGGGCAAAAAGGACAATTTGGAGAGTCGACCTTCTTCATTTTATGTAATAAGCTATTCGTAGGTAGAATGCGATGAATGATCTTATACTGGAACATCATCATTTTAGTTTCTTTTGTAACATTAAAGGGTAAAAGGTAAACCTTACTCAGATTATTCTTTTCTAATCCATGTTCTATAAGTTTCTTTTCTGCCGTGGGAGGAGGTAACTTTTCCAAAGATAGTAGTTTTTCATAGAGAGCTTTGCATGTCAACGAGTCACTAATTGAAACAAGGGGTACAATGTGTGGTAGGTCGTTTGACTTTAATAGTTTTTTCCAGGAATGAGGGATAGCAGAGAGGATGCTGTAATACTGTAGAAAATTGAACGTTGTGTTACATTTTTCACAAAGGGAATTAAAAGATAGAAAGCAGTTCCTTTCTGCGTCAAATAAGTCTGAAATGTGAATAATTCCGGCTTGATGCCAGTGTGGAAAGTATATCGATTTTTTATTAACAATTAAAAACCTATTGTTCCAGATTACTTGATCTAACACTTCAGGTTTGTTTTGAGGACAGGTCGCAGCAATTTTCTGCCAAAAGGCGATGACATCTTTGTAAAATCTCGGGAGGCGTTCACTTATGCAAAGAAGCTTAAGGTCATAATTACATTGAAATAAAAAGGCGCCACCGACATTAGCTAGGAGAGAGATTGGAATATATCTCCATGGAGCGTCGTGGTCTGAAGATAGACGGTTTACCCAGTTCAGTTTTAACGCTTTGTCAAAGACGACAAAGTCTTTCATCTCTAAGCCACCTTCTTTCTTAGATTTTATCAAAGTTGACTTTTTGATTTTCGCAGGTTTATGATTCCATATAAAGTCAAACATCATTCTGTTCACTTCTTCAGCGAAGTGAGGTGGTGTTTCCATGGAACTACAGACGAAAATGATTTTTGAAAGGGCTAATGTTTTGACAATATTTATTCTTCCATAAACAGAGATATCTCGTTGAGACCAAAAATTTAAAGTTTTCTGCAATTTTGTCAGCTTGTCGAAAAAGTTTCGCTGGTTCAATGTATTGTCATCATACGAGAAGTGCGTGCCTAAGGCGTAAACAGGTTCATCTTTTATTTGAAGATTTAAAATTCCGTCTTTTCTATGTCTCATTGAGCCAAGCAAGTCACATGTTTTCTTCTATAATTAGTTTTTTCTAAGCTGTAAAAATATTTATTATTTTTCTCGCCATACTCATACCACCGTGCTCTGCTACGCACGATTGTACCTTGTGTTTTGCGGGCTTCTATTTTAGATAGTTTGGCTTTTAATTTGTCCATTTCGATTTTGTCGCCTTCATTGTAATTTGCCTGTAGTTTATTTTGAATATTTATTAATCCTGTGTGAAGAGCCTTTTCTTCATCGCACTTTTTCCTTGCTTTGCGTTTCGAGTATTTAATGGTGAAAGCCCTAATTTCCATTTTAATCATTTCCCAGAACAGACCTTTATCATTTACTTGACTATGTTTTGTAACGAATTCAGGGAGTTTAAAAGTTAACAATTCAATGTAATCGGTATCGAGTAATAGCGAATTATTAAACTTCCAGAAGCCTGGTCCACGCGAGGGGCTATCTTCGTTGAACATAATATTTAGCAATATGGCAGAGTGATCGGAATGTATGTTTGGAATTATATTGCACTCTCGAATTAGTTTACACAAGCTTTTCGAAACAAAGAGATAATCTAGCCGGCTTTGGATTTTTAGGGAGGCATTGCTCCAAGTATATCCGCATGAATCAGGGTTTTTAAATCGCCATGAATCAACTAAATTATTTGTTTTGATTTGGTTTTGGAATTCGACAACGGAAAATTTTTTTGTGTCAAAAGGCCTGCCGCCTTTTTTGTCCAAGCTGCTAATTGCGCAGTTAAAATCACCACCTAGCACTACATTCTCGTTTGCATATTCTCTAAGATATAAGGTAGAAAGATCTCTAAGGAATACCACTTGTTGGGACGCGATATTTGGTGCATAAATGTTTACAAAAACTATTTTCGTTCCGTCAACAACGCATTCTGCTAAAACACATCTCCCGTGTTTATCTGTTGTGATTTTTTCAAAGTTAACGTTAAGACGGGGTTTAAAAAGGATCAGAACCCCTCTACTATGCGAAGAACCGTGGCTAAAAGCGGCTTTACCACCCCATTCAGCCTCCCATATTTTAATAGTTTTCGCCGAGGAATACGTTTCTTGCAAAAAGATAACGTCAGATTGTCGTTGGTGAAGCCAGCGAAAAACTTGCCTTCTTTTCCTCGAACTGTTTAGCCCCCTCACATTCAGTGATAATATTTTATATGTTCCAATCTTCAGTGCTGTAGAAATGAATAGTGTTGTAAATACCGTAATCAAATTGAAATACTATTTTCGCCTTTGTGCTGACTGAATTAGCAGGAGTTAAATGAAATTCTGTACTTGAAATATAAACATTGCAAAACTTAATAACACAGAACTCGAACCTCGACGATGAAGAGGAACGACTATACATTTTGTACTCTAAGAAACTTAATGCTAATAATAATTTTAATAATAATAACTTACCTAAGCATTTGTGCGGTATTTTGACTGATTGAGGAGGACGATGTCATCAGCCGCCAAAAAGAAGTTGCGTTTAGAAATAAACTACATGAAATTAAGAATTAAACTTAATTGTCCATTAATCTTCCATAAATAGGAAAGTTAGAAGTTTCTGTACCGCGGTAGAGATTTCCATCAATAATAAGCTTCTCTACTTTGAAGTAAGCTTGTTTCTTTTCTTGCTTCGCTGCCTTGAGTAATGGATAAAGCTTTTTTCTAATTTCGTCGACTTCTTTTGGAAAGTCATCGGACACTCCAAAGCTGGAACCTTTCGGCAGATTCTTAATAAATGACTTTATGAAGTCCTTGTCCTGGTACTGTGACAACTTGACTATAATCGGACGCGGTTGAGGATTTCGGATTTTGGAAGGATCTTGGCGGGACGAAATTCGGTGTACACGGTCGAATTGTATTTGGTCGACATCGACTTGCGGGATTTTCAGGTTGGTACTCATGAACTTCTTAGGCTTTCTTCTGTGTCGCTGCTCGATTCGTACTCGCTTTCTCTAATGCCGAAAAATTTCATGTTACCTCGTCGGCTATGACACTCCAGTTTTACGTGTCGACGATGTAAGTCTGCCAACTCTTGCTGGAGGCGTTGTAGATCGATGGATGACGCTTGTTGAAGCGAAGTTGTTGTCGCGAGTTGAACTTTTAAATCTTTGATTTCCGCTTGGGAGTCTTTGATACTCTTCTGCATGTCTTTATTCTCTTTCTCCAGTTCATTAACCTTGCTCTTGTAAGCTTCGAATTCTGGCAATAGCTTTATGAGGGTAGCAAGCTTCTCGTCGATGTTGACAAGCTTCGTGTTAGTGTCAAGGCATTGCTGGCAGCCATTACCATGTTCCTCGCAGACTTCTTCTTCGTCCGTTTGTGAACTACCTTCTCGCGTACGTTTACGTCTTCTTTCCCTCGTTGTTTCCGGCATTTTCCTTGACGAATTTGAAATTAATAGTTGCAACTTTTATGACGGGTGGCAAGATTTAGCCAGAGCGCAATCGGGACACGTCCGCCATGTTTCAAACCTCGACCCAATCTCTGCAGTTGGCTTCCTGCTTCAATGCTCAGAAGTGTAACAAGAAAAAATGCAAACTAAGGAAACTTTAAAAATAGTTGTGACAGTTGACTCTTGATTATTATTTTTTTCTTCATTTGCAAACAGGTATTGCCAGTGGAGAAGAAAACCATCAACCTGAGAGTGATGAGAACAGTGACTATTATGGGGATGTCGAGTCATTGTCCTGTGATTCATCAGAGCCAACATCAGATTCTGAAGATGACTTCTCAGAAATGTTCAGTGAAGGTAATGTACATGTTGAAACAACTCAGACACCCACTGAAAAGAAGGTTTAGATAAGATACAGTTTTGATAAAAGTTATTTAGTTGCAGTGGTTTACACTATTCTTTGATTTTACTCTTTATACAACAGTTTCTGTTAAAGAGGATGAAATTCAGCTAGAGGAAGATGCTCTTGAAAACAACGAGGATGAAAATTGTTACCCTGCAGGCATTCAATCATTCCTTGATTCATTAGAGTCACAAGATAGTGAAAAAGGTAATAGTTCTAATTTAAGATAAAATGTATAATCTTTTGGCCATGCTTGTATGTTATACCCTGCTAATGGTATACCCAGTGGCACAAATATCTCCTCCACATGTAATGATTTTTACAACAGTGCGTGGTGAAATTTATGAAATTACTAATGAGGTGCATTTATTAGTATTAACTTTGATTTAAATCATGTGGCTATGAAACATAATAATAATAATAATAATAATAATAATAATAATAATAATAATCACTTTATTTAAGTGTCAAGGTATTTAGTGCGCGAGCACTAATTGGGGACACTAAATAAAGTAACAAATATTCAAATAGAACATAACATTTTAAAAATCCCAACTGGCAGGAGGCAAACCAGTTGGCTATTTTACAAGCGTTGCGATCCTAAAATCGCCTCGTGATTGCAGTGAGTTCACGGCTCGAATAGGTGTTTTTCATGGCGGAGGCATGCATGTTGGTGGTCACAAACAATAAAAACGTTTTGCATATTATGATAGTGTTAATTCCTAAACGGGAGGAAAATTTCATTGTTTTGACCACCAACATGACTGCCACTGTAAGATTCAAATTCAGCGACCAAAACTAGATTTGCTTCATAAAAAGTTATATACTAAACAAAGAAAATAAAAAGTTTATTGAAAGTATATTTCCACTGAGGACCTGTTCACCATATCATCAAGCTCTTTGCCAAAAAAAAAAGAAAAAAAAAGGACAACGAAAGTGTCCTCGCCTGGGAACACCACTCTGCCATCTGAGTGTACCCGTTTATTGGCCGGAAAATTTATTTATTTGACTAATGTTCTTACTAGGTGTCCGGCCAAGGCCGTTTTTCAACATAAAAGAAACCTTTTTTATGCTCATAAAAGAAATACTACCTTTGTTTTAGTTTTGGATGTTAAGCATCATTTCAATTCTTAGCTGGAATATTTCTAATTATAAAACCACTTACAACAATTTTGTTGGCTCCTTTGGAAAAGACTAAGACAGCCTTGCCGTACAGAGTATTAGGTACCACAATTCGACATTCTTTCAACCCGAAAGGTTAAGTAAAAATAAAGACAGGCTTAATATTGCTTTTACTGAGATACAGGGCAAAAATAATAAAAGCCACTAACTATAATTATTTTCATCTCAAGGCTTGTCGTAATTAAAAAAGCTCACAAACTTGAAAACAAATTAATAAGCTTATCTGCGTAGACAAATGAAATCTGATGCAGAAACCGGCCGCGCTTCACATTTTACTCACTGGTGTCCATCTGGAAGTAAAAATGTCTCTTCATCCAAGATATCCAAAAAAATTAATTACTGTAAGTTCAAAGCTCCTTTTTCAGGTAGCTTGTTTGTTTATTAAGATTCTGTTATCTACTAGCTGTCAGGCGGTTTATAACTTTTGGCTCACGATGATTTCAATCCATTTCCAGATTTGAAAAATGCTGGCACAATTCATTGTTCATTTTTGCATTCCTCCAACTTAAGTCTTCCTCCAACTTGTTGTAAACTAAGATGAAACAGTATTTCCCATCAATTTTTTCCCGTTGTGTTTAAAATTTAAAGCTTATACATTTTCATATTGTAGTGTTCATTATAGTACTGCATGTTGTAAATTTCAAAGTTTTCTCTTGCGTCACGATTGCGATTTACTCACGCCGCGATTGCTCTAAATTTTTTACAAGCGAGTGCATGGACTTAGTCTAACACCTTTTGTTGTTTTCCGTTTTGCCACAGTTATAGAAATTAAAGTGACAAATAGTTGTCTGAATGAGGGTTTTTATGCACTGAAAGAGAGTGTTCCCAAGGAGCAAACTTCACAACTCAGACCTGTCACAGCCTTGAGTGGTCACCTGATGTCTTTTGTCAATGAAGGAGTGTTTCCAAGAAAGCAAGTGGACATAAAAGTAAAACACCAAGCAAACAAATACGGAGGGGATGAAACTTATGCTTTCCAGATTGCATTTTGTGATCATTGCATTATGCTGAAAACTGTGGGTCATCGTGGCATTTCATTCTTTCGGAGTATGACTGCTGAAAGCATACCACGTCATCTGAGCACCATGTGTGAAAGATGGGGAATCCAATTGCAGTCTATAAGGGATTCAGGAGAAATGACTACACATTGGCTCTCAATCTTGTTCCACAAGTTGCATTCTAACTCAGCTAAAGGTCACTTGTCAGTCAGTTTGACCAAGCCAGCTTTTGCAGTGGAAAACATTTTTGTGCAAGGTGATGGAAAATTAAGTGTTATGAAACCCTTGGAACAGCTTCACTACAGTCATGTGAAGGGGGGTAAGAAGTGACCAGGATAGGCCATTTTCATGATGGTGTGACTACAGCTACCAGTGTTCATTTCGGGTTTTCCTTAGTTTCTTATTTTAATTTTGTAGTTCCCAGAGGTTTATTAAGTAACAATAGCTCTTGGCTAACTTGCACAAGAAAACAAAAACAAAAAAACCTGAAGGATTCTGGTAGCTGTAGTAAAATATAATGCCATTGTCAATGGCCAAGTTAATTGATTTAAGGGGCTTGCTACCATCTTGTATGACAGTATTTCTTCAGTTATGCTCAACATTGCTGTGAATCTGATAACAAATGCAATATTTATGGTTTAAACGTAGTTGATCCTGAAAATGGGTAAATTTCAACTTGCAATGATAGTGATATTCAGCCGAACTTTATATTGAGGTTTATGGTGTCGGTGGTTTCTAGCTGTCAGGTCATTGTTGTTATAACATTGATGTTTAACATTCAACACACTTCCCTATAGGTACAAACCCACACCACAGCAAACACCATGGTTGTGTTTTCTTAGGTTCATTCAGTTCATTAGTGTTTTTTTGGTTTCAAATGAAGAAAATAGCGACTCCACATTTTGTTAATGGCTTAAGCCATCCCAGGGTAAAAGTCACTTGTTTTGAAAGAGTCTGCTGGCAATTTGTCCTAATATGCATGTATGTAAGTCAACTTCGCTTTTGCAACCTTCAATCTCGGACTTATCTGGGGAGACAGTTTTAAGTGTTTTTTAAATTTAACTGTGATAATCAATTCTTACTTTGACAATCCTTCTCCCACTCTCCCTTATGAATGTTGTTTTGGCTACAAAAAGAAGCTTAATAAATAAACTTGTAAGACAACAATGTGTGAGGTAAGGGTAGAAGGAAAGCATTTCTGAGATATTATTAATTTGTGTTTTTATTGAGCGAGTTGTGGAAAATTGAGCCTCCAGTTTGCCGGTTTTTGTCTCAATTTGTAGCAAGACAGTTTAAACCAGTATTACAAATCAATGTACTTAGCTTGTCATGTCAGGAATGCGTGGTAGTAGGTCTAGATTGAATTACTTATTCAGAAAGAATTTTCACTTTGATACAGGGCCCTTTGTTGAAAACTATTAATTATAGTTTTCTTTACTTTAAGCTTCAGATTTGGAGTCATCTTGCGATGATGATTTTCCTTCACCAAACGATGAGGATTCATCATTGAGATGGGAAGCATTTGATTACCCAACAGAGCATTGCCATTCCACAGCCTCTGATGTTTGGGTGCTGACTAGTATATACCGCCCCACAAGGAAGAGTTTGTTTGTTTATGTATGTTTCTCAAAATCCATTTAATTGTAATGATTTTTTAGAGTTGGAGGTTTAATGTGGTTTTAAAGTACTTGCGATTAAGTCACCATTGGTGTGCCCTACCAATTTGGAGCAGCATAAGACTTGCGATAGGGCAGGGATTATATATGGGATTTGCTGTTTTGGTTACACAGAATTGCTTCAGTTTTTTATCCCATACATTTTAGATAAATCAAACAATAGTCATGCATTTATCTGCTCATTTATTTTCTCATCAAATATAGGCATAATTTCAGATAATTTTTCCCATTAAGCTATGCCCTCTATTTTGCAACCCAACTGAAGGTAAACAAAATTAAATCAATTATAATTGAATATTCATTTCTTGAGTTTGCTAGGCAAGAAGAAGCTGTACGTATTGTGTGTTTGCCAAACCATAAGCGATTCTGTGCCGTAAATTGTTTTGAAAGCAAATCAGCACATATAATGATAATTTCAGTTTGAACCCTTCACTCATTCTTGTGCCACAAATCAGTTTAAAATATTTGGAAAAAATGACCAAATTTATTTAAGTTTTCAGTTGTGTTAAGCATTTTTGTTCACTGGGCACTCCTTAGAGTTTCGTTTCTTCTTGTCAGACAACACTGAAAGTAATTTATCTTAAGAAAGCTTACTTTCTGCAAAGACATTATAGCAGTTACTCATTTGTTCCTAAGGCAAAATATCAGAACAAACATTGTTATATGTTATTTTTCAGGTTGCAGACAGCAAGGATGTCTTGTTTCCTGAGTGCTTTAAAGATGAAGATTGTGAATTGTTGATGCAGTGCTGGAAATGGCAGTGGTGTATAAACAAGTTTTCAAAAAGACTGAAAGACATGCAGGAGCAGTCAGGTACTACAAACTCATCGTGTTCTATCCTAGCATTTACGACCAAGGCCCAAGCAATAATTCTAGTACTTACTGTTAAAATTTGTTAGCTTTCCAAGCAAACGAAATGGCCATATTGTATCATGGATACCCTGACTGTTTTCTTATGTAGTTGTGTTTACGTCATTATGTTCCTATTATTATATGTTGTGTTGTTCACACTGGTGACATAAAACATCAAATAGAATATAACCTGTGTTTCCATCTGTGTGATTTTGCCGTCATGTCACTATAATGTCCCAGTGGAACCAGCCTTCACTTTAATTTGTGTTTCTTTTATATTAGGAGTCTCTGGTTGCACGGATGTTCCAATTGGAAATCATAACGTTTTCCACGCACCTGACTTGCTGAGTATTATGTCTCCAATTGCATTGGCTTCAGAACAATTTAACGAGAGAAATGAAGCAATAGTCGGCCATCAAGGATTCAACAACGTTATGTCTGCTTCTTCAACAATCAGTGCTGCCCTTACAGTTGTTTCTGGTATGAAAACACCTAGAGCACAAGGAAAGGTAAGTGCTTGATGACCAGTGGCAAAAAAATCTTAGTTGCCACATTTTGCTCTCTTCATGACAGCATTGTCAAGTTTAAATGCTTGAAATTGAATTGCCATTAAAGTATGAAATCAATATAATATAAGTAAGGGAGTAAAAAATTGCATTAAAGTTAAGGAAGCATTGTCCTTGATAAAAAGTTTTGCACTAGAGTCAGATTGTGTGTAAAGTTCAGGTTAATTTTTTTTATTAGGGAAAAACTCTTCATAAGTAATGCTGGGACTCCAGTTTATCCTGGCACTTCTTTAGGATTGTGAAATGTTTCAGGTCAAGGTTCGTAGCTTCCAAGACATGTGGCAAACCAGTGTAAAGCAGGTGTTGACTGTGGTGTGGATGGGTGTACTGCAAAACACTCCAAGTTGCTTCACCAGTCTCTTGAGCTAAAGGTCAAACAGATCATTATTATACACATGCCTTGCTGGATTCAGGAAACACTAAGACCTTCTGTTCTGAGGTGTTACTTGAGAGGTTTAATGTGAAAAGCAAGCAAGTCACCCTTTCCTTAACCACAGTCAACAGTAGTGAAAGCAATGATGTTGGACTGGTGGCTCTGGAAGTGACAGTGGCGAAGAGCGTAGCAAGCAGGACCGGTGTTGTTTAGTTATTGAATGTGTACTCCCTGCCTAATCTACCCTCCTTGGAGAACTATATGGTCTTACCCAACGAAGTCCATGAATGGCCTCATCTAAAGGATCTCTGCCTCCCTTAAATTGACAAGTCAGGTGTTATCATTTTGATTGGCCAAGATGTACCTGAGAGTGGAGTCGGAGTTGTGAAAGGGGAAAGAAGGACAACCTTACGCCACACAGACCCACTTGAGTTGGACACTGAATGGTCCACTGGAATCTGAATCCCTTGCTGAGGAGCCTGCTTTCTCAAACTTTGCTCAAGCTGATAAGAGGCTGGATGTGCAAGTAGAGCAGTTTTGGAAGTTTGAAACAAGTGAAGCCTTGGCAAACAGTTTGCCACAATTCTCGGTGCAAGATAAGAGAGCTGTTGATATATGGGAACGGTCAGTTGAAGTAGTTGATTGACACTATCAGATGGACATTCCCTTTAAGTCTGAACACTCTAACTTGCCCAACAATTCAAGCGTTGCGGAGAAGCGACTTCAGTCACTGTCTAAGAGATTCCTAAGGGACCCTGATTTACATGCCAGGTACAAAGATGGTATTTAAGAACTACTTGATAAGGGCTATGCAGAGGTGCATGAGCAGGATATGGAAGTTACACCCAGTCGAACTTGGTACCTCCCTCATCACAATGTTGTGAACGAGAATAAACCTAAAAAGTTTCGAATTGTATTTGACTGCGCAGCAAGTTTTGGTGGCACCTCCCTTAACAAGGAAGTTTTACAAGGCCCTGACTTTACAATCTCGTGGGAGTCATATTGCGCTTCAAAGAGGAACCAGTGGCTGTGATGGGGGACATCGAAGGAATGTTCTATCAGGTCAGAGTGTCTCCTAAGGATCGTGATGCCTTGCGTTTTCTTTGGTGAAAGAATGGAGAAATCGGGGGTGAGGTGGAAGTCTACAGGATGTGTGTGCATTTGTTTGGAGGAGTGTGGAGTCCGAGTTGCACTAGCTTTGCTCTGAGGTGTGTGGCTGAAGATCACAGATTTCCCTGATGAGACAATTCAAATTTCCCTGATGAGACAATTCAAACTGTGCTTAAGAACTTTTACGCTGATGATTGTCTCAAGTCAGTCAGCACTACAGACAGAGCTATGCACATTGTTGATGGGTTATGCAAGCTGCTCGCTCTTGCGGGCTTTCGATTAACAAAGTGGATTAGTAACAATCGCATAGTGCTTGAAGCGATTCCTGTGCAAGAAAGAGCAAAGGCAGTCAAGGACCTTGATCTTGACCATGGTTCACTGCCTATTGCGAGAGCTCTGGGAATTCACTGTAACATCGAAACTGACCAGTTTGGAGTTCAGGTTAAGGAAAAGCAGAGAGAGTTTACCAGGAGAGGGCTTCTGAGTGTAGTTAGCTTCGTTTACAACCCACTGGGGCTGGTGTGCCCCTTTGTCGTCCGTGCTAAGATCTTTCAAAATGAGTGCAAGTCTGGCAAGGAATGGGACGATCCCTTGAGTCCAGAGAATGAAGTGCCGTGGAGAAAGTGGTTGGAGGAGCTCCCGCTGTTAGGACAGTTCAGACCTGAATGCTGTGTGCCTGCGGAGTTTGGAAGGCCGGTGAATTGTCAACTGCATCACTTTTGTGATGCTTCTCTGGCAACCTACGGTTCTGTTTCCTATCTCCGTTCAGTAAATGCTGAGGGAAAAGGTCAGTGCTCCCTATTACTAGGAAAGTCCAGGCTGGCTCCAATCAGACAGATGACTAAACCGAGGCTTCAGCTGTCTGCTGCTGTGAGAATGGATCGGATATTGTCCCGTGAACTCACCTTGGAGGCTCAAGACTCAGTATTTTGGACTGACAGTATGATTGTTCTACAGTGCATTTACAGTCGCAGTAAGAGGTTCCAGACCTTTGTGGCAAACCGGTTGTCTGTTATTCATGATGGGCCCACACCGAGACAGTGGAGGAAGGTTGACACTAAAGAGAACCCTGCTGAAGATGTCTCCAGAGGTTTGAGTGGTGTTAATTGGCATGATTTCCAGTGATCGTTGGAGGCAAGGTCCAGAGTTCCTATGGAAGGATGAGTCTGCCTGGCCCTCTAATCCGGTTGCTGTGCAAGAAATTGCCTGTGATGATGAGGAAGTGAAGAACCAAGGCAAGTGCTGTGCTGCTGATGCTCGTTGTGAGAAACAAGACATACCTGGAGCCCGCAAAGATTGCAAGATTGTAAGAGCAGGGCCTCTGGTCAAACGAGTTGTGACAGAGTGCGTAGTGTGCAGAAAGTTTAAAGGAAAGCCAAGCGTTCAACAAATGGCAGATCTCTCCTCGGAGAGAGTAACTCCAGACAAGCCGCTCTTCTCGTATGTGGGCATAGACTGTTTCGGCCCTTTTGTTGTGAAGAGGAGCTGGAGTCAAGTTAAGCACTATGGCTGTTTATTTATCTGTCTTTCAGTCCGGGCCATCCACATCAAGAAGCTTAACAGTCTTGAAACTGATTCTTTCATCAATGCATTCGTGAGATTCTGTGCCACGAGGGGGTGTACCGGAGAAAGTTAGAATGGACAATGGCACCAATTTTGTGGCTGGTGAAAGAGAAATGCGCCAGGCTATGCAGGGCTGGAAGGATGATGGCAAAGTTAACGCTCACTTCCTGCAGAAAGAGATAAAGTGGGAGTTTAACCCGCCCGCAGCATCCAATATGTGTGTGGGGGGGGGGGGGGGGGGCATATAGGAAAGGCAGATCAGAACAGTCAGAAAGGTGCTGCATGTCATCCTCAAGGAGCAAACTGTAGATGATGAGTGGTTGTCAACCCTATTCTGCGAGGTGGAGTCATTTGTTAACGGCAGACTATTGACAGTTTTGTCGGATAATCCAAAAGATGAAAGTCCTCTGACACCAAACCATTTGCTGCTACTTTGTGGAGGGTCAGAACTTCCTCCGGGCCAGTTTGATCAGAGTGACATCTATGGGAGGCACTGGAGACATGTACAGTTTCTCTCAGACCAGTTTTGGAGACGCTGGGTATGCGAGTACCTCCCCACCTTGCAGGTTATGACAGAAGTGGTTGCAGCCAAAGAGAAATTTGCGGATGGGTGATGTGGTCCTCATCACAGACGAAAACACTCTCCGGAAGAAATGGCCTGTGGGACGAGTTATTCAGACTTTCCCTGGAGCGGATGGATTAGTCAGATCAGCTTAAGTGAAGACCAGCTGGTCAATCCTGACCAGGCCGGTAACCAAGATTTGCCTTCTGGAGGCTACGAGTGGAGATAATTATGTGAACATTTCTCATGTTACTCTATCAACTTTACACTGGATTTGTCTTAGAATATTGTTTAAGAAAACGGACTGTCATTAAGACACTGAACTGTAGAATTCTAGGTAAACGCTCACTTGTAAACCTATGTTTCGCGTTTAAGGGGCCAGGATGTTACAGACGGTTTGTTATCCCGTGTCCCCTCAGTACCCCCCTTAGTAGAGGTCACGTGATGTAAGACCATGTGCGTTGTTTTGCAGCGAGTAATAGCATTTAGTAGTTTGTCTCGTCGAAGTTTGTTCGCATTTGGCACTCGCTAAGATGGAGAAGAGCCTGACAAGCCCAAAAATTAATGTAAGAACATTAGGGTATGTAAATTACGATTTATTGACTCATTTGTGCTTAACTCGTTTCAGCTGTACCGAACGAAAGAATCGAATCAAAACCATAAAACATCCTGTCAATAGCTAGCAATTCAAGTGGTGAAAGTTTGTATGGGAATTCGCATGACAGGTTAAAAGAACTGCTTTCAGTGCTCGGTTGTTCTCCTACAATTTCAATATCATAAGTGTACATGTAGTGCTTACTCCAGAAAGATGGCAATTTCAATTTTATCCTTAGGCTAGAAATTAACTTTTAAAGTAAATATTTTTTAGATTAATACAAAATAAATAATGTTGTAGATTTGCAGCTTAATCAGATCTAATCGAGTATTATGTTATGCCAACGTGCCAGTGTAAATGTGTCGTAATCATGACAACAGTCTCCTGCTTAAGAGCAGATGTCTGTAAATATCGAGAATCCGAGGACAGAGGCCAAATTTCGAACCTATTTAGTGACCTATTTTCGAAAATGGATTTAAAAGCTTCGATTTCCTTTTTCTTTTTTTCAAAATTTCGAGAAGTCTAAAATTAGCTTTTCGAGTCCTTGGGTGCTTTCATGGACCATTGAATTTTGGCCATTTTGGACCATTTTCAACACGCTTCTGTTATCATAACATTTGGTATCCTACAATGCCTTTTACACAGTGAATTAAAAATCTTTTTAGCTTTCTTTTGCAATAATTTTGTCAGAAATGTTAAGTTTAAAAATCATTTTGGTCTTGTACAAAACACCTATCTTTGCCATGTAAATAAGAAGGCAAATTTAAGCAAACTTCGAATTGGTAAAATGCAGTCTGGTACAATGATTTTCAGGCAAAAAAAACAACACCACATTATATCTGAATCTGTCTTTTAAATATTCTGAAATTATTTTTGGTGGCTCGCAAATACAGCGGTACTGAGAGATTTATCCGTGAAGGTTATTTTTGGCTTGATACCAACTTCGAATTTTATTGAGCTGAAAGTATTTCAACGATGGCAAGCTTAACGAAAATAACTCAAGGAACTGCGAAGTTGGCCCTTAAGCAGGTCTTTAACATTATGAAAACAACATTTACATGTTTTAGGCTATAATATTCATTTGTTTTGTGTTTTTTTTCTTTTCATCTAGGACGCATTCAGTTAAAATATAATCATCGATTGACTTTTATGCCGACGTATTAAAATGCGGCATAAGTCTTTGAACGGCTCAAAATAATGGTTAAGTCAGCTTTTCTCGTCTTTTCCTTGTTGTAAGCAGCAAAAATACAAAAAGTCTTACTGAGCTATCTAACAAAAACCATGGCTTGCTTGACATTACGGCATTTGATATTCGCAAAATGTTGTTACAGTTTCTTTATTTACACACAGTATACTCACGTTGTGAAAATCCGTTGACTTCCAAATGTCCCAGACATAAATGTACGAGAAAACATTAACGACAGAAAAATATCCTCACATTTAGTGATTCAACACATAGGAATCTCTTTATTTCCCAAGGAACCATCACTCGCAAATGATAAGAGGTCAGTGAAAGGTCATAGAAGATTTGGTTGCGTGACCTAGTCACGTTTACATCCACTCGCAGTGGACCTGGGAGAGATTATTTATTAAACGAAAAAAGATAATGATCGTGGGCCGCAGGAAGCTAAGCTTAATTGCATTTGACTCCAACAACTCCCGAATCAAATGAAATTTGAGGCCGAAACTGAAAGAACTGATTCAATACTACAAACCACTTGTCATTTTTCCCGTGGGTACCCCTGTCCGTCGCTACCATTGCCATGCTGGATGCGTACTTACAGCATACCGTAAAATACTGGTTATACCAAAGGGGTTTTCAGTTTGCTTTCAAGGGGGAAGGGGATCTTATATCCAGGGGACTTACAAGCAGCATAAAAACCGTTTCAGGATGAGATAAATAATAAGAAGCCGAGACTAACACACAGCATTATCAGACTTATCAAAATATGTTTTTCACTTCATTTCAATATTGCTCTGCACTATATATACCGTATATGTTCGTAACTTTTTATTTGAAATGGTACAGTGTCATG
This sequence comes from Cladopsammia gracilis, assembly GCA_022457155.1. NCBI lineage: Eukaryota > Metazoa > Cnidaria > Anthozoa > Scleractinia > Dendrophylliidae > Cladopsammia > Cladopsammia gracilis. Next base: position 1,109,796 of record JAJGOT010000206.1, read on the forward strand.
TAAAAATGTTTACATAAAGGAAATAAAGAGAAGAAGAGAAGGGCTAATATCCAGGGGTGGTGGGGGCTTATAAACGGAATATTATTTTTGTTTGCAGGTGGATGGACCTACAAGTGTGGGGGGGGGGGGGGGGGAGGAGGTATAACAGACATTTAACGGTGGTCAAGTAAGGCAGTCAATATCAATCAATCAATCATCTTTATTTAGTCACGGAATCCCATTCATAAAAATGTTCTTCCAGAGAGCCGTGCAAAAATTATGCGATAAAAAATACAATATTAAATTACATTAAATTACAAATGTGATATAAACGATTTCAGGCTTGGCTGTCCTTAAATAATATTTGACAGACTATTCCAGAGAACCGCCCCTCTATAGTGGAAGCTATTTTTTTCCACAGTATACAGTATACAGCCTCATTAAAACAATTAATGTTTACAACAAATACATACATGTGATGTTATTACTATACATTAACAGTTAGTGTACTGTTGTCCTGGTATATTGCACGGACTTTGAGAAGGGGAAGGGGTGGTAATAGGGGTCTTTCTGTTCATTGGTTTACACCCTTTGCTTGCAGGGTGGCTTTTATCATTAATTTTGTAAAAAAAATTATAATTTCATAATTTCAAATGTTTTTAATTCCCCTGACATCTTACACAATGCCATTGTCTTCAGTTTACCATTGTCTTCAGTTTACCATCCTTATCTTCACATTCACACCCAGAGTGCAAAAGTTTTAAAATAGCATGGTTCAAAGGAGCTGTGTAATCTGGCATAAATATACCACATCATTTTCCTATTTTTGTGCCTCCCTCCCCTACCAGATTTTACAGTGTAACTGATGAGAGATTTATAAAAAACAGATTTGACTGAATAAAATATCATTTCGATATGATAAGTGCTTACTCCAGAAGGGTAGCAGTTTCAATTTTATCCTAGAAATTAACATTTGAAGTAAATATCTTTATACTAATACAAAATAAATAATGGTGTAGATTTGCAGCTGAATCAGATCTAATTGAGTTATATGTTATGCCAAAGAGCCAGTATAATATGCGTTGTAATGACAATAGTCTCCTGCTTAGTCACCCAAAAAGATCAAGTGAAAATTCACTGGGTGAGAGAGAATTTTGATGGGCTGTTCCAACACTGTGGAATGTGCTACCTCGGGTGCTGCGCAACTCAAGTTCTGTTGACGTTTTTAAATCAAAACTGAAAACTTTTTGGTTTAGGAATTAGTTTTTATTAATTTTTGAGGAACAGTTATTAATGTAAAGCGTATTTTAATTTTTATGTATAGAAGGTACGCTTAACAAGTTCTATTTGATTATTATTATTCTATTTTTAGCATGGCAAGACGGCATTGATGCGGGCAGCTGATCAGGGTCATTTTGATATCTGCAAACTGCTCTTGGAAGCTGGAGCCAAAATTGATTTGCAGGATGATGTAAGTGCACAATTTATTTAATTTAGGTGGCTCCTAATAGTTTAAACACTCCCGTGATGATACATCTATGATATTCAATCACAGCTACACCAGTAAAGTTAAGAGAAAACGTTTAGTACAGGTTTGTAAACACTTAACCAATGAACAAATTTAGGTGGCTGTGACATCAAAACTTGTTTCGACGGCAACGTCAAAAGAGGTAAAAAAGACCCCATTTTCAACCTTTTGAGGCTAATAACTTCAAAACTGGTCGGTGAATTTTTTTGATTTTCATATATTTTCATCTTTAAAAAAATGTAATTTAGTTATAGGGCATTAATTAGTTTACCTATATCTTGCCCTTCTCCATTTTGTTTTTTTCTATCTTGATAACTTCAGAAAACGTTTGTAATAACAATAAATGGAGTAAATAAATAAATTAAATTAAATTAAAAAAATACATAACAAACATTTGTGCCAATTTTGAAAAAAATCTGTACATAGGTTTCAGAGATACGTCATTTTTGCCTAAATTTTAAGGTAGCTCTGAACTCTTTGTACAGAATTTTAAAAAAAATTCTCTTACCAATTAAACAAAAATATATCGAAAACAAAAACTTTCACCGTGTAGTTTATAAATTATTAGCCTCAGATGGTCCAAAATAGCGTATTTTTGACCTCTTTACACGTTGCCATGGCAACGAGTGATGACGTCATTTGGATACCACTTTGTTGACTGATAAAAGATTCCCTGGTTTCAAGTAAAAGATTTTTAGCCACGCCATCGGGCTAGCTGTAATGGAGTGCACTGCAAACAACGAGAGGGCTAAACAATATGGAGCCACCTTAAAACAATTAAGGTAACAGTGTACCTTCGGGGGTGTCTCCAGTATAACAGCTCTAGCGTCTTAAGATTACACTTAATATACCTAAACCCAGATATCAAATTAAAGCTTATAGAGCTGGCTATCTAAATATAGAAACCATTTGGTAATAAAATGAATTGTCGAACTTTTTACAACGTCTAAATTCGAACGTCCAAATCAGCTTTAAAACGCTATAACTCAAAGCGATTATTGTATTTTGCTAATTTGATTTGTTCTCGGGTTTCCAGACACGAAGCGCTAAAAAAAACGTGTCTGCGATTTCCCATATTCAATTGCTGTGAAAAGTTACAGAATATTTTCGAAAAAGGGAGGAAAAAAATTGGAATGATCGCACGGAAATGGCTCTTGACAAAAAAGTTTTTGGAAATAAGAAATTCGCCGACACTATTTTGTTGATTGTATGTTAGCCTAGCTTCTGTCCAAATTTGAGGAAAATCGAACAAATTCCCTTTGAGTTGTAGCTCTTTAAAGTGTCCCCAACAAGCGAAAAATTAACTTTGAGAAAACAGCGCTTAAAAAAACATATCGCTTCATAAGCAAACTTCGCCCACAAAAGTTATACCGTCTTTTCTCCGTCAATTTTCACTATTTTTCGATATTTTTTTGGATGAAAGTTCATTCTGTAAACTTTATTTTGATGCCAAAAAAAAATTTCAATGAATTTTCGATCTGAAGGTACTCTGTAACTTTAATGTGACAAAATACATACATGTGGTGTTATTACAATACATTAACAGTTAGTGTACTATTGTCCTGGTATATTGCACGGACTTTGAGAAGAGGCAGGGGTGGTAACAGGGGTCTGTCTGTACATTGGTTTGCACCCTTTGCTTGCAGAGTGTCTTTTGCTATTATTAGTAAAATTCATAATTTCTTAAGTTTCTGTTTTTAATTTCCCTGCCATCTACAATGCCATTGTCTCCAGTTTACCATCCTCATCTTCACATTCACGCCCAGAGTGCAAAAGTTTTGAAATTGCGTGAACATATTTCAAAGGAGCTGTATAATAGCTCTCTTCTTCCATACAATCTGGCATAAAAATGCCACATCATTTTCCATTTTTTCTCTATCGCTACCAGAACTTACAGTGTTACTGCTGGGAGAGTTTCAAAACAGATCTGGCTGAATAAAATATTATTTTGATTTCATGAGTGCTTTCTCCAGACAGATGACAGTTTCAATTTTATTCTAGAAATTAACATTTGAAGTAATGACAATAGTCTCCTGCTTAGTCACCCAAAAAGATGAAGCCAAAATTCACTGGGTGAGAGAGCATTTTGATGGGCTGCCCCAACACTGTGGAACGTGCTACATTGGGAGCTGCGAACTCAAGTTCTGTTGACGTTTTTAAATGAAAACTGAAAACTTTTTGGTTTAGGAATTAGTTTAATTTTATTAATTTTTGAGGAACAGTTATTACTGTGCGAATCCAAAAACCGTGAACACTTTGATTTGATTTTGACATTTCCCATTGTGCAGCAACCAATCAGAAGCGACTCGAAACCGCAAGAAACCCAAACAAACGGTTAGTCACGGAACCACAAAGCTCAGAGTAAAAGTAATACTCATTATAGTTTTGTACTGAACCAAACAAACTGTAATCAGTACTCACTTTTGAGCATACACTAGATGATAGATCGTCTCAATATTTGAAGCAGCAAACTTCTGTTCTCTTTTGCAGTTTTACCATTGTAGAATTTTAAATTTGTGTTTATGATATCAGATATCATCGAATATATTGAAGCCTTCAAATGTTGGAAGGCCGTATTGCAATTAGCCACACACGGCAAAGTAGCTAGCGGCTGATCAGAGAGAGATCAAAGCAAAAGAAACGTTGTGTAGTAGCTGTAAATTTTACCGTGCTGGGAATAAAAGTTGACAAGTTTGCGGCAAGTTAGCGGTACTGTAGTTACATATTTGCACGCCGTATTAAGTTAACACTTTCATTCACCGGAGCAGTCGATTTTGTCCTCGCTCAGTAGCTTTTTCAAAAATACACTTCCTGCACGTCCACTCTCAGTTTTGTAAGTCCATGGCGACTCTCCTCTTTGAACGCGAACCTCTGAGGCATAGTAGGGCTGATCTCAAGATTGCGAAGGAGACTTTCGTTCTGATCCAGGAAATAGTGGTAGCATAATCTTCCCCTGTGGTATCGTCAACATTCTATTCTACATTATTACCATTATGTCTCCAAATGGGGCCAATCTTCCATGGGGGGGGGGGGGGGGGGGGGGGTTTGTTCGAGGGAAAAAACGCTATTTATCATTGTTTGTATGTCATCAATGGTTTTGTATGATTTTCTAGTTTTTTCTATAATCAAATACACAAGAAGGCGCCAAGAGAGGACCCAACTAAGTCTGCGATCGGGCTTGGGGGCAAAGGTTGGAGAGGGGGAAGGGGTAGGTTTAGGGGGACAAGAGCGAAGCTTTAGGCCTCCACCCGTACCCGATCTGCCTCGTTCCTATTGTAGTTTCGTTTTTCTATCTGCCCCCTGGAAGAGAGGTGGGAGACTGGATTCCTCCGTGTCCCTAAAAAGCTTAAAGAGACCACAAGTTTTGTTTTCTTTTATATATATATATATATTACCATATTAGAGTGAAACAAGCGCGAAGCAGGATAAAAAATAAAAAAACCCTCAAACAACGGCACGTCCCCATTTAGTAGAAAGAAGTCCTTCTCCCTTCCCCTATCCCCAGGGTAGACCTTACACCCCTCGTTCTGAAATCGAAAGTACTTCCGTGAAAAGTGACCATTTTGTTTATGCAATAGTCAATTCCAGCAGTGCCCATCCCTCCCCCCCGGGCAACCCCGGGGCATTTGCTCACGTTGTCAGTCCCTGGGGTGGGGCATTAGCAATGTTTTCGCGGCCCGGAGGTGGGGCATTTGCCCCACGGGCATTTGACTCGCACGTGGTTTCGCGGAAATTCGTAAACATGGAAGAATTTCTCTGCAAAGACGAGGGTTTTGTGGCAGATTGGCTCGTCCGTCAAGGCCTTGAAGAGCTTGTGGATGTTTTTAAAGAAATGTTTTCTCAATTTTATATTGCTTCATTTCCTGTATGCCTATAAAAAGCAACAATTTGAGCTAGCTTTTTTTATCACTCTGTTGCGAGATCCCCAGCTTACGATAAAAATAAACATGTATTTCGCATTCAAATCTATTTGATATACAAACTTGTCATGAGTATTTTTTAAATATATGGGATTTATACGATTTGCGAATTCTACAGGACAGAACATGCTTTAAAATGTCATGATTTTCCACAGAAAACGTGAATTGGGCCGGCCTCTGGATGAAAAAAAAAAACGGCTAGTTTGAATTAAATTTCTCCACAACTATAAACTTCCTGACTTTTGCATGTTGCATGAAAAAGATGTTAAAAGACTTTTAATTTATGGAATAGTTTGATTTGGATATTGGAATGCGAGATTTTAGCAGTGTGTGAGTTTTAATTTAATACCAGCTGAAGGTGACAATGAAGCAAAATGGAAGCACTTCTCGCTACAAAATCATCCGCGTGATCTCGGGGGTGGGGCATTTGCCCTCTTTTTTCTCTCCCACACCGAGGCATTTGAACAGCTTAAATGTCCCCACCCCGGGGAATTTACCAATCTTTTTTTAAAAAAATGCTAATGCCCGGGGGTTAGCCCCGGGGGGATGGGTACTGCTGGAATTGACTGATGCATTAGCATGCAATATTTTCTATTCTAGATTGATTTATCTCGTACAGCCAGCGGTATGGGAAACACTTCTTCTGTCGATGAGATAAAACTGGGGGATAAAATTGGTGATGGTGCGTACGGAGAAGTTTTCAAAGCCGTGTGCTGTGGAAAGAATGTCGCCGCCAAACGAATCCGCGCGGTATTCTTCGAAGGCGACTACGATGGAAGCATCAGAGCGGCGTTCTTAGAGAAGTTTAAAACAGAATGGGAGATTCTCAACAATCTTAAACACCCAAATATTGTACAATATTACAAGGTGATTCTACCTCCTAACCCGGAGACTCCCGTCATCGTAACTGAACTGTTACATTGCGACTTGGCCAAGTACATTAAAGATTGGGAAAGCAAACCCAAGGTGCCCAAGGTTTCGTTCTCGGAAGTGGTTAAAATTATGCAGGACGTTGCAGAGGGTCTGCATTACCTTCATTCTCTGGAACCTCCGATCAGACAGATCGTCCATCGCGATCTAGCGAGCAAAAATGTCCTGTTAACGAAATCGATGCATGAAAAGATGGCTGATATGGGTTTAGCGAAAGTGTTCCCTCACGGTGCTATGTATGCCACAGCTATGCCGGGGACTCCGGTGTATGCCGCCCCTGAAACTTATCCCAAGATAACTGGAGGAAGACAATGGGGTGATAAAGCGAGGTACACGGAGAAAATCGACATATTTTCCTTCGGCGCCCTGATGTTGGAGACGATCATTGGTCACAGGTTTTGCCAGAGCCTGTTCTTGAAGGTATTTGTTTTAATAGTGTTTCTAATTTTTTTATTGAAAATGTTATTAGAAAAGCATTACGATAGTAATTAGCTTATTTTATTTCGAGATAGCGTATGTAAGTATCCAATTATAGTGGAAATATGTTTTAATTTGTTTGATTTGTTTGCATGAATGTATAATGTGATATTCCTGAATTTCGATATTGTTCATATGTTGCCACACAACAATAAGTCACGCAATTCATAAAGTAGACATATCCTTTATTACAAAGTCGCCTTTCGCTCCTATATCTGCAATCCAATTTAAACACTACGGTTTTTGAAACTTAAGGTGGCTCCCAATAGTTTCCAGCACTTTTCAAGACTTTGAATTTGATGGGTTAAAAAACCACTCTTTATCAGTTGATGCTTCAATCATGATATCAAACGAATGCCCAATGATTAGTGAACACGTTGTTGTCATTTTTGTGACACAATATGTTACTATAACAACAGTATAACGTGCTGAAAACACCCTTAATTTTAGCTTTAAGTGTTGATAACTCAAAAATGACTCGGTGAACCCCATTTTTTATTGTCGAATTTTGATCAGTAGGATAAGACGCAACTTTTGGCAAAGTTTAAAAAAATTCTGTAGGTGGGGTTCAGAGCCACCTTAAATTTTCGAAAATTTAAGGATTACATAATTACATACATTACTGATGAAGTTACTAACTAAAAGGACACGTGTGTGTATGCAACTGCGACAAGTCGAACTAGAACTGATATATTGATGTAGTCGAATCGTTACGAGAATTGTGATTAAAGCAAATATCACTGGATCTATTGTAGCCTGTTTCAGGTACAACGAACCTTTAGCAGAATTGAAAGGTCGAGAAATGACACAAGTTATGCAAGCAAATCACAGTCAATAGTCAATATTGAATACCTTGAAAACGAAACTACATGTAATAAACACAAGCATGTTTCTACTCACAATTCAAGCAATATATAAGACGTGTTCTTCTGAGGTTGCCTGGTTCCAGTTCGATTTAACAACACTCTGGTGGTTTTGATATTGATTTCACGCTGCAAGGTACAAATTGTTGGAAATATAATTGAAAATGACTTTTGTAGCAAGTTAACACAGCAAGAGGCAGCTGGAATTGAAGTCAAAAGTTACCCTTCTGCGATCGATCGTTGTGCTGTTCTCATTTCTTCTGCATGTATGGTTCAGCTAGCTTCATGCACATCTGCAAACAGAACAATGCACTTGGTTTAACCTCGGTGTGCTCGCTATGCATTCTGGGTATCACAGGTGAAATTGGCGTGCGGAACCATAACGATCTCCTATAATAAAACCATTTTATAAGTCTCCGGCGAGGAACAAATCCAAACACAAAACTTTGCTGACAGTTTGTTTACAAGACCAAACTCACAAAAATATACTCGTTTCCTCGCTGAAGACCGTTCACAAAGTTTTGCACACACCGACATCGGTGGTCACTCGTTCAAGCTTTAAGCTCGGTTCGTTGAACAAAAAGCGCCCAATTTAAAAGTCTTCCTGAACTTAATGATGTCCCAGATACTTTGCAAACAGTGGAAACTAAATTTATTGCCGTTATTTGGCATCAAATGTCGTGATTCTACCGCACGATTCGCTCAGCTCAGTCGAACGACCTCCACACAGGACCAGAATCGTTCGAAGGAGGATAAGAGAGAGCATGCGCGTAGATTTCAAATGTCAGTACCAGTGCACGCGGACAATGTGGTGTCATGCAATCAGGTAACGCAAACAAACTGAAATTCGTTCAGACATTTTACACAATTAAAATCAAGTAAAATCATTTTTAATTTACCTGCATACATCCTGCTGTTTAATGAGGAGTAATATTTTTCATCTACAAGAGAAAATTATTTTAAGTTAGTATATTTAGTATATACACTGTAATTTTCAAAGAGTTATTTTAACTCCAAAAGTGGAGTAAAAATTTTAGGTTCAAGATAATCCCTTTTTTGGGGTCATTTTAACTCCAAATTTAACTCCGAATTGGGGTTAAAATAACTCCAACCATTAATGGAGTTAATTTAACTCTACTATACAGCAAGGTAACTGCTTTTGGGGTTAAAATAACTCTTTTTTGGAGTTGAAATAACTCCGAAAAAATTAACTCCAGTGCAACGAGTTAACTTAACTTCACTTTAGGAGTTATTTTAACTCTTTGAAAAATACTGTGCATGTAGTGTAGTTCTAACTTTTGAGTCTGTTGATGAAATCCTATGGTGTGACCATTCAAATGAAACCTCTTCAACAGTACTTTTGCATGGTACCATTTGTTCTAACTTTTGAGTCTGTTGATGAAATCCTATGGTGTGACCATTCAAATGAAACCTCTTCAACAGTACTTTTGCATGGTACCATTTGTTCTAACTTTTGAGTCTGTTGATGAAATCCTATGGTGTGACCATTCAAATGAAACCTCTTCAGCAGTACTTTTGCATGGTACCCTTTGTTCTAACTTTTGAGTCTGTTGATGAAATCCTATGGTGTGACCATTCAAATGAAACCTCTTCAGCAGTACTTTTGCATGGTACCATTTGTTCTAACTTTTGAGTCTGTTGATGAAATCCTATGGTGTGACCATTCAAATGAAACCTCTTCAGCAGTACGTTTGCATGGTGCCATTTGTTCTAACTTTTGAGTCTGTTGATGAAATCCTATGGTGTGACCATTCAAATGAAACCTCTTCAGCAGTCCTTTTGCATGGTACCATTTGTTTTTCAATATTTTACAAAATGAAATTTTGTATTCTTCTTGAATTTTGGTTTTTGGCACTCTTGGGAATAAAAGGTTTAAATCAAAACCGAAAACTTTTTTGTTTAGGAATCAGTTATTAATGAAGGCACATTTTAATATTTATGTATAGAAAGTATGCTTAACAAGTTCTATTTGATTATTATTATTATTATTATTATTATTCTATTTTTAGTTTCGCAAGACGGCATTGATGCGGGCAGCTGATCATGGTCATTTTGATATCTGCAAATTGCTCTTGGAAGCTGGAGCCAAGATTGATCTGCAGGATCGAGTAAGTTTACAATTTATTTATTAAAGGCAATTAATGTGACAAAATACATACATGTGATGTTATTACTATACATTAACAGTTAGTGTACTGTTGTCCACGTATATTGCACTGACTCTGAGGAGGGGCAGGGGTGGTAACAGGGGGTCTTTCTGTACATTGGTTTGCACCCTTTCCTTGCAGGGTGGCTTTTGCTATTTGTAAGAAAATTAATAATTTCGTAATTGTTCCTGTAATTAATTACCCTGCCATTTCACATAATGCCACTGTCTCCAGTTTACCATCCTCACCTTCACATTCACGCCCAGAGTGAAAAAGTTTCAAAATAGCGTACGTGAACATGGTTCAAAGGAACTGCATAATAGCTTTCTTTTGCCACAAAATCTGGCATAAAAATGCCACATCATTTTCCATTTTTCTGCCCTCCTACCAGAACTTATAGTGTAACTGATGAGAGATTTTAAAAACAGATCTGACTGAATAAAATATTATTTCGATATAATATTTATTAGTGCTTACTCCAGAAAGGTAGCAGTTTAATTTTATCCTAGAAATTAACATTTGAAGTAAATATCTTTACACTTACGTCAGAAGCTCATAACAGAGTCTACGTGATAAGCTTCTGCTTACGTCTAATACAAAATAAATATAGTGGTGTAGATTTGCAGCTTAATCAGACCTAATTGAGTTATATGTTATGCCAAAGAGCCACTGTAATTTGCTCAATGCAAAATTCACTGGGCAAGAGAGTATATTCACGAGCTGGCCCCACACTGAGGAACGCGCTACCTTGGGAGCTGCACAACTCAAGTTCTGTTGACGTTTTTAACCCTTTCCCTTCCAGAGTCAATTATGGAGACATGTAGTGTAGTTGTAACGTTTCAGTCTGTTGAGGAAATCCTATGGTGTGACCATTCAAATGAAACCTCTTCAGCCGTACTTTTGCATGGTACCATTTGTTCTAACTTTTGAGTCTGTTGATGAAATCCTATGGTGTGACCATTCAAATGAAACCTCTTCAACAGTACTTTTGCATGGTACCATTTGTTCTAACTTTTGAGTCTGTTGATGAAATCCTATGGTGTGACCATTCAAATGAAACCTCTTCAGCAGTACTTTTGCATGGTACCATTTGTTCTAACTTTTGAGTCTGTTGATGAAATCCTATGGTGTGACCATTCAAATGAAACCTCTTCAGCAGTACTTTTGCATGGTACCCTTTGTTCTAACTTTTGAGTCTGTTGATGAAATCCTATGGTGTGACCATTCAAATGAAACCTCTTCAGCAGTACTTTTGCATGGTACCATTTGTTCTAACTTTTGAGTCTGTTGATGAAATCCTATGGTGTGACCATTCAAATGAAACCTCTTCAGCAGTCCTTTTGCATGGTACCATTTGTTTTTCAATATTTTACAAAATGAAATTTTGTATTCTTCTTGAATTTTGGTTTTTGGCACTCTTGGGAATAAAAGGTTTAAATCAAAACCGAAAACTTTTTTGTTTAGGAATCAGTTATTAATGAAGGCACATTTTAATATTTATGTATAGAAAGTATGCTTAACAAGTTCTATTTGATTATTATTATTATTATTATTATTATTATTATTATTATTCTATTTTTAGTTTCGCAAGACGGCATTGATGCGGGCAGCTGATCATGGTCATTTTGATATCTGCAAATTGCTCTTGGAAGCTGGAGCCAAGATTGATCTGCAGGATCGAGTAAGTTTACCATTTATTTATTAAAGGCAATTAATGTGACAAAATACATACATGTGATGTTATTACTATACATTAACAGTTAGTGTACTGTTGTCCACGTATATTGCACTGACTCTGAGGAGGGGCAGGGGTGGTAACAGGGGGTCTTTCTGTACATTGGTTTGCACCCTTTCCTTGCAGGGTGGCTTTTGCTATTTGTAAGAAAATTAATAATTTCGTAATTGTTCCTGTAATTAATTACCCTGCCATTTCACATAATGCCACTGTCTCCAGTTTACCATCCTCATCTTCACATTCACGCCCAGAGTGAAAAAGTTCAAAATAGCGTACGTGAACATGGTTCAAAGGAACTGCATAATAGCTTTCTTTTGCCACAAAATCTGGCATAAAAATGCCACATCATTTTCCATTTTTCTGCCCTCCTACCAGAACTTACAGTGTAACTGATGAGAGATTTTAAAAACAGATCTGACTGAATAAAATATTATTTCGATATAATATTTATTAGTGCTTACTCCAGAAAGGTAGCAGTTTAATTTTATCCTAGAAATTAACATTTGAAGTAAATATCTTTACACTTACGTCAGAAGCTCATAACAGAGTCTACGTGATAAGCTTCTGCTTACGTCTAATACAAAATAAATATAGTGGTGTAGATTTGCAGCTTAATCAGACCTAATTGAGTTATATGTTATGCCAAAGAGCCACTGTAATTTGCTCAATGCAAAATTCACTGGGCAAGAGAGTATATTCACGAGCTGGCCCCACACTGAGGAACGCGCTACCTTGGGAGCTGCACAACTCAAGTTCTGTTGACGTTTTTAACCCTTTCCCTTCCAGAGTCAATTATGGAGACATGTAGTGCAGTTGTAACGTTTGAGTCTGTTGAGGAAATCCTATGGTGTGACCATTCAAATGAAACCTCTTCAGCCATACTTTTGCATGGTACCATTTGTTCTAACTTTTGAGTCTGTTGATGAAATCCTATGGTGTGACCATTCAAATGAAACCTCTTCAGCAGTACTTTTGCATGGTACCATTTGTTCTAACTTTTGAGTCTGTTGATGAAATCCTATGGTGTGACCATTCAAATGAAACCTCTTCAGCAGTACTTTTGCATGGTACCATTTGTTCTAACTTTTGAGTTTGTTGATGAAATCCTATGGTGTGACCATTTAAATGAAACCTCTTCAGCAGTACTTTTGCATGGTACCATTTGTTCTAACGTTTGAGTCTGTTGAGGAAATCCTACGGTGTAACCATTCAAATGAAACCTCTTCAGCAGTACTTTTGCATGGTACCATTTGTTGTAACTTTTGAGTCTGTGGACGAAATCCTATGGTGTGACCATTCAAATGAAACCTCTTCAGCAGTACTTTTACATGGTACCATTTGTTCTAACTTTTGAGTCTGTGGACGAAATCGTATGGTGTGACCATTCAAATGAAACCTCTTTAGCAGTACTTTTGCATGGTACCATTTGTTCTAACTTTTGAGTCTGTGGACGAAATCGTATGGTGTGACCATTCAAATGAAACCTCTTTAGCAGTACTTTTGCATGGTACCATTTGTTTTTCAACATTATGTATTTTTCTTGAATTTTGGTTTTTGGCACTCTTGGGAATAAAAGGGTTAAATCAAAACTAAAAACGTTTTTGTTTAGGAATCAGTTATTAATGAAGGCTCATTGTAATATTTATTTATAGAAAGTACATTTAACAAGTTCTATTTGATTATTTTTATTATTATTCTATTTTTAGGATGGCAAGACGGCATTGATGCAGGCAGCTAATCATGGTCATTTTGATATCTGTAAACTGCTCTTTGAAGCTGGAGCCAAGATTGATCTGCAGGATCGAGTAAGTTTACAATTTATTTATTAAAGGCAATTAATGTCACAAAATACATGCATGTGATGTCGTTACTATACATTAAGAGTTAGTGTAATGTTGTCCGCGTGTATTACACTGTCTTTGAGAAGGGGAAGGGGTGGTAAGGGGGGTCTTTTTGTACATTGGTTTGCACCCTTTTCTTGCAGGGTGGCTTTTGCTGTATGTAATAAATTTAATTATTTCATAATTTGTACTGTTTTTAATTACCCTGCCATCTTACACAATGCCATTGTCTCCAGTTCATCCTCATCTTCACATTCATGCCCAGAGTGAAAAAGTTTCAAAATAACGTGAACATGGTTAAAAGGAGCTGCATAATAGCTTTCATTTGCCACATAATCTGGCATAAAAATGCCACGTCATTTTCCATTTTTCTGCCCTCCTACCAGAACTTACAGTGTAACTGATGAGAGATTATAAAAACAGATCTGACTTAATTAAATATTATTTCGATATGATAAGTGCTTACTCTAAAAAGGTAAGCAGTTTCAATTTTATCCTAGAAATTAAAGCTAATTAACATTTGAAGTAAATATTTTTAGATTAATACAAAAGAAATAATGGTGTAGGTTTGCAGCTGTTTGCAGTCTGATTGAGTTATGTTATGCCAACAAGCCGGTGTAATCTGCGTCCTAATGACAATAGTCTCCTGCTTAGTTGGCCAAAAATATCAAGCCAAAATTCACTGGGCAAGAGAGCATTTTCTCTGCTGCCCCAACGCTGCGGAGTGTGCAACCTCGGGAGCTGCGCAACTCAAGTTCTTTTGACTTTTCTAAATCAAAACCAAAACTTTGTTTTGTTTAGGAGCTAGTTTTATTTTTTTTAGGATGTTATTATTGTAAAGCGCATTTTAATATTTACCGTATTCATTCGATTTTTTAAAAGGTCGCGGCGTTTATTACATTTTTCGTGATTCTGGTGCGGGGTTTATTTAAAATCCAATTGATTTCTTACAAACAATAGCAACTGAACTTTTGAATTTTTAAATACAGAAACATGTTTCAGTGTTTGTCTGAAATGTCATTTACTTTATCGTTCTCACTTTGCATTTTAATACGATTGCGATGCATGTCATAGAATAAAGTTCAGTCAATTATATTCCGCAGAGCTTTGAATGCACTGATAAACATTGTTATAATCAAGGAAAATTAGGCTTGCTGAAACTAGATTATTACTGTACTCGCTTTTTTAGTATAATTATTATTTGAATAAACGCTGCATCATGGATGCGGCGTCTATTCGAGGGCGGCGTTTGTAAATATTTTTGCTCTCAAGTGCGGCGTTTATTCGAGGGCGGCGTTTAATCGAATAAATACGGTATGTATAGAAAGTACGCCAAGCAAGTTCTATTTGATTATTGTTATTATTATTCTATTTTTAGTTTGGCAAGACGGCATTGATGCAGGCAGCTGATCATGGTCATTTTGATATCCGCAAACTGCTGTTGAAAGCTAAAGCCAAGATTGATTTGCAAGATTATGTGAGTTCATAATTTATTTATTAAAGACAATTAATTTGATAAAATACATACACGCGATGTCATTACTTTACATTAATAGTTACTGTGCTGTTGTCCACGTACATTGCACTGACTGATAAGGGGCCGGGGTGCTAACAGGCCGGGGTCTTTCTGTACATTTTTTTGCGCCCTTTGCTTACAGGGTGGCTTTAATTTTGCAATTTGTAGAGAAATTCTTAATTTCATAATTTTTACTGTTTTTAATTTCCCTGCCATCTCACACAATGCCATTGTCTCCAGTTCACCATCGTCATCTTCACATTCACGCCCAGAGTGAAAAAGTTTCAAAATAGCGTGAACATATTTCAAAGGAACTGTATAATAGCTCTCTTCTGCCACACAATCTGGAATAAAAATAACACATCATTTTTCATTTGTTCTGCCCTCTTCCAGAACTTGAGATATAAAAAAAAAATCTGACTGAATGTAATATTATTTCGATATGATAAGTGCTTACCTTATTATCGGAAATTAACGCTCCTGTAAATTAAGGTGTTTGAAATTAATGCGACTTAAATTAACGCGAATTGGAGGGAAAATTTCTTTCGAATAAAGGAAATTAACGTGAGAGGGGCCAAATTTTTAAAATGAAGAAAGTTAACGCGATTATTGATGTATCTAAAGATACTTTGGCTGACTGTGTGGTACAAAAAAAACGAATGTCGAGAACCGCTGTTCTGAAAGCAAGAATGAAATGGAAATATTGCAGATAACATATCTTTAAGGCTTTTACATTGTAAAAGATTGAAAAATAGTGTGCAGAAAAGAAAAGGTTGTTTCCTAGTTGCTATATGTGTTCGGACAATATCCAGAATTTGGGGTGAAATGAAAGTCTCGGAAATTAACGCTCACAAAAATTAACGCGACTTAAATAACGCGAATTTTGAGAATTCGCGTTAATTTCCTGTAATAAGTGCTTACTCAAGAAGAAAGGTAGCAGTTTCAATTTTATCCTAGAGATTAAGGGCCCAGTATTACCCAAAATGCATTGCGCGCCCAATGCCTCGACGATTGAATTTAACGCAGTCGAAAATTCCCGAAAGAGCTTATCACGAGCGAGCTCGTCATTTGAGAACAAAAACAAACGACCGCAAAGCCGAATGGGTGCTGATACTGGGCCTTTAACATTTGAAGTAAATATTTTGAGATTAATACAAAATTAATAATGGTGTAGATTTGCAGCTTAATCAGATCTAATTGAGTTACATGTTATGCCAACGAGCCAGTGTAATCTGCGTCGTAATGACAATAGTCTCCTGCTTAGTCAGCCAAAAAGATGGAGCCAAAATTGAGTGTTGTCCAATATAGACGCTGAGTGCCAAAATTTACTGGGCGAGAGAGCATTTTCACAGGCAGGACCCACACTGAGGAACGCGCTACCTCGGGAGCTGCGCAACACAAGTTCTGTTGACGTTTTTAAATCAAAACTGAAAATTTTTTGGTCTAGGAATTAGTTTTATTTCATTTTTTAGCAACAGTTATAAATGTTAAGTGCATTTTGATATTTATGAATAGAATAGTACGCTTAACAAGTTCTTTTTTAATATTACAATATAGCAATTCACTCTTGGGTACAAATGCACAACCTACGGAAACTCTCTTGAAAAACTGGATCGAGAAAAACTCTTGAAAGTCTGCTCCAGCTGTTTCAACACAGACTTACTCAAGTCATTTCATTCCAGATAATTTTATAAAAGACTACATGCGATTTTTTGTTGATATTTTGCATTCAACAATAGTTAAGCGTAGTCACGATGTGAAGAAAACAATGAAATCTGACTTGGTTTGTTGGTCTGCTCTTGAAAGGTTATTCACTTTTACCATGGACGAGGGTTGCGGGAAAATGTTTGAGTTTTCGACATTGACAATAGAATGGATGACAAAAAATAAGTGGTTGCTGTAAGGTTGTAGAGAATGCAAAAAAGGTGAAGGGCAAATTTTGTACTGTATCTTTGACGATAAAATCTTTTTTTCATTATGATAAATATTCTTTTTTAAGTATACACAAATCTTATATTCTTGCTCACTGGAGCAGATCTCAGTCGAAAGTAAGCCCACTGATTTGCCGTCCAATTAAATCGTCCTATTTGGATTTTTGACTGATGAGCTGAGATTCTCAGCGTGGCTTTATATGACCCCAACCACTGCAAAATGTTGGGAAAATAAAAACACTCCCAATAATTTCCCAATCTATCCGTCACTTTCCCAGATAATGGGTGATGTCGGTGTCTATGATTTCATTTTTAAATAAGTCTTGAAAATCTGGGACAGTCAGAAAACGTCAAAATCCCCAATTATCTGGGATTTTCTTGACATATGAAAACCATGCTTTAACATGCATTAGCTCGCTGCACTGTTAATGGGGCTCAGAGCAGTGGTAAAAAGATAAAGCTTGCATCTCGTAAATTAATATTATATTTCTGTAAATTTGTAAACAAACTCATTGCCAATCGATGACCTTGCGACCTAAGCTGGTGCCTTTAAGGTTAGCAGGAGTCTAAGCCTAGAAGGGACCGTCACAATTAAAGAAATTTAGTGGAACAATACTTATCTAACCCAATACTTAACTATTAAAGCCCATGAACTACAAGGGAGGGAAGAGTGGAAACCATAATTCGCTAACATTCACTAGTATATAGCAAGTGAAGATTAGCTTTCAATGCGAAGAAAAGACGAATGCTGTGCAAATCACAAGACAAGCAGACAGTCCTAACTCTACAGGTCACATACACCAAAGGGCATTGGCCGTTTTTATGCTATAGACGTTAATATCGTCTGAGACGTTAAAGTAGTCTCGAGACGACTTTAACGTCTAGTATAAAAACGGAAAATATAAGCCAGACGGAGTTAACGTCTGACGACTTTAACGTCTTCTTTTAAGTGCGTCGTTCAGACGCACTTAACAGACGACTTTAACGTCTCAGACGTTAAATACGTCTAGTATAAAAACGGGACGGCCTTAGCGAGGACGAATTTAGCTCTATTTGTATATTCGTGTTCTTAAAATTTATTTGGGGACGACTTTAGTCGTGTCCAGTCACTTTCAAGAATAGTTTTTTTTTTAGAAAATCTTGGGTTTTTCTCTGTGGCCATCTACTTTAATGCGTCCCGTTTTTATACCAGACGCATTTAACGTCTGAGATGTTAATTGCGTCTAGACGACTTTAACGTCTCTAGCATAAAAACGGCCATTGACTCAAGGTTAACGTTACCTTCATTCAATTTAGCCACATTAAAATTTTCATTGTGAAACCTTTAAGTAAATTTAAATTTACCCTCCTCTTGTTTTAGGGTTCATCCTTTCCTAGCACAGCCTCTACATCACAGGAAGGCCTAGAAAATGGTGCAAGTTCCACTTCCAGCAGGAAAATGAAAGTTACTTTGTTTAGCAGTGAATGGAAATCCACAAAGGGAGGATTGTCAACCATCAACCGAGAGCTGGCCATTCAGTTGGCAAAACATCCCAATGTGGAAGTCAGTGTTTATCTCCCTCAGTGCAGTGAAGAGAATGAGAGAGTTGCTGCAAAACACAATGTCCATCTTATTGAAGCAGAAGAAATGCTAGGTTATGACCCAGTTGACTGGTTGGCCTCTGTTCCCAAATATCACGTTATGGGTTGTTTGATAGGACATGGGCTACCACTTGGTCGACAAGTACCACACATAAAGCGTCACCATAACTGCAAGTGGATTCAAGTCGCTCATACCGCCCCAGAAGAACTTGGAATGTACAAAAGCTATTCAGACACCATTTCCGAAGGTGAGAAAAAGCATCAGGCAGAAGTAAGACTCTGTAAATTAGCTGATCAAGTTGTAGCAGTTGGACCTAAGTTGGCTGAAGCTTTTTCAGGTTACCTCCGTTCATGTGGAGAGGATCAAGATGTTCTCAATCTCACCCCAGGCATTTTTTCTGAGTTTCCTGATGTCAAGCAGGCCACTAAAGAAAAAGGAACTTTTAGTGCTTTAGTTTTTGGGCGTGGTGATAGTGAAGACTTTCAGCTAAAGGACCGTGATATTGCTGCCCAAGCAATTGCTGAGTTGAATGACATGCGCTACAATCTTGTGTTTGTTGGTGCATCGAGTGGAGAAGAAAAGAAAGTTAAAGAAATGTTACCGCAGAAAGGTATGGATCGCAGTCAACTCGGGGTGCGTTGTTTCAAAGAAAGTAGGGAACAGCTAGTGGAATTGTTTTATGAGGCGGATCTTGCTATAATGCCATCACGAATTGAGGGCTTTGGGCTAGCTGCTCTTGAAGCTTTATCTGCTGGTCTACCTGTGCCTGTTAAGGGAAACTTTAGTCTTGGAGAAGCTTTAACGAAAGTGCCGTATGGTTCACACTGTGTAGTGGAATCTGAAGATCCTGCTGAGTGGGCCAAGGCAGTCAGATCTGTCCGTCAGAAAGACAGGAAGTTACGACTCGAAGTGTTCAAAGAACTGTGTGGAACATATGCAAAGAAGTACAACTGGGAAGAGCAGTGTGATAGACTTATAGAAACAATGATGACCATAAGTTTAGGTAAGGAATAGTTTTTCTTCTTAATTTTTTGGAATGGTGACTAATTAAAAGTAATTACCACTGTTGGAGGATAGCAAAGGGGGGGGGGGGGGGGGGGGTCGTGGGGGGTCGTGATGCTATTTCACGCTTCTTTTTTCACGCAATTTGCATGTCATGCATGCTTTCAATGAATTTTCATGAATCACAAATTTGAACAGTACCGAAGTTTGGCTCTTACCTAATCAATTTCCAGAAAGCAAGAAGACAAGAGGCTCCACCATGAATGACCGTCACGGACTCATCTCAAAATCTGTTTTTCCTAGACTTCTTATAAATTCCAAGATCGTGCAAATAAAATAGGACATTTTCAGTAAGATTATCAGTTGAGTTTCACGAAGTTCCACAAATAATTCGCGAGTCTCGCAGATATCAAGAGACCATTTTTTTTTACACATCACATTCATTCCTAAATTCACGAATCAAGTTTCTCTTTTACTTACTTTCATGTATCACACACTGATTTTTGCCTTCATGCTACCCTTTTGTTGTAGTTAAACCCATTACCCACTGATAATTTCAGTACATAAAAGATAAAGGTTAATCCGATTAGTTGCATTGTGCCTTGCATCCCGACATTACGAATCGATCTGTTCGGTAGTCGAACTCAATCGAACTTAATCGAACGATTGCGTTCGATTAGTTCGATAATCGAACAGAATCGAACCCAAAAATTTGTGTCAGAGAGTTTGATTGCGTTCGATTTCCGAACTAATCGAACCCAATCGAACTCAATCGAACACAATCGAAAAATCTAAATTCACGCTAAATACCACCAGATATTTGAACAGTCTGTCTTTGTAACAGCTACCAGGGGATGTTGGCGTGTTGACGGCGGAATAAATGTTCCACTAAAGATCCAAGTGAAAATGACAGGGATGAAAGTCAAGCAATTGACGAGAACTTTAAATCGAATTGGAGAACAGAACACTCTAAAAGAAGATATAAGCGTCTAAGCAATGGCAATCAGCGATATAACTTGTGAGCTTTTCTTACAGTAATA
Source organism: Cladopsammia gracilis (assembly GCA_022457155.1). NCBI lineage: Eukaryota > Metazoa > Cnidaria > Anthozoa > Scleractinia > Dendrophylliidae > Cladopsammia > Cladopsammia gracilis. The sequence continues at coordinate 1,130,308 of JAJGOT010000206.1, forward strand.
AAATTGACAAAAGTAATTTCCTTTCAGTTTAGTTATTCGTTATTCTCGGGGATAAAAATTATATATGCTTGTGATTTGTATTAACCCGTTATTCTCACCCCCATTTCCAGTCAAGCTCGAGTCGAGTGCAATCTGACTGTGAATCCAAAGCCGTCGACCATTGTTTTTCAATCACTCCCCAAATCGAACCTAATCGTACTGAATCGAACGCACTCGAACGTTCGATTTCGTTCGATTGCTCAAATTTTTTTGTGAGAGTTCGATTGTGTTCGATTACCGAACTCAATCGAACGTTCGATTTGGTTCGATTAGTAACGTCGGGCTTAAAATACAAGAAACTTTCTGTGGTTATATTTCGGTATTATTCTATTCCATCTTGAGACTCAAAGAAACAGTCATGTGAAAAACAGAAACAGACTATTATAGTCAAGAGAAAAGACATAGTTCTCTGCTGACCTTTAACTTGGTCATTGAGCAAGGCTGATACTACATAGAACATTTAACGCGACAACGACATGACAGAGCCCAAACTGAAAGCCAAAATGCAACCGTGGACAGCCGTTTCGACCTGGTTGGGTCTCGTCAGCAGCAAAAAGATAGAAAAACTAGCACGAGCGCTGATTCTCTACCAAATCGCATGTGGTGATGACGACAGATGAGAGCTCGAATTCAAATGTTTGCCAATTGACCCACGCCACAGCGGCGCGTGACCATGAGTAAAAGGCAAAGATTAGCCATTGTTCAGAATTGGCGTGAGATGCTTAATGTGATAAGCTTCTTTTTATAATAGGAGATTCCAGTTGTCGTTACTGTCCAATATTATGTTGTTGCGACGAACTGCTTGTGGGAATAATTTTTTGTCCATTGAATTGGAAGGTGAAGTATTTGATTGAATGAAAGTATCTGGTAAATTGCATAGATCTTGAATATGATGGAAAAGCTTACAGTTGTGCAAATGTTTGTAGATAGCGCTTTCTTTCCGACAGAGCGTGTTCTTGTGTGCAGACAAAGAGAGTTCTGTTTGTTTTACCAACATAAGAGTTGCAACGAGGGCAACTGAATTTGTACACAACATTAGATTTGCTTAATAGCACTAAGAGTTTTTCTTTGGTGTTAGTGAAGAAACATACTTTTGTTGTTTTCTTTTTATTCTTATGTCGATATTTGGGTCAGCTAAACATCTCCGAAGCTAACGCTTGAATTTCTTGACTAGTTGTGTTGTTTAGTCACCGATGTATCATGTAGAGAATAGAAAGCCAGATGGTGGTGTAGTAGTCCTGCCTTCTATGGGTGCTGGCGTTAGTATCTTAAACCTTATTTCGGGCGTTTATAGAGACTAATCGCTGAATCAACGAGTTAGCAATACGCTTGGAAAAACTGTGCCACTATAAGATCTTTTTTATTTGTTTTAAGTCGGATTTTATTTTGTTTGGGGAACATATTTGGTGTATGCAGTTGACTAATGCTCTAACCCACAAGATTTTGTGATGCCAAGAGACAAAGCTGTCAAAATTAGTATATTGACCAGTTAAAGTATCTTTTCTGTAGATGCCAATGCCATCAGCTGCAATGTTAATGTCTAAAAAGTGTGGAGTCGTGTTTTCAAGCAATTCATACGTAAAGCGAATACAGCTATTTCAATTAACGTTGTCGGATGAAAGCTCAAAGCTACAAGCAAAGATAGTTGGGAGCGGCGCAAAAGAAGTGTGTTTCCCGCTCATCGCATCGCTCATTGGTGCCGTTTCTTTTCGTTTCGCCGCTCCCAACTATCTACATGCCTGGAACAGGCGCCCGGTTTACTCGTTCGGTCTTGACTCGTGGGCTTTGAGCTTTGAGCTTTGAAATAGCTGTATTTCACCAAAAATTAATTGCCTGTCAAAGTTGTGAAAGTGTTTCAGAATATTGGTAATTGTGTTGCGTTTGATTAGAAGGAGTGTTTCATCCATGTATCTGCAATAGAAGGCTAACAATCCCTGGTCAGTGAGCTGTTTTATGATCATCTGTTCGAATTCCGTCATAATTATATTAGCCAACACCGGACCGAGCAAGCTGACACCATCAGTTTGTTCATAAAACTTGTTGTTGCAGGTTGCAGGAGAACACAGGGTAGATTTCTTGAGCTTTGTGGTAACAAACATCTTGTTGAAGATTCAATCTTAATGATTTTCATTGTCCCTTAAAAAGGAACATTAGTGAAAAGAGATTTAACATCAAAGGAGACGAATACATAACTTTGAGCAAATAAGTCGGGAGGTATTGATTTGATCCGATTAGCTGTATCGACAGTGTCCTTCAATGTGTACTCGTTCTGAGTGTGGTTGTAGAAGATCACTGATAAATTTACCTACATTAACTCAGTAGTGTGTAGTGCCGGTATGTTGTATCCATTGGCAAACTTTGGCAAGCGAACAAATGCTTTATGGATTTTAGGAAGGCCATGAGCACGAGCAGGTTTGGCACTTGGGGGCCAAATCTGTCTGTAGGTTCCTTTGTCTAGCTCACCTCGCCTGACAAGGTTACAGAGATATTGTTGGATAGAATTTAGGCAGTGATTAGTTGCCGGATCAATCTTGATGGGCTTGAACTTAGTGCGAACAGAGAACAAACTATTCTGATTGTGTGTTGTCATGTTTTAAAATCAAAACTCCTTCTCCTTTGTCTGGTTTAAACACAGGGAGCCCAAACGCTTTATCGGCTGTAACATAATCATTTAATAAAATATTGTTATTTACCTGTTTTCCTGTGTCTTTTTGAGTCGTTTTGGAAGGGATTTGAATCAGAGCGAAGACGGTTGACTTTGCACGTTTCAAATATTATGTTGTCTGCCGCTTCGTAAATACGACGCGCCTATTACGTCTCAAGTTTCCATTATTATTAACTCAAGTTCCCATTATTATTGAAATCCGAGATTCTCCCCCGAGGAGAGTTAATAGTTAATAATAATGGGAGCTCGAGTTAATAATAATGGAAATTTGAGACGTAATAGGCGCGTCGTATTTACGAAGCGGCAGACAACATAATATTTGAAACTTGCATGCAAGGTCAACCGTCTTCGCTCTGATTCAAATCGCTTTCAAAACGACTAAAAAACAGGAAAACAGGTAAATACAATATTTTATTAAATGATTTTGTTACAGCCGATAAAGCGTTTGGGCTCCCTGTGGTTTAAATATGACAATGGTTGATTGAAAGTCTTTGATGATTTATATTTGCTTGCTATCTTGAAGTAGAAGCATGTCATCGAAGTATCAAATATCACCACAGAAAGTTTCTTGTACATGTATTTTGATGTCTGAATATTAGACACAATACAATTAATGGGATTAAACTTTATCCTTTATGTAGTACAATAATAGACAAGAAAGCAAATGCACTGGTGCTTTTAAAATATTTGGTTCAAAAGAAAATTAGCAGTCTAATTGTTGCACACTATAAATTTTGGATTTTTTATTTTATTTTAGACCTTCATTAAGAGTGTGAATGTAAAAATTGACACAAAATTGTGTAAAAAAATGGAGAGTTTGAGTTTCATGAGATGCCTACATGTCATCTTGTTGTTTGTAGGAATGACTGAATCTGTGTTTCCAGATTAAGTTTGGTGTTTATTTTTGTATAGAGCGATGCAGTTGAACAGGATTTATCACTGAAAATGAGTCTGAAAGTACAGTCGGACCTCTATTAAGCGGCCACCTATTAAGCGGCCACCTATTAAGCGGCCACAATCCATTAAGCGACCACTTTCCAAAGTCCCGAATTATTTGTCAGTAAAGTGCTGTATTCGATACCTCTATTCAACGGCCACCTCTATTAAGCGGCCGCGGCCACCTTTTTGCTGTTGCAAGTTTAGTATTTATTGTTTTTTTTACCTCTATTAAGCGGCCAGCAAATTATCTTTTCAAGCGAAATGGTGACAGATAATATGAAGGTGATAACTGATAACAACAAGAACTGCAATTTAATCTCCACTATAATCGGGTTTAACAAGGGTGTGAGTTATGGCGCGTGAGTTAGGCTGGTGTAAGTTATTTCCCGTGAGTTACCAAATATTGAAATATTGAAATTTCAAGATTTGGTATTGAAATTTCAAGATCTTGAAATTTCAAGATTCTGCATGCCAAATATTGAAATTTCAATATTTGATAACTCACATTTAATTAACTCACCGTGATAACTCACGATACGTAACTCATGATATTGGCGGACCCACTATAATGACAAGTCATAAGCCGCAATACAAAATACTGTACTTATCGACTGCATGCTCCGTGTTAGAGTCAGAACTTTGCATGGACTTGAAATGCGCAAAATACAGGGCACTTAATTTTTTGTTTCAATGATTTTTGCATTTATCTTCACATATGTTCACTTTTCAACAAGCGTTTTGCTATATAGAGGCAATAAAATGACGTTGACTGCCATTTCTATCCAATTTATATTGTACCTCTATTAAACGGCCAACCTCTATTAAGCGGCCAGTTTTCAAAGTCCCGAGGGTGGCCGCTTAATAGAGGTCCGACTGTACCTGTAATCTGTCACACATCTGGGATCCTTTACATTCTTGGAGTTTTATTGCATTCTCAAAAACATACATGACTATTGTAAGAAATATGTTTTTACTGTCATTGCAGTAGAAAACTTTATTTATGGCTTTGCAGTTAAATTGACTAAAGGCAAATTTTGTTAAGGTGAGATCTAAGAGTTGATGGCCAAAGGGAAAAAAATACTTTTAAGAAAACCTTTTTTTCTGGATCTTCAACCTGAGAAGGAAGGTATTGCAAGCTGAAAAAAAAAAATTATTAAACACCATTTTTAATTGACAGGTCAAGCAGGGATACAGGCTTCAGGAAAAGGCGAAAGACCGTTACCTCCAAGTGCTATTCCAGCTCCAAAGCAACCAAGACTGTTGACAGATGGCCATGAAGGTATAAACTTGTTTTGGTTTATTTTGGTTTATTAGGGTTTGGACCTAGTGAACCTGCACACATGGTCTAATACCTGGCAGATGAGCTGTAATGCTACCGAATTCAAGATCCTGTATATTCTAATAAGAGTAATACTAAGTGTTCCCAGTACAAACTAGGTGGGGATCAGCTTGAGCATGTTAGTCCCATAGTCCCATCCCATAGTCCCATCAATACATCAGAGTTACTTGCTCCATTTAGCTCCAAACTAGTGGTCAGAACATGCTTTACAATATTGCTAACAACGCTAACAAACTTTGGGTATTGTCAGACATGCGCTCAAGCCCTGCGAAGCTGCAGTGAAATTAAAAGCTAATGAAGCTATTACGACAATGCCATTAACAAACTTGGCAAGTTTAAAAGAATGCAGCTCGTTTTGTTATCGGTGATTATCGCCATTCTGCCCTATCTTATGCCCTTATAACCTCCTTATGGCATTTATTGATTTGTTATTGATTTAATCATTGCCTTATTTATCTGCATAATGTTATTGTTGTTTAGCATCATATAGTTGCTGCCGCACGAGTGAGCCTGAAGCGAGCGAGCAAAGCAGCAGACCTAATCAGCACAGGGACAAAAATTTTCGATTTCTACTCACGATGCATCTGGATTTTTTACCACAATGCCTTGCACACCCATTGCCTTTATTGCTGGCGAGCGTTAGCGAGGCAGCAGTATATCCTTTACATATAGCGAAAAAAATCAAAATTTGGTGGGATGTAAGATCGGACGCATGCGCGGTAGATCATGTGATTAAGCGTGAATTGTCGAATTAGTGACGTGAGGGCTACGTCACGAATGTCAATTATTAATCAGATAAGTAGGCGCCTTGCGAAATTCGGGAACAATTATTTAATGACAGCCTGCATTTTTTTAAATTGTCAATGTTCAATCAAGTTTTCTAATGTTTACTCTTACATTGACAATGATTTTGGTCACAAGTTGTATGTAATTGGTAAATAATTTTCAAGAAATGAACCTTTATAGTACAAATATTTTACAAAAAATGTATTGCTGTGTGGCAACTTCTGAATAATTACACCTTTGTGTAAAATCTCCATGTTCACAGTCACAGATTAACACATCATAACTTATTTATTGTTTCCAGTAGGCACAGACACTTCAGTTGTTAAGTTGCTCAAAGCTGAATACAATAGACGTGCTCAGTTGAGGCCGCTTCTTTGGATTAGTACCATCCAGTTACCCTTAGAAAATGTCTACACAAGATTGAAAATTGTTTCCAGACGAAAAGCAGACATACAGGTGGAAGATGATGAGGTGGACATGTTCGACATCTTCAAGGCCCGTGACAAAGGTAAGGATGTCATGACGCTTGTAGAGGGAAACCCAGGAATCGGTGAAACTACGTTTTGCGTTAAACTTGCTTATGATTGGCCAAATGGAAAAGTTCCAACGGAGTTTTCATTTCCCAAATTCGAATTTGTGTTCACTGTTGCTGCTGAAATGTCGTGGATGACGATATAATGGAAACGATCAGTGACCAACTTTTGCCCAGAGATACAGAGGTGAATACCAAAGAAAAGCTTTTCGACTTCATAAAGGACATTCATAAGAGAATTTTAATCATTTTGGATGGTTTGGATGAGCTTCCTGAAATATCATGTGGATGAACTGCTTTGTCTATTGGCCACCTCCAGACAAGAACGAGGAAATTGAAGTGCGAAAGAAGTTCGTTTTTGACATTCATTTGGAGATCAAAAGATTCACAGAAAGTGATGCTTTTGAGTATATCCAGGACCGTAGCTGCCATGAAGCGAACCGAAGCACTTGCCTCGGTGAAAATAAAATTTTTAATACTAGTACGTGCGTTGGATCTCTCTTGTAAGAGGCTATGCATAAAAAAATGAAAGAACTGTTCTTTTTTGCTGATATTGCCTCGGTAAGAATTTCCGTCTGGCTACGGCACTGAATCCTGCCTCTGTCTATTGCTCTACCAATCTACGGGATGGGCCGTAATATTTGTGTATGTTTGCTTTTAGGCCCTTTATTATCCGAAAGCCTGGAAGTACAAAGAATACCTTTTTCCCTTAGAAGAGAGCTTACCATCGCTTTGTCTGGTATGATTTTAACAATTCCATATTAACCTATTCATTTTTGTCAGTTTCAGTTTTATCCGTGCTCCGCTAGCAGGCATCAGAGGCATCTTTTGTTTGCGAACACTTTCCTTATAATTGGAAGATTACTTTCTGTAAACATTGATACCTCCTTTGAATTACACTTCGGGAGTTACAAGTTATATCAACATGCCATGAATTGTTAGTCATTGGATCTTGTGAACATCCTGTAAAGTCGGAGTTCTATAAAATCTCCTGAAGAAATCGTTATAGACCTTATTCATAAATGGTAACTGATTCAATATTCTTTTATATGATGTTAAAAGGCCCTCTTGGCCTCATTTTAGAGTCCAAATTATTTTGCACATGTTAACGAGGCTAAGAAGGCTGATTATGTGCACGTAAAAGAAGTATCAATCGGCTTCCATTTATGAATGAGGTCTATTTGTCAAACTGAAGGTAACGGATGCGTATTTCTATATTGCAGATGGAGATGAATGGATGTTAGTTGCCGAGAAACTGGGTTTGAGTCCACATGAGATTCGTTTTCTTGACAAACGTACTTTGAACCCAGCCGATGCTCTCTTGAGTTACATTGCACATCAACGTTACCTGACTGTGGGAGAACTTTATGCAGTCTTATGTGATTGTGGATTACCTGTTATAGCCGATAAACTACTTGTTTTCTCACAGCTAGCAGTTGACGAACGTAACGGGAAACGTGTTTCTTCTCATAAAGGCACGCTCATGCCAACATTCTTTGATGCGGTTAAAGGTAATTCCAGACAATTCATCCAGGATTCAATCAGACTGTTTTCTAACCAAGACTTTAGTTTAGTGTGGCAAGGAGATAAACCCAAGTTGGCTAGTGACTATACGACGGTTATAGTATTGTGCCTAATATTTAATACACATTTCCTTGTTTTACAATGCAATAAAACGAATGCTGCGAAAGCTTGAAATTTGCTTCGTTATAACGATGTACAGTTCGGGTGCACGACAATCTTTCGAACAGGCAGAAAGTTACACTGAGACAATGCTGTGTCATTTAAAACACTTGTAAAAACCATTTCATTTATTTAATAGAAAATGAGGAGAAAGCGGTAGCGCTTCCTGATGGTGCCTTGAAGTCTCTTTTGTCCGAGTCATGTCATTCCAAACATGTTGTTTGTCAACTGAAAGAAAGTCTTCAGCTAGATACCGCCTCTCTGGAACAGTCAGACACTTGGACCAAACAACGGATCCGCTGCGTGACTTGGATAGCTGAGTGTTTGGACAGTCTTGATATGCTCAACCACTTAAGAGAAATTACACCATCTGCGACTACTGGTGAGTGTGTCCGGTTTGTTTTAAAGTGACACATTTCTGGCAAAGATGGTGCTCTAACCTAACAAATGCATGTATTGACCGGCAAACTGAGTGCTAGGATCTTAATCACCACCATTGTTATCATTCCTTTCCATTCCTAAGGAAATAGTGCGTCGACAAGTACTCTTCATTTCACGTGATTCTTTGCTTCTGCTCAGCCATAGCCCACTCTTCCCAACCCATGTGGCGTCAAAATCTGTATCACAACTTACAGACTCGCTGCTGCTGGGATAGTAATTAGTGCAGTCTGTGAGCATCCAATCCCACGGCCGTAGCTGCCATGAAGCGAACCGAAGCACTTGCCTCGGTGAAAATAAAATTTTTAATACTAGTACGTGCGTTGGATCTCTCTTGTAAGAGGCTATGCATAATAAAATGAAAGAACTGTTCTTTTTTGCTGATATTGCCTCGGAAAGAAATTTCGTCAGGTAGAAGAAATAGGGAGACTGCAACAGCTTTTCTCCATCTCGTGTGCGAGGGGTGTGTCCCAACTTTGATGTCCTCACTAATTAAATTAATTAAGAAACTCCTCTGAAGAAGTTAAAAGGAAGATAAGTTCCAATAGTATTGTTTATTGACTTTGTTTTCTTTCAGAAACTCTAAGTAGCTCTCCACGTGGAATTTGCCTCATCATCAATAATTTGTGTTTTCACAAAGAAAGTAAGAACCGTTATGGTGGTGAGAAAGATGAAGAGGCACTTGGAGAACTATTTGTTGGGAAACATAACTTTGACATTCATGTTAGCAGTAATCTGGAGAATTTGGAAATGCAGAGAATAGCAGAAGAATTTGCCGCAAAAGACCACAGTGAACATGATGCATTTGTTTGCATCATAATGTCCCATGGTAAAAAGCGTGACTTTATTGATGGTGTCAAAGGACGAACGATTAGTATTGAAGATCTGATGATGCCAGAATTCGAAGCTAAAAAATGCCCAACATTGGCTGAAAATCCAAAAACATTTATAATTCAGGCTTGTGGAGGCCCTGAAGAAGATGAAAGCATGCTATTCATCAGTGAGTGCACTGAAAGTACCAGGGCTGGATTTTTTACTGACTCCACCGCTTCTAGAAGTGTTACCCCACAAGAAAGCGACTATTTGTTTCATTTTCAACTGTACCCGGACATGTGTCTTATAGGACACCAGAATCTGGCTCGCTATTCATTCAAGTAAGTATGCTGTTGTTGATAAGAAATGACAGTAGAACATCCACTAATGGCTGTCTTTCCAAAATGACCATCCCTAAAACCAACTTTATATTCAGTTTACCCAATATCCTATCCATTCAGTTAATCCTCTTACTGAAATCTACCTAATATCGTCATCTGTCTACTACATTGGCAGGAAAATTCTCTCTTGAGGGTGGTCAATGTAGAGCGTTTGTTATATACAGTAAATATTGAGCTGTTTTGAAGAAATAGCTGTAAAGCGGAATACAGATTGGTGTGTGATGTTTGAATGTATTGTGTATGTCACCAATAAGATTGGTTCTACAGTATGTACACCTTGTACTATATCAGCCAATTAGAATTCTCGCTTCTAGAATGGTATTACTCACGGTCAAACAAGCGGGCACTTGAAAGTCAGCCATCTTGAACTTTTGTGATTGTTACACTAAACACTGAAAGTGAAAAGTTTTCAAAACATATTCAGATAGAACTCGACTCTATATTCCACTGCATGTGTCCCTAATGTGGCAATTTCAAGAACAATCATTTGAATATGCAGGTGCTGTAATGTGCTTTAATGTGAGTTGGCGTGCAATCCACGAGACTGGTTTGTTTAGTTGTTGCAAGCTGTCTCAAAATGTTGTTATGGATGTGATTCAAATCCATTGTGACGTGAAGTTCGCTAATTATAACAAATTATGAATAACACCAATATCCGTGGTCTTGGTTTATAAAAGCAACCATAAAAAATGCACTGTTAACATAGCAGTTATTTTTGGATTATGCAGGCAAGATGTGATTTTAATCAAACAGGGAATGACATTTTTAATTAGTATTTTTGAACGATATAAATGTAGAACCAGATCAGCTCAGTTTTATACGCAGGGTTTTACAACTTGGGATTGACAGACAAACGGGAAAACAGGGATACCATATATTGAGAACAGAGAGGCTGGTATATCAAGCAACAAATTTGGGATGTACTGATATGCAATTAATAAGGAGATTTGGGATATTGAATCCAAAAATTAATAAGACACAGGTTTGGGGGCCTAATTCAAGTGTCCCCGATCGTTACTGACTGGTTAGAAATGAAAATGAACAAGAGGCTCCTAGCAGCCTATACTCATGCGCATGCGTAAGTTAGTTTCATGATATATTTTAAACGTGATAAGAAGATGTCCGACATGGCGAAGAGTACTCCTTTCATTCAGTCATCGTTCCTGCAAACCACGTTGTTTACTATTGATTGTTTTGGAAATGAAGGCTGTACCACAATGAAGGGAATGATTCTTCTAAGTCTTATATATACCAAACATGAACATTGCTAGTGTATAAAGTAGGGTTGTAGGAGACGCTGTCGTGACACTTGAGTAACGCTCTTTTACCGGAAGTGAGGGTAGCCGGAAGTCACTAAGCAGTAAGTGTAGTGGCAAAGATATGAACGGAAGTGTACAATTTAAAATATGCGTGCATAAATTTGCATGCAAAATCGTGACAAATAATAATAATAATAATAATAATAATAATAATAATAATAATAGTAATAATAATAATAAAAATAATAACAAGAAAAACGGAGCCGAAACCTTACGTCATGCCGCTACGCGCATGAGTAATTAACCGTTTTTACCTTGGAGTTTATGGGGGCGGGTTATCTATTCAGACCATTAAGGAATATAACTTCTGTGTGTCTGACACTTGACTTTTATTCATTAGACTCTTGTGGATGTGATCAAGGAATATCGCAAAAAGAAGCACATAGCTAATATGCTGAGAATGGTTATACCAGACGTGTGGACAGAAAGACAGAAAGGCAGCTAGGTGCCCGCTCCTATTACCTTGAGGAACAAGCTCTATTTGTGAACTCTCTCAGAGAAACTGAGTTACAAGATAGACTTGCTGCGATCATATAGCCACAGTGGCTATACCATACAAGGATGTCGCCATTAAACCAGGCAGTGGTTAAATTTGCGGAAAACAAAATGCCAGATGGACAATGTAGTTATTTACACAGCCATAGCAGTGACTGAAGTTAGTAATAATGCCTGATGACTATTTAGGGTTGTTAAGCACTAATTTAAATTTTTTATGGCAGTTTACTTGACTGACTTGTATATATGGAGTCTGCATTCTGCATTCTACAAAATACCCCTCTCACTTAATATTTGCTTTAGAATCTGACATCATAAAGTGAACTCTCCTTATTAAACAGTCATTGAGTGGACTTACCTGCGAACAGGCTCTATTAAGAGAACATATGAGTGCCACTAAAACTGGGCCTAAAATCGCAATGGTTATGTCTGTAAAGAATGAAATGCCTTGCATTTCAAGGATGCAGATTCTTGGCTTTACAATGTTTGTGTTGAGAGAAATTTTTATGGAAATATCCACACAATTTTTGCATAGATGAGATCCCTGTTTATGACGTAATTCAAGGGTAACAAGTTTTAGTTTGAGATAACAAAAGTTTTCAGATACGGAGTTTGAGATAAAGAAACTGTTAGATACTCTACAGCCTGCTGGAGTGTTGTTAAATGAATTGGTTAGTTTCTAAGGAAACTAGTGCAGCATCAGTGGAAGTGAAATGTAAATAAATTGAAACAACAACAACAACGTTTATTTATACTGTAAAATTACAAAGATGTATACATAATATATAAATTAAAAAAATACAGTAGCTGGTTACCCAAAATAACTAAAAAGCTAAACTAGTTGGGTAACCATCAGTTAAAAATTAAAAATAATATACACGCGAGTCAGAAAAGTGGCTTTACTTTACAAAGGGCTAGCATTTTGTTAGCTTTATAAGTATGACAGTATTGTTTAGTTGTCTGTGTCCACTGATGCTGGTAAAAAGATAAAGTAACAGTGCAATGCAATACAATACACTACAATACATTGGTCTATTGCCAGTTTACAAATAAAACTAGTAGTAATTAAGAATCAGAAAAGTGTGTTCGACAGTAATACATTGGGAGAAGATGTGGGGATGTGAGGATTGTATCATTCGCCCCTGAAAAATCTTTGGGGGGGGGGGGGGGAAAGGGGGCTTAATTAATCCTGAAAGGTTAAGAGAAGGCGTTGAAAATAGGATGCGTCTCATTTGTCAAACCCAATTACAATAGAAGATATAGACACCCATTTTTATTGGTGCTTGTGTGCCTGTGTACACAAGCACCAATGAATAAAATGCCTTGTGCCTGTGGGTTTCATCTAGAGGGGTTAAGGCATGTAAACTTTCCCTTTCGCCTTGCAACCCCCCCTAGCCCCCCCCCCCCCCCCCCCCCCCCCCTCCTTTCCACAAAAAGCCATTGTATTGTCCATTAGTCAACCATTCATATTGCATGCAAGACTTCTCAGGAAATGGTTACTCAAGTAAATGTGGCCTTGCTCTCTATGTTGGTCTGCGCTGTTACGATTTGCAAGCACCAATGGTGAGGGGTGAATAGTTCGACAGATTGGCAGATTTTGTAAATATTTTGCCCAGATTTGGTGCGTGAATGATTTTGAAAGCTCCGTGGCAACACCAAAAGGGTAAAAGGAACTGTGATATGACTGAGCATTGCTGACTCAGTTTATAAAACAAAATTTTGCTAAAAGAAACTTGAGCTGTTGTTTTTGTCAACTGGCAATACTGAAAGTTAATATGATTTTTTCACCAAAAAAGTTATAATCTTTTTTTTTTTGTCGTAAAAATTGCTGTGAAATTTGACCAAGTCTCTCAAATCTTGGTAATTTAACTGGGCCTAACAATAATTCACAGCAAGTACAATAGGAATGGAAGTAAGCAATTAAAAAAAAATTCCTGTTACGTATGCACGGTAGTAGCTGATCCCACAATACCAAGATTGTGTGTAAATTTAGAATAAGTTAAAGCAAAAACGTAACTTCCCAAAAGACGAAGCGTTCCCTGTGACAGTGTAAAAAATATTATATATTTTTTTTTTTACAGGGACTACACATCAGCATCAGCTAAATTAAGATTTCCGCGGGTACTTATTTAAGAATTAAGACTGAAACATCAACGCTCTAAGTTCAAGCAGAATGGCAAATCTACATTTTAACTTTGGCTTGTTTGTTTACCTGTTTCAATTCAGATTACGTGATGTTACTTCAGAGGATTGGTTTTTACAAACTTTTTTCATATTCACGCGTATATGAATGCATAATTTTTAGAAAAATATAGGAACAAGCCAATGTTTTATTTCCGGAACGCCTGTAACTTCCATTCTTTATCTGCAAACTTCTTGTTCCGTTTTACTCTATAGAGACCTTCAATTGTATATTTGGTGGCATTTGGCAATACAACAGTACACGGGGAAGGTCCTTATTCTTGGACAATTAGAAATAGATTAAAATGGCGCGGACTCTAGGATAAAATCAGGAGTGGAACTCAGTTAGCGAATCAGTCCAAAAAAAGCGACTATTTCATTCCCTATAAAATCCAGAGTAGTAACGGCTCGCTCGTCCCGCATCTGGTGTAAAAACGCACGTTGTTCTCTACAAAGCGTAGCATACAGTGGTCAGACCAAAGAACGTCTGCGCAGAAGGAATTAGGCGATTGTTTCTAAAGAAATACAATCAAGAAATTAAATGAAGAATGATCCTCGCAGTTGTGAACGCAATTTAAGCAATTGCGTAAAGAAGCCTGAAAAAAATTCAGGACTTCAACGGGGTTCGAACCCGTGACCTCGCGATACCGGTGCGATGCTCTACCAACTGAGCTATGAAGCCACTGACGTTGGGAGCAGGTCAATTGTAGGTTCATATGTTCCCGTGAAAGGAGTGAGTGTGAAATGATATATATGAAATAAATCATATATGAACTGCGGAAATGAAATCAAATGAAGAATGATCCTCGCAGTTGTGAACGCAATTTAAGCAATTGCGTAAAGAAGCCTGAAAAAAAAATTCAGGACTTCAACGGGGTTCGAACCCGTGACCTTTTTTTCTTCTTTACGCAATTGCTTAAATTGCGTTCACAACTGCGAGGATCATTCTTCATTTGATTTCATTTCCGCAGTTCATATATGATTTATTTCATATATATCATTTCACACTCACTTCTTTCACGGGAACATATGAACCTACAATTGACCTGCTCCCAACGTCAGT